>CM076582.1:984006084-984177222 GCA_034641835.2 Pinus albicaulis | reverse complement strand
ATGACATGGAAATTCCAAGTCACTTTTTGCTTTCACTTTCTTTGTGTATTCTTGAAAATATGGTGCATGTTATTCTTCTTCCTCCTCCTTATGTCTTGAAGGTAAGGAGTATTGAATGTGGTCTTGATATTCCCTCTTCTGTTATAATCTAGTGTTCATTCGTGTTCTTCCCTATGGTCATATTATCTCCTTATCTCATTTGGTGTCTTCTATCATGGTCTCCTTCTCCATCTCCATCATCATCATCCTTTCATGACATAACATAATAATTGCGATTACAATCCACCTATGACAAGGAGAAATCAGTTTGATAAACCCCTAGCCTAATATGCTTCATGAAATAACTTGTTAGGGTAGGAACATGTGACTAGTTGAGTGATTGTGTAGTTATAGAGGCTAAGGTTCAAGACTGAGGCTTGAGACTGTACAATGCATAGTTTAGGATGGATAGGGTTAAATTATTGCACAGTTGAGGGAGTCAAGGACTCAGGCTGGAGGCTTGAGCCTTGAAACTACACAATGTGAAATTTTGGAGTTTTGAGAAGAGGGGCTGCGCAGTTGAGGGAATCAAGAGCTAAAGCAAGAGGCTTGAGGCTTAAGATTGTATAGTGCATAGTTATGAAGGCTTGGGCTAAGTGTCCATCCAGTTGAGGCATTCAACGAGCTAGAATATGTGCTTGAGCACTGATTTTTCCCACGATGCAGTGCTGGAAGGACATGGAGGCTGAGTGATTTCACAATTCAGGAGCTCAAGTCTGAGGCTTGAGGACTGAGATTGCAGAATGTGAAATTCAAGTCTTTATGGAGGGAAATATTCTATAGTTTTGGAGCTCAGGGGCTGGGCTTGAGCATTGCGATTACGTAATACAAAGTTTTGGGAGGAAGAAATTACACATTGCGTAGTTCCAATAGATAAGGTTGATACTTGAGGGTTGAGACCACACAATGCACAATTCAGGCTGGTTAAAGGAGGTTGAGTGGTTCGGTCAAATATTTTTCCCAATATAACTAAGTGTTGGATCAGTGAGAGGAATATGGGGTAAAAAATGACTTTGAACATGACCACACACTTAGATCACTTGATGACACAACATGGAACACTCATAACACATGAATCAACATCATTTCCTTAATGCAACAACTTTGCAACATCTACACCAGTTGCGACACCAAATATACACTTTGCGACGACCATGATGACAGTTGTACAACAATGCTTGAAAATTTGGAAATGAGTGTGATACATGTTTACATAGTAAAACCAACTCATTTACACAAAGGTTACTCCTTGAAACCACCAAAAATAGCTTTCGAGCATTGTGTGACACTCCACATGCTAAAATATGACATTTACTATATCAAGAGAAAAGTGCAAACAAAACTTATGATACATGAATGACAGTGAAAGAGAAACATGCCAGAGAAAAGATAACATGAAAAAGAAACTAATTAAAGTAAAAGAAAGCGAAAGCGATAGTTGAAAACATGAAAACAACACTCACAAAAGTGAAGGTGCACAAAAGTGACAGTTTGAAAAACTCACTAAAATAGAAGTACAAACACAGCCAAAACTGAGGGACTTTCAGTGACAATGCGCACTAACTATCGACATGGGTTGAAAATTACATAAGCATTGTATTGCTGGACTATGCTATGCTTGTTCAATCTTGTTTAAAAGAATGCATTCATGAACTTGTGTTGAATTAAGTATGTGTGAGAAAGTGACTTCAATCGATCAAGAAGTGACCATGGAACGACTGATCACAAGATCCATAGTAGGCACCAAATTAGAAGTGTAGGAAAAATTTTGTAGGGTATTTTTCTCAAAAATAATAAGGACCTATACCCTCTCCACATAGATGCAACCAGGGAAAATTTTAAGAACCCCCATAAATTTATATGTATAATAAATTGGTGAATCCCCATGACACTTAGGAAAAATAGAAGGTGATTTTATTAATAATATAATATGTATATATATATTTTTTTGGAGAATCACCAGTACAAATGGTGAATCACTAGTACAAAATGGTGAATTGTTGTCTAGTGGAGTTGCGGGTGTTGGTTCCAATGAAGATATGGTAGTTGAACCAAGATTTGAAGAAAGTGAACCATCGAGACCAAGCATGGAACAAGGTGACTCGCGGGGGAAGTAGTTCTCATGCAACTTTGAAAATATGTTCTTATAGTATTGCTAAGCGTAGTGTTGTCTCTCATGCTACTACTATCACTGATATTGAGGTTGGAGAGGAGTTTTAGGAGTCTCGAACTCTAAGCCAAATGATGTTTATGTAGCTCCTGGTGATGATCCCATGTGTAGTAGTGGTGATGAGTTTGATGAGTGATCATGAAGGCATCAGAATATCCAAATTTAAACAAACCCATAACAAAAAATCCATGAAGAGAAAAATCTAGCAAAGATATTCTCGTGCAAATCTAGATTCTACAACATTATTATAACTCCCTGCTGCTCTGCAAACAGATCCATGAGATGAAGAACATGGTAAAAAAAATGGGGAATGATATGTTTTATGGGAAGGAAAACTATTCTAGTTCAAATTCTTTCAGATGCAAAGATGTGATAGTTTTCAATGAAGGAAATATTTCTGAGCGATTTCACAAAACCTTTTTTAGAGATAGCACCACAATGTATGAAGTTATATTATAATTTATAGGTTATATGCATTGTAGATGTGAATGTTAGAAGTGGAAGAAAACACTTCAAATATTATCAAAATATATCACTACAAAGTTTTTCACTGTACAAAGGTTTTATCTAATATGTAGTCAACAAAGGCTTCCTTATATGAATTCAACATTAGTATCACTTGGAATAATATATTTTCTATTATGTTGAATAAATAAGCTTTGATTTTGTAAATTCATCTAGTTAGGGCACAATTTGACTTGTCAGTTTTTCCACCCACAAAAGACTCAAATGGAGGAGCCTTATAATAACTCCCATCAACCTACATAATAGGATGTTCACCTCCCTACTTTGTAGAGCTCACACACAGAAGCAATAATTTACGAGTAGAGAGCAATGCGACCTTAGTATGAAGATTCATGAGATCTCGAGGAGGCCCCTTACCTCCACCCATGAGACCCTTGCAATAGTGTCTCTATCCAGGCCCTTTTTAGAGTCTCATAAGACACACTCCTTCTCGCTAATCTAGGTCTCTACAAAGAGAAGACTATATGCACAAGATCAGATCTTTCAATTTATCAAATGTTATCCATTAGGGGATTATTCACATTAGCTTCAGATGTTAGGAGATATTCACCTACTGGTAATACAGTTTTAGCGGCCAACAGTTTCTCCTAGTCCTCCCTAATTAGTAGGTGATAGCTCCTCTAAACATTGATTGCTTTCTGCAGGAAACCTTCAATCAAGATATTTCTCCTGAATCTCAAGTTCTTGAGAGGGACCCTTTCTTCAATGGGAATCTCAACTTTGTAACATTTTATATCTTAGATGAAGAATTTGAACCTTTAGATACTTGAACTCTGAAGTTAGACATGCCTTTTATAGGAGCTACACTCATGCTCCCACTACATACTATTTATGATGTACCTTGTAGTCCATTGGACCTATTTGTGGTGATTTGATTTTTGAAGCTCTATGTTGCATCCCTCTACTTGCAACTCTCTAAGGAGCTTGAGTAGAGACAACATAGAGCTCGAGGAAAGGTTGTATTCCAACCTAATAACTAGACTATTAATCACATATTTACACTCCAAACCATAATTGAGGAAGCCCAATGTTCCTCCTGGAAATTTTACTATTGTTTCATAGACTTTCAAAAAGGTTTTTGACTTTGTCCCCATAGAGCCTTTATTCCACATACTCAGAGATATTGACATCTCATAAACCCTTTTGTCAACCATTATGAATTTTATATGAGCAATCCTTGGTCATATATGCACCAACACATGGGCTATCAGATTTTATCTTAAGTATCATTGGGGAAAAGGTAGGTTTACCCTTGTCCCCTACACTATTTGGATCTATATCGACAAGTTGGAGTCCTTGAATGAGCACATCCAAGATGGAAATGGTTGCCCTATACACCATGTATTAATTTATATTTTGATGTTTGCAAATGATGTGGCCCTTCTAGTTTCATCCCCAGAAAAATTACAAAGACAGCTCAATGCCCTGGCCCTTTTATGTGATCTTCATTAGTTGACAGTCAACCTAGGTAAAAACCAAATTCACTATATTCAACATGTTGAAGAAAATAACCCCTGATCACCATTTATTTCTCAAAGAAGAGGAGATAGAGATCACCAACTCATATACTTATCTAGGGGTACTATTCACAAGACCTCGCTTTAGTTTGAAACATGCACTTCAGCCTTGAACTAAAAAGGGCTATGGGTTCTTGGCCCTTCTTGAGAGGAAATGTTTCATAAATATTTTTTAGGACATATCTACCAAGACGTCACTCATGCACACTCTTGCCCAGCCCATAGTTCTAAATGGTTCTAAGGTTTGGGGAACTAGCTTACTAGAGTCTAATTGGTCTTCAACAAAGAGAGTACATATCATCCTCCTTTGCCACATTTTTCAATGCAAGTAGCCAATTCCTCAACTCATAATCCTTATAGAGTTTCCAACTCACCCCTTCCTACTTGAGACAATGTTTGGTCCCGTATCTCTTCTACACTATGCTTAAAACTTCGTTAATACAACAAAGGGGCATGACTGGTATCCATACTTGGCATGCTGCCCATCATAGTCTATTGCAACAACTACTCCTTCGGCTTGATCTCATTTATTCAATTACTATTATTATGGACCAAATTCCTCCATTCAAATATTCCCTATTTGCACCCAACCATATATTACCAACCAAAAAAAATATGAACAAAATCATCTAAGAGTATATCTATAGGAAATATGTACAGGTCAATTGTATACAGGGTGGATCACATCTGAATATTCCTTTCTATACTAATCACTTCATGGTGATGAGAGGTGGAATCATTGTTAGGCCCCACTACATGCTTTTCCATTTGATGCACGCCATTCGACTCCATAGGGGAAATTCAAAGTTTTCTCTCTTAGACTGCAAATTGAGATTAACCACCAAATTGACCAATCTTGGACCAACTAGTTAGGTTTCTCAAGGCAAGGTGGGATAATGGAAATATTCAAGGGAGAGGCAACCACCACAATCTAGAGCAAGACTGATCTGCCATAAAATTGCTAGTAAGAGTTTCTCTTATCCTCTGGATGGTATTCTGGAATTTCAGTTCAATGGTTATAGTCTCAAGGCATGCTCTGTCAATGACATTAATTTTTTTTGGCTTCTAGATGTCCTCTATGTTTGTGGTTTATCAATGTTATTGCATATTCAACCCACATTTTGGCTTCAGTATCACTGTTCTTCTTGTTTATAGTTTCAGAGAATTATTGTTTTTTGGTGTTCCAAGAACTTTATTTTGGGGGTATGGTCTTTAGGTTTTATCTGGATTTGGTCCTTCAAGTTTATTCAGCTCCAAAAATTTGTGGATCTTAGGCTCTCTTGTAGTGTTTTGTGGTATGTAATGTAGTGTGGTTTTTCTTATATCTTGAATTCACGGTCCTAAATGGAAGTTCAAACCCCTTAAGAACTCTTGACTGACATATTTGTTTCTTTCTGCCTATAATATCCATGTATTAGAGAAGCCTAGGAATTCCAAGAAGTAATTTGAATACATAATCCATTCAATGCAAGAGAACTGCCCTCTTCTCTGTAACTACAAAATTATATGAAAACTACCACTAGTGTACTTCTCAAATGGCATAATTGAGAACAAAAATCTAATAAAAAAATCAAATTGATTCTGTGGAGGAAGAACAGAGTATGTTGAGAAATATGGTCCTTAATCTGAGAAAAGTATCTCATTATGCTGCTTCAAATCATAGGATATCAACAAATTCAGTTCAATCAAATTCCAGAATTCAAGGAATACATATTTCACCAAATGATAGAAGGCGTGGATCTTGGAATTCAGGACTCTTCCTTCAACCACTGGGTTGAGAGAAGCCATCCATTGTCATGTATTTCATAAAATTTTATGTCTAGTAAGGGAACTAGAATACTAGTTGTTTTCTTAAGGTTGTATACCTGTAATTTTTTTTGGGATGTATACACTATTGATATTTTTCAACTGTTGATATTTGCAAATAGTTGATATTTACAAAAAAATTGATATTTGTAAACTATTGATAAAAAATTTGCATTCAAATATTTTCAAAATGATTTTTGCATATACCGTTTTCGCTGATTCCTTTTCAAATTCAAGGGATTTTCACATGATTTTTTTCCTGTTTTCAGTGACAGTTTAAAGAGGCTTCCTTATATGACTTCAACGACAATATCACTTGAAAAAATAGATTTTCTGTTATGATGAATAAATAAGATTTGATGTTGAAAATTCATCTAGTCGGGGCACAATTCGACTTGTCGACTTTGCCACCCGCAACAGACTCAAATGGAGGAGCTTTAAAATAAATCCCATAAACCCACACAACAGGATAATCAACTCCCGCCTTTGTATTCCTTACACATAGAGCAATAATTTACAGGTAGAGAGCAGTGCAACCTCAACATATAGATTCATGAGATCTTGAGGAGACCCCTGACCTCCACCCATGAGACCCTTGCAATAGTGTCTTTGTCCAGGAAATTTTTACAATCACATAAGGCAACCTCCTTCCCACTGATCAAGGTCTCCATGAAGAAAAACCTATATGCACAATATTAGATCTTCCAAAACTTTATATATTCCAGTTTATCCAGAGTCCTCCATCAGGGGATTGTTCACTTGATCTTCAGATGGTAGGAGAGATTCACCTACTGGCAATACAGTTTTATATGCCAACAATTTCTCCTTATTCTCCCTAATTAGTAGGTGATAAATCCTCCAATCATTGATCACTTTCTGTAGGAAACCTTCAATCAAGATATTTTTCCTGGTTTTCAAGTTCTTGAGAGGGACCCTTTCTTCTCTTAGACTCTTAGCTTAATACCATTTTATATCATAGATGAAGAATTTGACCCTCTAGGTCTTGGACCTCAGAAGTTAGATATTCTATTTATAGGAGCCACGCTCATGCTCCCACTACATACTGTTTCTGATGTACCTTGCAGTCCATTTGGCCTATTTGTTGGTATTTTCTTCTTGAAGCTCTATGCTACATCCGTTTAGCTGCGACTATTTATGGAGCTTGAGAAGAGGCAACATAGAGCTACAAGAAATGTTTGATTCCAACCTGAGAACCAAAATATTAATCACATATTTACACTCTAGGCCATAATTGAGGAAGCCCAATGTTGTTCCTGGAAAGTTTATTGTTTCTTTGTAAAATTTCAAAAAGGCTTTTTACTCTGTCCCCATAGAGGATTAATTCCACATACTCAGAGATATTGGCATCTCGTAAACCCTTTTGTCAACCATTATGCATTTTATATGAGTCAATCCTTGGTCATATATGCAAAAAAACACGAGATATCATATTTTATCCTAACTATCATTGGGCTAAAACAAGGTTTCTCTTTGTCCCCTACATTATTTGGATCTATACTGACAAGTTGGATTCCTTGCATGATCACATCCAAGATGGAAATGGTTTCCTTCTACACCATATATTAATTTATATTTTGATGTTTGTAGATGATGTGGACTTCTAGTCTCATCCCTAGACAAATTACAAACACAACTCTATGCCCTGGCTCTTTTCTGTGATCTTCATCAGTGGAATGTCAACCTAGGTAAAACCAAAGTCATCATATTCAGTGTGTTGAAGAAAATTCTCCTAGATCACCATTTCTTTCTCAAAAGGAGAGGAGATCAAGATCACAAACTCATATACTTATCTAGGGGTACTATTCACAAGACCTCTCTTTAGTTTGCAACATGCACTTCAGCCCTGACTCAAAAAGGGCTACGGGTCCTTGGCACTTATTGAGAGGTAGTGTTTCTCAAATATTTTTCAAGGCATATCTACCAAGATTTCACCCATGCACACTCTTGGCCCAACCCAGAGTTCTAAATTGTTCCAAGGTTTGGGTACCTAGTTTACTAGAGTTCATCCTCCTTTGTCGCATTGCTCAATGCAAGTAGCTAATTACTCAACCCATCATCCTTATAGATTTTGAAGCTCACCCCTTCCTACTTAAGACAATGTTTTGTCTTGTCCCTATTTTACACTATGAAAAAAAATCCGTTGATACAACAAAGGGGCATGATTGGTATCCATACTTGGAATTTTTATCATCAAAGTCCATTGCAACAACTACTCCTTCAGCTTGATCTTCTTGTTTCAATTATTATTATGATGGTCGAACTTCCTCCATCCAAATATTCCCTATATGCACATGACCATCTCTTACCAACCAAATAAAAGATGAAAAAAATCATCGAAGAGGATATCTATAGGATGTAAAAATTAAAATGTACGAAGTAACAAATTAAACGATGTAAAAATTTGAATCACACATGCTTCACTTTATAGGACATTTTGAAGGCCTTAACCTATGAATGTTGTGTTGCTTAAGGTTTGATTAGAGGGACTAAAAAACAAATACAATCTCCATCATGTTCCAACTTTGTGGCTATCTCAAAATACTTTTCAAACATAAAATTATAACATACTATCACAAGGATATTACTTATTGTTTAATAGATCATACTTGATATCTTATATTAATAGTTTCCTTTTACATGATGTCAGTATTCTACCGAGGCCTTAGAACCATGGCTAAAGGGGTGTGCTACATGAGCAGGGCTTTGTAATTCTAGTCAACATTATTATAACTAATTACAAGAATAATATAGCATTTCTTATATACTGGACTGCTTAAATTAAATATTAGCTTACCGTATGTATTACAGTGCATAGATAGAAACAGAGATGGTTTCCAACAAAAAGCACCCAAAAAGGTAGCAAAATTCAGAGGAGATGCTTATTTCACTTCTTCGGTAAAAGTATTTGATGACCAACATCATCATCACTTCCACATTCATCCTCCTGCACGTCAACAAATACATGTACCACTATGCCCCTACAAATAGATCAATGAAGTGAAAATTACAGTTAAAACATTCTATATTTTTACAAAGAGTTACAACACATTCACAAGAATGCCACCAAGCCTTCTCCATTTAGCATTTCCATGCAAGTGAAAAATGTCCACATAGGGCATAAAAACCTATTATCAGAAGTAAATCCTATATAAAGAAGATAAACACTAAATCCAACTAAGAATTTCCATTTGTTGGAGCTACCCATCATCAAAAGTAAGTAAAACCAATCTACAAATTTATGATTAACTTACAAGCATGATATGTCATGGAGGAAAATTTTCTTAATAAAAGGTGCTTTGCCACTTGAAGGATAAAAAAAAATGAAGTAGAATATGAGACTAAATAATTATTTCAACAATTTGTCATTGGCAAAGATTTTATTTAACTTCCACATTATTGTCTAATAAAGTCTATTATTTAACAACACAATAGTATTAATATGTAAATATCATATTTCAAAATACTATTCTACTAACATCTAATTCCGTTTCATATTATTATGATACTTTCGAGTCTCAGAGCCAGCCAAAAATTCCAACCCACCTTCTTGTCTAACTTTTAGGGGATGCCAGCTTTCATTGGAAAAAAATAATCTTTACAAACAATACTGAAATATCACTGGAACATCACACAAGAGCATTGGAGCTTGTGTTAATAATAAATAATGTTAAAAGAAATAACCTTTATATTCAAAACCAATTCATAGCCCCTACATCCAAATCTAATCTTAAAACAATTGCCACAATTTAAAAATATGTGGAGGTTCAATGCCAGTTATAAAACGTGTTTGACTGCAATATTGTTTCCAAGTCAAAGTGCCCATCAGAGAACCTCTCTCTATATTCCTCTAGTTCCCACAACTTCCTCCACTCCATATATCCTTCACGTATCAATGCGTCAAACTGTTATTTTATTGGCATAGAATTGGGGTTCTTTTGTAACCAGTCAGCAATAATTTCTACCAAAGAAATACAAACACTCTCGCCTGCAACATGTTCACTTCGTTGGTCAATTGAAGCAAAAAATACTTCAGTTGATAGCTTCATTTGTCCATCTCTACTAACCAGTACTTTATGTTCCCAGCTACTAATGGTAAAGTTATCATCTCCAAAGTCTAAACACCCAGACATGTTCAGAGCTACACTGTAATCAATCTCATTGACATACAATAGATAAAGAGATATTTATATCAATATCTAACAGATATTGCAAGATATAGTTAAACAAAAATGAATAAAAAAACAACAGGGCTATATCTGTTTCTAAAATGATGTTGAAGTAAATTCAATACTTGAAAATAATCCATACCTAGAAGCATAAAACTCTAATAAAAAGTATTAAATCCAAAAAAAATATCTCAAACACTCCTGAGTCATGCCAAAATAAGTAACACACATCCAAACTTGTTTGTAGCGCCAAATGAAGCACTGAAAAATGCCAAAAGTAGTGTAAGCACCCACCAGTATTACACTAGTACTTTTCGCTATGGTATGAATAATGTGACATAGTTATAAGGGAAGAAAACATCAAGAGACGAGTTGTATATCAATAGGTAGGGCCACATGGTGAAGACCGATTAAAAGGAACCCAAGTCACCAATCATCTCCACTGGAAAAAAAATAAACATAAATTCATAAAAACAAACAAAATGTTTGATCTCTTTTACTTAAAAATGCGAAGATTCCAAATTGTAATCACAAGAATTCATGTCAAACACATTACCATACATGATACAAAATCGTTGATTGTAGCACCAAAATAATGCAATCAAATATGCCAAAAAATAGTAAAAGCATGCATCAGTGTTGCACCAGAACCTTTCCTATATTAAATTTATGTATTGTGTAGAGTGATATTTTCGGGAGTAGAAAAAAATATAAGAGACACGAATCTGTACCATCGCTTGGGGGGGGTAGCTATGTAGGAAGGCTTGATTGTCTGTGATTAAAATCAATATTATCTCCACCCTCTTCTTTGCATGCCTTATTCAACAATGGCTCTCCCCTCTCTCGTGCTACTCTGAAACTCACCTTTATTCTTTTCCATGAAAGAAGACTTTGCATGGAATTTTACTGCAAAGGGTGATCAAAGTCTAAAGAAGATGGATCATCAATCAAATTTGGAATTAGTTCCAGATTTGATATACTAGTCATCATCCAATTGTTACTAACTACTTTTTCTGTAGAGTTTAGATGAAGGATACCTTCAATGACAAGATTAGCTGCAACCAAAGTTCCATAACTCAAGGACTTCTTAAATCTAGAGCAAAGCCTGTAATTGGATCCACCCCCTTCATATTCATCAGCAGAAGCTAAGTCAATTGACTCAACAAATTCACATTCCTCACTCCTTGGAGACATTTTCTCATCACTTAAAAAGAATGTTAACAAGTATTGCATTCAAAAAATACCCTTAAATCACTGATTTTGCACTATTTTTCTTCGTAAAAAATTTGATGTTGTATTTTGAGCCTTCTAATGGTGAATTTCTAGCCTATTTCATTGTCTGGTATGTGAAATTTGGACTACTGATTCAACCATTGGTCAAATTGAGCATAAAATCGCACGGCAAAAACATTGATTTTATTAAAGGCAAAATCAAACTTCAAGGAAGAATTTGTTTCTGCAATTTCATAAGGGAATAAGGGAATAATATGTATGATCCTTCTAGTAACTATGATTTGCATTAAAATATTTTCAAAATGATTTTTACAAATAGCTCTTCCGCTGATTCATCTTCAAATTCACTGGGATTTTCACATACTTTTTTTCATGTTTTCAATGAGAGTGTAAAGAGGCTTCCTCATATGACTTTAACAACAATACCACTTGAAACAACATATTTTCTGTGATCATGAATAAAGAATCTTTGATGTTGCAAATTCATCCAATCAGGGCACAATTCGACTTGTCGGCTTTTCCACCCACAACAGACTCAAATGGAGGAGCCTTAGAATAACTCCCATCAATGCACACGACATGATCATCACCTCCCTCCTTTGTAATGCTCACATGCAGAAGCAATAATTTACAGGTAGAGAGTTGTGCCACCTTAGTATGAAGATTCATGAGATCTTGAGGAGACCCCTCACCTCCACCTATGAGACCCTTGCAATAGTGTCTCTGTCCAGGCCCTTTTTACAATCACATAAGACACCCTCCTTCCCATTGATCCATGTATCTACAAAGAGAATCATTGTTGTGAAGTTTTCTGCTGGTCATAAGACATATATGTGTTTGGTGTTCAGACATGCATCATGAATATACATTATTTTTTGGTTGTGCACATCCAAATAGTGTAGGGGATAGTTGGAGTATATTATATTTTGATGGTTGTAGATGATGTTGCCCTTCTAGTCTCATCCCAAAAAAATTGCAAAGGCAACTCAATGACCTAGCCCTTTTCTGTGATCTTCATTAGTTGACAATCAACCTAGGTAAAAACCAAAGTCATCATCTTCAACGTGTTGAAGTAATTCCTCCTTGATCAAAATTTATTTCTCAAAGGAGAAGAGATCGAGATCACCGACTCATATACTTATATATGGGTACTATTCACAAGACCATGCTTTAGTTTTCAACATTTACTTCAGCCCTGACATTCTCCAACATTCTCCAAAATGTCCTAAAGGAAAAGCTATTGTTGGCTTCTTCTCACGAAAATCGAAATAAAATTTCTTCATATTTTCTGTCCTCAATATACCTTTTATTCTAAAAATAAAGAAAACTAATATGTACACCTAAAAACACATAAAGATAACAATTTTTTTTCTTTGTCTTCAACATATCCCTGAGATAGGATCAAAACAATCAATTTTGGACCCAAATTACAAGCAAGTAATAGCCCAAAATCATTGTGGCCTAAAGTAAAGCAAAACTTCTGATAATGTGTATTTACCATAGGTGAGATCTTTTGATTATTTCTAGTTGAGAAGCCCGTATGTAGTTAGCATAGAGCATATCGAGACAAAAATGTTTCTTCATAATCACTACCATCAATACACCTTCCACACTCATCACAACGTACAATCCCAACACTAACTGTTTGGTCTTTTTTCATTTAGAAACTTTTATTAGTGCAGTCATAAAGAAGCCTTGCATTCCCACATCTAGGGAAAGCTTAAATATCAATTGTACTATCATCATAATATGAAAGTGAAAAATAATGACCATTAGGATAAAACCATGGTTTTAATGAATGAGACTTCTACTGTAAACCACCATCCAAAAGATAATCAACTTCTTAAGGTGCTCTCTTGTTATCCCAAAAAGACCACTAATTCTCAACTGCTTCAATCTGTGCATGCTACATTCTCTGTGTGCTTTGACATTTTTTACAATTCCATCGGTAGTCAACCTTGTGCATCTTGGAAAACATAACCTCAAAGCCCATAAATAAGTGCACCACATATAGTAAAGGGCAGAGTAGGAGGTACCAAGAGAAAATGATATTTCACACAAAATTTATGAATTAACGAGCTTAACTTGAGCAAGTGTAAGATGACAATATAATTTCATGAAGAAAACCTAATACATTTGATAAAAAAAATAAAAGTCCACAATCAATGCATAATATGGTTTTTAAAAGAATTGACAAACTAAACAAGAGAACAACCTACAAGTAGTACCTTCCATGCAACATCATTTTCATAGAAATGCATTACCTTTCCATGTTTCTAGATATCTAATGAAAATTAAGATGTGCTAAGCAAGTTGAGAAGGAGCCACTAGTGTGTGTAATAATAGAAGACAAATCAAGAGACGAGAGAAATTTGAAACACATAAGAACAGGGAATACAAAATGGAAGAGTGGCACTAGTGCCTCCCTTGAAGGTTTCAACATTTTGGGGCAAATTCTACTATTTTAAGTTTCTATCCTTTTATCATTGCATTTAAAGGAGACTAGAGGTTAAATTCACATGCAAACACATCCATTTAGTAACCCAGTTTGAAAATTCTTTTGCGGGAAGCACAATTCCATTTCACGAAACCTATGCAATTACATTAACTGAATCTAACTGTTTGAAATTGCTAATCATGCCAAAATGAAAAAAAAAATATATTCCGAAAGTAATTATACTATTGTCTTCAAAATTTCAAGTGCAAGAACAAATTCATCTTTCTATGATTTCTCAAAATCAGAAACTAATAAAGACACATACCAGCCTTTGTAAGCTTTGGACTGATGTCGAATACTTGCTTCAGTCCATCATTTGTAATTTTCAGTTACTCCACTAAAGTCAATTTTTGTAACTGGCCTTCATAACTTTATTCAAGTTTTAAGAGGGCATCATCAGTGAGCCTTTCACTTAGAGGATACTCCACATGTACAGTTTTCCATAGACGAGGATCATCTTTCACTGCAGCATGTAGATACTTGCAAAATTTTTCAATGGACTGAAGATCTTGAAGGCCCAAATACCAAAGGGAAAAAGGAAGCCCATCATGGGGTTCTCTTTGTAATTCTCCACCACTACTACCTTCCATGCTTCCCCAAACAACCTTGGTTTCACCCTGAGAAATCTAGAAAGAATCATAATAAGCTAATGTGGTTCCTTTGGTTCCACAAGCATTGGTGAAATGGTCAGTTGTTGGTGAAACTAGCATTCTAATCTCCTTAGCATTATGGTCAACTTCCACTGTTCTTTTTGAGTCACCGAACTCAGCTCTGCCTTGACATCAAACGTGTAATTGCATAAAAGGAATTCCGGTCTCATGCCAATAGGTACCCTACGATGAATGTGCAGGAACCTAGTACATAGAACGTTTTCTCTTCGCTTAGCTACCCAGGGCTTAGTTCCATTTCCAAATATCAATAATTCTTTTCCAGGAAAAATCTATAATAAGAAAAATATTTTACTATATTCTAAAAGGTGAGATGTTGAAATCATGCCACAAACTGAAAGGAAATAAAATATCTTTCCTCAAACCACCAAATATATAAATAAAACAAAGTTAATTATAATAATAAAACTAGATATATTGATCTATGCATGATATGAGAACCATAAGAATTCAAGGGACTAAAAAACAATTTGACCAAAACAAACCAAAAATTTGAAACTCAACAAAATCCTGTAAACACAAGCAACAAAAAAACCACTAAAATTTTCTAAGATATCAGAGCTAGACATCAAAACAATTTCATGTACTTGAATAAGCCCATTTTTGCTTAGGATTAGACTTCTTAAATTAGTTATTTATCATTTAATACTAGGAAACTATCTATGTGAAAGAAATAGGTCCCAAATTCATCAAATCCGGCTTCATTTCTAGTCAAATATCAAACTTAGCTTCATTTCCAGTACCAATATAAAATCACACATTTTCCAAATATCAATAATTATTTTCCAAGAAAATATAAAACTCGAAACTCAACAAAATTCCCCAAACACAAGCAACATATAAACCATTAAAATTTTCTAAGATGTCAAAGCTAGACATCAAGGTATTTTCATGTACTTGAATGAGCCCATTGATGCTTTGCGTTAGTCTTGTTAAATTATTTATTTATCATTTAATACTAGTCAGACACTATCTATGTTAAAAGAAATAGGTCCTAGCCTCATCAAATCCAACTTCATTTCCTGTCAAAAATAAGAAACAAACAATGTAAGGATTAAATATGAAACATCAATCTTAAAATAAAATGCATGAAATGAATGTAGCTGCAATGTTACAATGAAAAATATAAAATATAGAACCCATTTTTACCTGAATTTGACATATAGTAATCCTACATGATAAACGAAACATGTATCCCAAAAGAAGAGTCCTAGGGTATTTCAATTTCCTAGTTCTCATCTTGGTCATCATTTTCTACATTGTGAACATGATCTTCTCCAATTGAACTATGATGTGCCTCCAAATTATGATGTTCTGTATCAAGTTCATTAGATAAATTTGTTATATTATTTTCTCCGCTTTTATCACAATCTGAGCGCCAAAGCGCTAATGCTCTTTCATATGGAAAATTTTTAATGTCATACTTTGTTACATATAATCTTAAACATATATCCACATGTTTATCAATCTTGTTCCTCAACTTTGACTTCAAGAATGATAGTGCACTAAACATTCTCTCATCCTCCACTGATCCAAAAATCATGGTTTGACACAAATATGCTAATTTGAAATATTTTGATATGTTTTCTTGCAGGTATTGCATAGCACTTAAAGTAGCCCATAATCTTGTTATAACACTGTTTTCATTAGGATTCTCCAAAAAAAGATATTGTTTCTATCTTTTTTTTAGCAAAGCATCCACCTTGTTGTCACAATTTTGATGAATCTAAAATACCTTCAATATGTTCTCCATTTATCGACACATTCTTGTAAAAGTGGTCTACTAAACATTATAATATATTTTGAAAATAGGCTTTTAAATTTCTTGGACAGTGACAATTGTTCTAATATTGAGGGTATACCACACACATGGCCTCCAACAATTCATCTTGAGGAAATATTTCTCTTATCTCTAATGATAGTGATCTTGCAATTTCTATGAAATTATGTCTCACTGAAATCACAATATTATCAAATCTATCTCTTGACATGGGGCAATATTTGGTGATTAATCCCATCTTACTAATATAATGAAATGGAACCATATACCCACACACTACGATACATAATATCCCTTTTTCATTAAACATAAAAAAATTTTCAGTGTTTTCTATATTGATGATCTTAGTCCAACTTGTAAACTCTGAACCAGTAAAAGAGTCCAGCATCATATACAAATTATCCAATGAAAGGCATGCTGGCTTTCTTACATATGTGTATTCAAAAATATACATTGTGCGATTCTGAGACATTTTAATGAGGAAATTCATTTCATGTAGCATAGGAAGAATTCCAGCCAATGTCAATAATGTCTTTATATCACTTAGTCGAAAAAGAAGATCTTGATCTTTGTATACATTGTAGCGATTTTCATAAATAAACCCTACCAAAGATTTGAACTCACTAAATAGTCTTTGAGCTGGTCCATTTAATGAGATCCATCTCGTATAAACATATTTCAGTAGTTTTTTTCCATCTGTAGCACCAGTTACAAATTATTGAAACTCTAAATATCGTTTGGGACTACGAGAAAAGTATGCATGAGTCTCACATACAATATCTTCAACTTTTGAAACTTATGGAAAATTTCTTACTATTTTAAATGCAAGATTCATTCTATGAGCCATACAATGAGTATTAAGCATATATGGTGAAGCTGATAGTTTTAGTATAACACAAAGGCCATACCTTTGTCCTTGCATTACCGATGCTCCATATGCTCCAACACATAAGAACTTTTTTGCAATCATTAAATGATCCATACCACTTTCCTTCAAACTATTAAGAACAAGTTCACAAATATTTCTAGCTGTAGAAGTCTCTCTCATATTTTTAATCCCAAGTATATAGGAATTACTAATATGGTCATTAACCATATAAATTCTCATGCAGATCCATGAAGTATTATATATAGCCGTAACCTCATCCAAAGGCAATGCAAAAAACCTAGCATTTGCAATCTCTTCTTTCAAATCATCATTTTCTACTTGAGCTAGATATCTTTCCCACTCCCAACCACTAGTTACAGACCAATGAGAAGATGGAAAGTTTGGCACGTGAAGAAAAGATAGAAATTTCATGTGATTTGGATAATATATCATAGGATGAGCTTTACATAAGATTTGAAATACAATTCTCAATTGTACCGTCTTGGATAAAAAAATTCTTCCCATCATCTTTTCAAATATAGATATGATGGTTTCTCGACTTGCCTCAAGTTTCCTCTTACATATTAATTTTTTTTTGTATTCTTCCACACATTTGATATTTCAACATTCCTCAAAAGATTTCCATCTGACAACCAATTTCACTTTACCATTTACAATTTTCTTTTCATACACCTTTACTGCATGCTTTTGTACTATATCTAGCTTCATATGAAATTTGACTATCTTGCAACTTTTCCAACTACACGCAATACGTGTAACTTCTCGTAAAACCTCATTCACACTTGTAGGAGATATTTCTTCAATAAATGGAAAACTTGAGACCCAATAATCTTGGAATTGTCTCCCTATGGTACATGGTTTTCCTTTTTTCCTTTTCTGTGAATGGTTTGTGTCACCTTCCAAGGAAAAATCTTTAACATTTTCATCACTAATTTCTATTGAAATTACATTTATCTCACCCCGATCAGTTGAGGAACCTATTATTTCATCTATCATATGGAGATCAGATGCATTTTCAGAATATTTAACATCTCTCTTAGTAACAAATTGTTCAAATGATCTTGAAGCATGAAGAGAATGTGTATTCTTGGATTGATGCTTTTGAAAGTATGATAATACATCCATTTTCCTTGATGGTTTCTTCCCAGGATTAGTGTTTTACATCTCACTAAAGATTCCAGAAGTAAAATTTCAAATTGATCTAGAAACCTGCATCAATAGTTTCCAAGAGATGAGAATTAATAGATTTGTAAGCAACATTCAAAGTAAAATAAGTGTAATGTTCACAAAAACCGTTAAGAATTTTTTTCTTAAAATGTTGTGCCAAGGCCCAAGCCCAAAAGAAAAAATAAATCATTATACACAAAATAATAACATCATGATTCATCGTCTATAAAGCGAAGAAAATCATTCAAATGTAAAATAATAAAAATTTCCTTTAAATTAATTCATATCTCCAAATCACATAATGAACACTTGAAAGCTTTGAACAAAACAAAAAAATATTAAAAAAACTTTAATCATCTTTTGCAAAACACCTCTCCATCCAAATATTATATATAAATATATATGGTGAGAATTTTCTCCAAGATCAAAGATTAATTAGAATAGGTGTTTCTTGCACCTATAGTTTTCCACTATATTTTTTTTAAGGTTGATGTCTTTAAAAACCAACTTAAACATACTCAAACATAAATATATATTTACTTATTGTATCCCCACCATAAAGTGACTCAAATGATTCACATTTCGTACATTCATACATGTGGTTTTTGTTTTTGGTGCTAAAAAACATGCGGTTTTTGTTTCATTCCTTGTGGGCCCTCTTTGGCTTGTGGTTATTATCTATGAGATGGCTATAAGAATAAGAATTCATTCTACTCCAGAAGACTGAATTCATCCAAACTCCAGAAGTCTAAAGTTGGAAAAAGTGGGTGTTGTGAAACCAACTCCAAAAATAGAAGAAAAGAGAGGTCAACGCCTTAGAAATCAGCCACTTCGAGGGGGAAACCTCAAATACATTACATAAATGAAAAATTATTAGATGGTACAAATGACCAAAACCTCCTTCTATATATAGGAGTCCATGGGGCCATAATATAATCCTAGTCGACCTAACAATAATAATTTAAGGGAACAATAATAACAATATTGAGGTTACAGGGGTACAACAATAACAATAAGGGTGCTATACTAATAACAATAAGGGACTAAAATAGTAATATAGGGACCTAACATGCCCTCTCTTTCAAAAAATTATTGTCCTCAATTCTTGTGTAGCTATGGGTGCTTCTGTATAAAATTCTTATCCTCCCATGTAGAATCTTCAGTGGGCAAGTTCTTCCACTTGATGAGATACTCTGAAATTGATCGATTTTGTAGTTGTCGAGTTCTTGTTTCCGTGACCGATTTAGGTTCCAATATGATTTTTCCTTCCTCACCAAGTTCTGGAAATATTGTTTGAACTGGAATATTTTCAACTATAACCTTTTTTAAGCATGAAACATGGAAAACTGGATGCACTCGTGAAGAAGACAGAAGCTCCAATTTGAATGCCATAGTACCAATCTTTTGCAACACCTTATAGGGACCATAGTACTTTGGCGATAATTTATTATCCTTCTTATCTTGCTTGAGGGACATTTTTTTGTATGGTTGTAGTCGTAAAAATACCCAGTGTCCTACATCAAAACTTCTCTCGTTGCGATGTTGATCTACCTGTTGTTTCATTCGATTTTGTGCCTAATTTAGGTTATCCTTTAATAGTTGGAGAACTTCTTGTTGATGCTCAATGTGATCTTACACCGCTTGAACCTTAGAATTTTCTCTTAAATATGATGTGATGGACAGTGGATGATATCCATAAAGTGCCATAAATGGGATCATTTTCATTGCATTATGGAAGGAAGTGTTATACCACCATTCAGCGAGAGGTAACCACTTGACCCATTTTGTTTTTTTATCAGATACAAAACAACGAAGATATCCTTCCAAAAATTTATTCACTATCTCATCTTGAGCATCAGATTTAGGATAATAAGATGAGCTATGAGCTAGTTGAGTACCCAAACAAGAAAATAACTCCGTCGAAAAATTTCTAGTAAAAATGGGATCTCTGTCACTCACAATAATCTTTGGGTTTCCATGTAGCTTTTGAATTGTGTCCATAAATGTAGTAGCAACTGTACTTGCTTTAAATGGATGAGATAATGCACAAAAGTGTGCATAAATGGTAAGTCTATTAGCTACCACCATGATGACACTCTTTCCTTTAGACTTGGGTAAACCTGTGATAAGATCCGTTGAAATCTCCTCCCAACGTTGACTTGGAATTGATAAAGGTTGCAGAAGACCTAGGGTCTTAATTGTCTCAAATTTATTTTGCTGACAAACCATAAATTCCACTACAAATGTTTTAATATCAGATTTAAGCCCATCCCAAAAAAATTCTTTCTCCACCCAGTGGTAAGTTTTTAAAAATCCTGAGTGACCTCCTAAAGGAGAAGTGTGCAATTCCAAAAGAATCTTTTGTTTTAGTTGGGAACTCTTAAAAAGTTATAAGCGATATTTGTACCGTAAGGAATCATTTTTCCAACTAAATGTATTAGATGTACTAGGATCTTGCTGCAAATTTTGAATGAGTGTCCACACTTCTTCGTCCTTCTTCCATTCATTCCTTTATTCGGTTATCCAATCTGGTTGGATAATAGAAATGGTACAAAACAATGCTTCCACCTCTTCATTCTTTCTTGAGAGTGCATTTGCAACAAAATTTAGCTTCCCTTTTGTGTAGATTATTTCAAAGTCATAACCCAACATCTTTGTGACCCATTTTTTCTGCTCTTCTGAAGATAGTCTTTGTTCCAAAAAGTGTTTAAGACTATCATGATCAATTTTTACCTTGAAGTGTCTTCCCATTTGGTAAGGTCTTCATTTCTTTAGTGAATGTAGTATTGCTAACATTTCCTTCTCATAAATAGCTTCCTGTAAATACTTTCCTTTGATTGGACAACTTTCAAAAGAAATGGGTCTTCCTTCTTGCATTAAAACAACACCAATTCCATTTCATGAGGCATAACATTCCATAATAAAGGTTTTTGTGAAATCTGGCGTAGCTAATACCGGTGCTAGGCACATTGCCTCTTTAAGATGTTCAAAGGCCTTATTTGTTTCAGGAGTCCATGAAAATGCATCTTTCTTCAATAATTTTGTTAGAGGTGTTGCTATTCTCCCATAATTCTTAACAAACTTCCGATAATACCCTGTTAACTAGAGAAATCCTTGCAACTGCTTTATGGTTGTGGGGACTTTCCATTCCTTAATGGATTTAATTTTGTTAGGGTCTACCTTAACACCATCGTAAGATACAATATGACCCAAATATTCCACCTCTTGTACTCCAAAGAAACATTTGGATGGTTTTTCATATAATTGTTTCTCCTGCAGTAGTTTGAGCACCTTGTCAACATGTTGAACATGATCCTTCCAAGACCCGATGTAGATTAGTATATCATCAAAAAATACTAGCACAAATTTTCTAAGGAAGGCTTTGAAAATGGAATTCATCAACCCTTGAAATGTAGAAGGTGCATTGGTAAGGCCAAAAGGCATGACCAAAAATTCAAAATTAGCCTCATGAGTTCGAAATGCTATTTTCAGAATATCTTCAGTCTTAATTCTAATTTGATGATATCCTGAACAAAGATCCAACTTGGTAAAATAAATTTCTCCATTTAATTCATCCAATAATTCATCAATCACAGGAATGGGAAATTTATATTTAATAGTGAGCTTATTGAGCTCCCTGTAATCTGGACACATGCGCCATGATCCATCCTTGTTGTGCACCAATACTACTGGAGCAACGAAAGAAATTTGACTAGGTTGAATTATACCAACCTCTAACATTTCTGCAATCATACGTTCAATTTCACTCTTTTGGAAATAAGGATATCTATAAGGTCTGATGTTTGGAGGAACACTTCCTAGAATAAAATCAATATCATGATCATGATAAAAAATAGGTGGGAGTCCCTTGGGATTTTCAAACAACTTGGAATGATTGTCGAAGAATTTTTGGAGATCTGTAGAAATAGATGATTTTGATGTTTGAACTTATAGTGAGCATAATTGTGAAATTACGCCTCATTTTTCTTTCTTCAGAAGCTTTGTCATGACATTAGAGCTTATTATATTTATCGGCTTCCCTGCGATACCTCATAATTAAACTTCCTTTCCTTCTGAAAAAAATTTCAAGAAAATTTCTTGAAAATTAAAAGCTACCATCCCCAAAGATTGTAACCATTGTACTCCTAGTACAACATCAACGCCTCCCATTGGAATGGAAAGCATTGGAATATTCAATAGATATTCCCCTATGGTTAGCTTGATATTATGGAGTTTTCCAGAGAAATTTATAGTTCCTCCATTTGTAACCATCACTTGACATTCTCGTGTTGGGTATAGGTAAAAATTCAATTCCTTGGCTACCTTACAATGAATAAAATTATGGGTACTACCCGAATCAATCAATGCTATTAACTTTTTCTTCTTGATATGTCCTTCTATATTGAGAGTTTGAGGAGGGTAATTCCTGCCAATGCATTACATGAGATGGTTGGACTCATTGCTTCCTCTCCTAGGGCTGGTTCCTGGTGTATATCCTCTTCTTTTAAAGATTCTTGTTCATTTTCTTCTTCCTCTTCACAATCTATGTAAAATAATTTCTTCTTAGCACACTTATGACCTTTAGTGTATTTGCTATCACAACTGTAGCAAAGCCCTTTTGCTCTTTTTTCTTCCAATCATTGTGGTGTCAACCTTGTAGGTTGTTGAAGTCTAGGAGTAGGAACACTTCCATCTTTATAGATGTGAGTGGTAGGCTTCCTTGTCGCCATAATTTTACATTCAATTTTTCTTGCCAACCTAAATTCCTTCTCCAATGAATTAGGTTCCCAAACGCGAAATTCATGTTGGATTTTATCCTTTAAAATCCCTATGAAGACATCAATCCTGTGTTCCTCTGGAATATCAGTTACCCTTATATTCAATTTTTGGAATTCCTCAATGTGCTCCACCACTGAACCCTTTTGTTTGAGATTTATCAATTGGCTAAAGAAGGTGTTTCTCTTTGTATCCTCATAATGTGTTATCATTTCCTCCATAAAAATGGACCAAGTGACAATTTTCTTACGGGAGCAAAGCCATCGATACCATACAAATGTATTATGTTCTAAATGTAAAGTTGAAATTCGTACCTTTTTTGTGTTTTGCACATTATTGAGATCAAAATATTGCTCCATCTGTAGTATCCATTTTACGGGATATTTGCCATCAAACTTCCTCATATCCATCTTTGGAATATGGTGGTTCTTCCATCCAACATTAGAGCTTATGAAATCATGATTAACATCTATTTTTTTCTCATCATGAGTTTCTTCTACTATCTTTTAGCGATTAGGAATCATTTCTTGTATCAACTTTGTCAAACCTTCCATGTCTGCTTTTAGATCATTCTTCATGTTTTCCATGTTATCTTTCATTTTTTCTTCCATGTCATACATATTAGCTTCCACACCTTTCTTGAAACCATCCATCTTCACTTCCATGCCTTTCTTCAAAACTTCCATTTTATTTTTTTTTGCTCTTTGTGAGAGCAAAATTTGGTGCACTTGCTCTTGTAATTTTGATATATCATGTTGCAATTCTTCATCTTCATTGGTAATAGTAGAGTATTTTGAGGGATTAATGGGTTTTGAACTATTTTTAGGTGGAATTTTAGAACACAATACTGAAATATATGCTCAATAGGCCCTTGGAATCACTTCAAACGAATTTTTTACACAAGACTTATGCAATTCGGGGGAACAAAATACAAACTTTTCTTTTTCTTTTGAGGATCTTGATATGGAAACTAAATTATCTCTGTGATTTTAGATCTTCAATATCTGACATTTGGCCCTGAGGTAGCCCTCTGAATCCTCTTTCGAATGCCGCAAGTCTGACCTGATTTGAATTCTTCAAGGCAACGTTATGTCCAATCTCCCACAATGACTTAATTATGGACTGGTTCAGTAGAGAAAACTTGTATGACTTGCCACATGTGATTGTTTCTTCCTTAGGCTTTGAAATTTATAGACAGGAAGCTATAGTCTGTGCACTTGTGACCACTCTTTACCAAATTCCAATTCGATGCTCAGAGAGAGAGAGTTATGAATATTTTCCCATGATGACCTCTTTGAGATGAAATTCGGGAGTCTGAACAAGCCCTAACTTCCACAAATCCTACCTCCCAAAATAATGTGAATCAATCTCTGAAAAGTTTCCACGACGTTCCTCAGGATTTCAGATTATCTCTGTGAATATTTCAGCCTTTGAAACCTCGTATAAAGAATTTATAGCGAAAATTCCGCGATGACCTGTTTAGGTTTAATTCAGGAGCCTTCAAAAGGCCCTAACTTCTACAGATCATATCTCCAAAAATATTGCGAACCAAGCTCTGAAATGTTGGGATGATGTTCCTCTGAATTTTTGATTCTCACTCTAAAAATTTCATCTTCTGAAACTTCGCAGAAAAAAATTTATAGGAAAATTCCATGATGACTTGTTTGGAGCAGTGAAACCCTACAATCCAAAGCTCTGATACCAAATGTTGTGAAAAAAAATCCAAAAATAGAAGAAAAGAGAGATCAACGCCTTAGAAATCATTCACTTTGAGGGGGAAACCTCCAATACATTACATAAATGAACAATTCTTGTATGTTACAAATGACCAAAACCTCCTTCTATATATAGGAGTCCATGGGGCCACATATAATCCTAGCCGACCTAACAATAATAATTTAAGGGCACAATAATAACAATATTGGGGTTACAGGGGTACAACAGTAACAATAAGGGGGATATACTAATAAAAATAAGGGACTAAACTAGTAATATAGGGACCTAACAGTGGGGGGATGCATGGACACAACCTAGGGATGCATTGAGGGAGGGATGCTACGTGGGGGTCGTTGCCTGGTATATCATTGCTTTGAAATTTATAGCTTAGGCAAGTACCTTTTGTACAAGCCTTGTGTCTAAGTGTGCAGAAGTCACCCACATTTCACCTTAGAATATTTATTGATGTAACTTAGCCTAAGTTACTTATTAAAAAGCACATAATTATATGTTGGCTTATTGAGCTAAAATAAAAACTCCGATAAAGTAAATTATTTACTTTAGTGATTTATTTTTAATCTTAGTTGTCGATCTCAAGTAAGGTGAGATCTAATCTTCTTTGTCCATAACTTTGAGGTTAGGGTTAGGGTTAGGATTAGGGTTTTGGCTCAATGTAAAGTTATAAAGGCAAGTATAAGATTAGGAGATGAGACACAACGACAAGACAAGATTGACAGAGGCTTTCTAGTGCGTGTGTGTTGTGTCTGAGAGAGTGTAGAAAGGTTGGTGATCAATTTTGTATTTCCTTAGTTGAGTCATTATCCCAGGACATGATCCCATGTAAGTTCCATGATTAATTTGTTAATGAATAACTGTTGATTGGGCATAAATTTGTTCGTGTATGTGATTTAGATTGAGTTTTTTTCTTCCACAATATTTTTTGCATTAAGAATGTAGTTGTGTATTCCTTCAGTTAGTAATTGTTGGGAACCAAATACTAAGTGTTGGGTACGGGAGAGTCTAACACATGGGACCAAGTAATTCCCATACAAGACCCCGAGTTCGATGTCACAGGACAAACACACAGTCCAATGCAAGTAGATCTTAGAACTATAGACAAGCCATTTTCCATGTTGATGTCCATGCTTCAAGAAACCGATGATCAATTCCAAAATTCTTGTTTGCAGCCTTTATTGTTAGGAATAATTGCGGTCTTAAAATTGTCAGACACACTAGGATCCCACCCATGATACATGCAATAGTCTTGGCTATTCTCCAAATGTCTTGATTAAATAATGCATTACACCCTTCACAATGATTGAGAATTTATTGGACCCCTCCTTTTTCTTTGGTTATGGCCTCCAGTGTCAATGCCACTATATGTGTTCCCCTTTTTTGGTATTCTCACTCTTGGCTTCATTTCTTCTCATGTATTTGTCCTTGTCCTCTCGTAGACTAGTTGCTTAGCTTCGTGAAGCTTCAGTAGTTTCTTATTTTTTAACATATTAAGCAAAATTAAAGCAGTTGGACATATTGTTTTACTTATCTTTCCCTTGATGAATTGGTTATAAGAATTTGAAACATATCCTCTATCATTTTCCATGATAAAAGTGAGGAGGAATTCAACTAGTCAGTTACTAGTGACATTTACTCCCTCCATAAAGAAGAGGAAGGACTTGGGCTAATTAACAGCCATGCTCCAAGGACATTTTTAACAACTAAATGGCTTGCAAGGAAAAATGAAGGAGAAGCTCCTTTTGAGGTAGTTTTCAAGAATAGGCTAGAAACAAATTCACATATACATAAACTCCAAGTCCCTAATGATTTATGATATAATCATAGGTGCAAATTCCTTTAATTTTCCTAGATGAATAATTCTCAAAAAAATTTGGAGTCATTGAAAGTAATATTTCATGAGCTTGACTAGGAGTTAAGGATTTTCAAGAGTGTTATTACACAAAGACACCAAGTGGGCCACATTGCTAGGCATGCAAGAAAAAAACTATAAAATAAAGGCTTCAGGTGTGAAGAAATCAAAATTCAAGCTTGCAAAACCATAGGTCAATTAACCACTTCTAAATTCCTAATGAATCTCAAATGTATAATGAATATTGATGTTTTAGATAAATTTCTTTTATCTGCAACATCAATAATTATGACATAATAGAGAGGGAACATCATTCTACAAGAGATAACATGGTTACTATTTAGAATCTTCTCTTGCAAAGAAATCAGGGGCCTATTTTCTAATGCCTCAAAAAAAGTGTATTATATGCATATTTTATCTACTATTGTTCTTTATTAAACTTAACTTGTGAATTTTAAGGGTGAGTTGGTCTAAATTGAACACTCATATAAAAATGTATTTTTATAGTCATATACCTAAGAAACTTGATCAAAGATAATTGTGCTCCACTAATTTCATAGTACTATGCATATATAATCTTGAGTGGGAAACATGTGTACAATTCAACAATATCCTCTTATGTTTTGCATGCTTCCTCCTTGTTACCAGACTTGTATCCAAGTATTTTTCATTGTTGTCATAGTGTTAATATCAATTGGTATCAAATCCTAAATGATATGGATTTTTCATAATTCCCAGTGGTTCAGGTAATTTATATGCACCTCCACACTTTCTTTTCCTGTTTTTAAAATACAATTTTGTGTACCATTCTTCAAGTTTCACAGAATCATGATCTATGTTTATTGAAATCTCTTTGTACCACAAGTATACCGCAAGTATACCAACAGTCGTTGGTAATAGCTAGAAAGATACACCAACAAAAACTATCAAGTATTTGAATTCAGATTTTGGGCATTCCCTTCGGTATTCATATCTTTAACTTAAACAATAATGGTGGATGTTGAATATATTTCATACTAACTTTCATAATTGGATGTATAGGAATCTACCACTAGGCAATAAGATAACTATCTTCAAGGGGATTTCACTTACTTGTATGGGAGTATTTGGCATTGTTAATATCATGTCCATATCAAGAAGAATGTCCATTTGTTGCATTTCTATACGTTCTTGCAGCTAATGATGCTCTTGGATCTACAGTCAAGTTTTGTATCTTAGATCTATTGGATTATATATGCTTCTACTTTTATCAAAGTGGCCATTCTTCTCCAACATTGCATCAACACTAATGTACTTAACAATTCCATGATCTTATTTTTGGTCATTTGTTGCACACTAATAAACTTATCTTATCCCATTATCTTATCTGGAAAAATTCTACACATTTGACAATACCCTCTTCTAATTGCATACTTTCTCCTTTGCTTGCTTGCTTGTATTTGTGTATTTCACATTGTTGTTACTGAGTTCATATTAGATAGGAATGCCCACTTACCACATTTTTATCTGTTCTACTTCTTACAGGAAAGGAAAATATTTAGACATTGCACGACTACATGGAAAATCAAAGGTATATTTCTTCCTAAAAAAATAATTATTGAATTTCTGCTTTGTTGATGACTTAAATACTTTGGAATTTTACTTGGAAGTTAGAAACCAATAGATTTCACTCTGCAATGTCTAGAAATTTCAATTAAATGTTGCAATCAACACTTAATAAATGATATTTGCACCCTTGGGAGATATGAGGGTGGACTTGTTTTAAGTGATATCTCTACTGAAAGGATAGTTTTGATAACTTCAAAGCTTGTATAAATAATCAAACAAAAAGCTTCAAAATTGGATGTACAAGGATCTACTCAATAGGATTAATATCTTAGATACCATGGTTTGCAACAAGCTAGAGTATATCCTCCCTCAATTTATGTGGGGCAAATAAAGGAGGAAAGAAAGGCTTCAATTGTTTTCTTAAAAGTTGGGATACATGCACCCTCAATAGTGATAAGAGAGGACATTGGATGAATGATATACTCAAGGAACAAATTTAGAGAGTACATGGATTGTAAGGATGATAAAATAAGAATACACCAAGTCTTTATCCAGGATATTAACCAGATATTGAAAATTAGAGTTTAGTGCTAAGGCTGGGATGCTACCTTTCCAGAATATGTAGACAGTAGGAAGTGGGGGATAGTGTATGATCTTAGTCCTCCATTTTACTTCGTGTGATTCTTATATTAATTAGTTAATATCATACACATTTTCAACCAAAAAAACACTTCAAATGAGAAATGAAATTAATTTATTTCCATTTTTAGAGGCTAGGTCATTAATATGCTTAATATTACATCTATATTTAAGGATTTAATTTCAAGACCTAGATTTTCCATGAGCCCCCCTTCACACCCTTCTATGTAACGTCTAGAGAGAAAGTTATCAACTCAACTTTTATAATATCTTCATTTAAAATCAGTAGTTCTACATCCATTGTTCTCTATAGAAATTTGGGGATTCAACTTATTCCTCACTAATAGGGAATATAGAATATCTTCATTTAAAATCATTAGTGCAACATCCATTGTTCTCTACAGAAATTTGGGGATTCATCTTATTCCTCACTAATAGGGCATATATGTTGAAAATATGTTGTTTGATGCATTGGTAGATCCTATCGCATCTCATTATGATGAATAAGAGGCAGATATAGGAGTATAATGGATGTAGATAACCGTGAATTATGATGAATAGTAGTTTGGCACACCTTTTATGCAATAGTTTCATGATCTCATTAGCAATGCCAGTAAGTTGAATGGGTCATATGACCCATCAATATCTCTATATGATCGTGTGATTCGTCTGTACGTTAAATAGAAAAGTATGTTTCTAGCAGTCAAGAAAATAATTATAAGCCACTAAGGATATTGATCTTATGAAGATTGGATGACCATGAATGCCTTGTTGAATATATGGAGCTACGGTGACCCATCTTAGCTTCCATTCTCTGCGAAAGTGGGGACTAAATGACCCTATTTTGGCATGCTTTCAACTTTAGTTCTCTGGCATAATTTCACAATATTATCCTTGTTTCACTGGAAAATCGTAGATGATGCCACCTGAAAATCGAGCCGATGTATCTTGGATCTTCACAGAAAATAAATTTAGCGTATCCCTATTTTTATTATATATTGACACTCTAGATAATCAATATTGCTCTTCATTATGATTTTTTTCTGGATGATGTGGGTAAAGCTTGAATCAATTTAGAATCCAATGTGAACCCCCTTCCAATACAACTCTTATGTTTTCCAATGCATCAATGTATGCTTCCAAATTACATAATCTGAAAGTGGTCAAAAAAATGACTGATAGAGTAAAGGGCTAGTAGTGATACCCAAATAGAATGTTCCAATTCAATCTTCTTTGTATGAATATTTAAATAATATTAATAGTATCACATTTATTTATGAACATTGAATATTCTATACTAAATGGATACCAAAATGATCATTCGTCAATATTTATAAAATATTTCAATATTCTGGGAGAAGAATATGATTGAATCTCCTTTGGATACGAAGAAATCCACAAAAAAAAACAGAGTAATCATCAAGGCTGAGTTTATACAAGGGACCACACTGAAGAACAATATAGAAAGATAAAAAAATAACAACACTAAGATGAAGAAAATCCCAAAAAACAAGATTAAACCAGACCAATGAACTATAGCATAAGCATAGAAAAAATATAGAAAAAGTAATATCTGAACATGTACACCAACCCATGGGTTAAAATAAAAGTTGGGAAGAAAGGACACATAGAAATCCTATGCTTGAGGAAAAAATTATTATAGTTCTACAGAAGAGGTCCATCAAGCTAATCAACTCAAACCATACTACACTACCGAACCTGGTCCACCAAACCCACGCCATACACCAAACAATATTTTCCAACACTGTATTTGAACCTTTGTGATGTTTGACAGTCACTGAATTGATTTTTAAAGATACCAACAACTAACAAGTATACTAGAAGAATAACCATCTCAAAGTAATTCTACACTCAAATCCGATCGAGGATACAAATCCAATAAAATAAATACATTGGATCATGACATCTAAAACTGCAAAGACAAGTTTTGTACTAAATAAATTATGACATAAATAAACTTGAGTGAATGATAAATAGAAACTAGAAACTGCGATTGGCCTCAAACTCTAAGAAATTTAGGGAAAAACTAGGAATAAAAATATTAAACAAAATTTTGCAGGTTAAAGAAGAAATATAAATCTAGAAGCAGAAAAAGTAAGAAACACTTAGTGGAAGAAGAGGCTATTCTCTAGCCATGTTACAATATTTATTCAAGTGAATGATCCACATTCCAAAGTAGAGTAGAGAATGATAAACAAAAACTAGCAACTGCGATTGACCTGAAACTCTGAGAAATATAGGGGAAAAATGGGAATAAAAAGATTAAGGAATAAGAAGTCATTTTTGTTAAGGCTCAATATAGCAAAGCCACCACTGCCAAAAAAAATTAGGGTAACTTCATCACAACGTTGTGGAAAGAGATATTTTTACATCACAAATAAGACAAATAATAATAAGTTTGTGTGTAACAAACAACACATCTTTGGTAATCGAATGCATTTCCTCAAAGAAATCTGCTAATATTGTTTATCATCAGCAGCCAAAAATAGATTATTGTTAGGTTTTGGGGAGGGTAGTGGACGATGACCGTTATCCCTTTCAAGAGATGGTTCAACAAGGTAGTAGGCTCTCCTTCCGTATTACTACACGAAATAATTTCTAATCGGAATCCAGAAGTATATCCACACCCTAAAAAAGTAATAGAAATGCCACAGATAAAAAAACCAAAGTCCATGTCTTAGCTCTTTCAAATCACCCACAAAGCACCCGTATTCACTATCATTGTTAGATTCACAAACTTCGAAGAAATCACCCACAGAGCACCTGCATTCACCAACACTGTTAGACTAGCAAAATTTACAAAAATCACTCACAGAGAACCAACATTCACCCGCATTCACCAACAATGTTAGAATAGCACACTTCAAAGCATTCAAACTGGAGAATTTATAAAAAAAATAATTACAGGTCACAGTTGCAATACCGCTGTCCAAACTCCCAAAGATTAAGCCTTGATTCCCTCATCATTGGCCTCCCTATACATAATACTCACACAATTCATGATCCAAACCCTAGAAGATTGAAATTTCCAGCACAAATTCCAATCAGCTCCAACTTCCAAGCCCCAACCCAGCAAAAATGGGGGAAAATGTCACTCCAATCCACCTCCGACCCAGTAAATCGTAGCGAATTCCAATCACCTCCAACTTCCATGCCCTAACCCAGTAAAAATGGTAGCAAATTTCACTTCAATCCCCCTCTAACCTAGTAAATCGTGGCGAATGCAATTCAAAAGCACCCCAAACTAGAAAATAGGGAGGCGAATCCAAGGTTTAATGGTGTATGCACCTTTATTATTTTGGACTAAAACTTAATAATTAATTATTTTTAAAATAATTATAGGGATAACTATACAAAAGGGGTTTTATATAAAAAAATCACCCCTCTAAAATCTAAACCCCTTTAAAATTCACCCTTGGGCTAAAATTTACCCCTAAAATTTTCCCTGGATGCAACACCACTCATACATTCATCAAATAACCAATAAATAAACAATTCATGACAAGAGCCACATAAGAAATACATCATATTAACATCATATAATCAGAAAGTAACCAACATATAAAACATGGAAACTAAGCCATAATATCACAAACATATTGTCAACCTATATACATGAATCACAAAATAATAATAGCTCTCATTAACATATGAAATTACCAACCAAGTTAGGGACTTCCATGTAACACCCAAACATAGATTGGCCTGAACCAAATACTTGTTCAACCAATCACCCCCATGCCATATTCCAAGCATGAATGTGGGATCTCATGGAACAAACCAAACAAAACCAAACCAGGGCTTCCAAAGGCCAAACTACCTCAAACCTCTACTATTGATTCCACCTCATGGTTGGACATCACTAACACTAACAAGATCAGTCTCTACCCATGTTCTACAACACTCCAGGAACTAATAACTCAACCGACAACCTTCTAGGGCTGAAAAGCATTTGTTTAACCTGACTTCAGGGACTACTAACTTAACCCACCAAGGGATATAGAGTGTTTTTTACAACCTAGGCTCTAAGACTAGTAACTCAACCTATGCTAATCTAGGGCCTCCATAACCTTTCTTCCAACCCACAACCATAAGGAATTATGACCAACAATAAAAAAAAAATCAATTGGGAAACCCACAACACCATGGATATCCAAGAAAGGGAAATGAAAGGCTAAAACCCTTGTCAATCCAGGCAATCCTCCAGGAAAATGACATCACATAACCAAAAAATCACATGCATAACCATGTATCCATAAATCATAAAGGAAAACACAAATGCAACCTGTTACCTGCAAAGAAACCTCGCTATAGTTATTGATCCACCTACTCTATTGTTTTTTCCTTCTTTCTCCAATCCAAGTAAATGCTAGAGTGCTCCAAGCATGCTCTAAGAATTCTCTATGTTTACAAGAGTATGAGAGAATGAGAGAGCTAAAGAATGAGCTGACAAAATTCTGTGAATTGATCGCCGAAAGAATTTTTATCATTGAGGCCTCTGGATTCTTCATTTGCCTTCATTTTCCCTTAAATTTTCATCTCATGCAAATCTTTGACCCTTCATCTTCCTTTTCTCCTATTTCCCTTTATTTCATAAATACAATTCCAATTAATGCCTCCTTACCTTCTCCAATTCCTTTTCCAATTTCCATAGGCATAAATAAACCTAAAGTGACACCCACTAGGATGTTTTTCCCACCATTCAACTTGAAATACGTCTCCCATGACCTTGGTATTATATAATTTTACATGGAAATTCAACTAGGGGATGTTAGAAGCTCATCCCCCTTGGGAGAAAAATGTCCCCAGTGTTGTATGACACCTATGATCAACAAGCCACTGAAAAAAAAACATACTACCTACACAACTTTATAACCCAGATCGTTGTAGTATTTACAATGACAACTGATGAAAACATGACAATAATACCATTTACTGGAGCTTTATAACACAACTCAATAAGATATTTACAATAAAAACTACATAGATACTTATGCAGATTTGCTTCAACTAACACATAAACATACTGTATATGGAGATTTATAACCACAAATTGATATATTTTTACAATAACATACATATGCACATTTTCTCTAACCAACAAATAAAAGGATATGGTTCTCATATCAATTAATAAGGGAATCCATAGGATCAAACCTCCACCCTCAAAAGTAGTACCGGGATTCACCTCCTTCCAGGAAGTCTACAATCCACTACCAAAGTCAAACCTTCATCCAATATCCAACACTACAATCCTTGCACTACATGATCTCTCAGTGAAAAATTGCCATCTCATTTTTTCCAGGGCACACTTCCAATATGCTTCTGATTCCATATGGAAATGCTAATTACCAAAACAAATATATTCCCTAGCCTTCCCTTATTTGCTACAAGTCCCTCAGGTAATGCGATCATGCCCTTCAGTGTGCAGTCACACACCTTCCAAATTCTGTTGACATCCCCTTATCTACTACACAATCCCTCAGATGATCCATCCCTTGGAAAGGTTCCCAGCATCGGAAGGCCCAAAAAACAAGGAATATCCTTGCATGAAAATAGTCATATCGATCATAACATGCTCATGGGAATCAATGGACATTATTGGGTACTAGTGTCCCACAATGGCCCTATTCCCGAATGCTTTACCATCATACTTGTTCATGTTCCAATTCCTTTCACTACTTTTTCTAACATTATTACAACTAGTTCCAACCACACAAACTGAGCATTTTGAACCACAAAAACTTGGTTCAAAATGTACATGAACAGTAATATTGCTGAGAGGAGGAATCAGACAAACTTGGTTTTATTCTTATTATTTGTTTCTTTTTCTTTCCTTTTATGTGTTTAGGGTATTAGGAATTAGTTTGGGAAAAGGAAAGTTAATGGAGCTCCGGAAGAGATGAATGAAATGCAACAGATAAAGTGAGACCCATATGAAGCTTGGTGCATGTATAAGGGCAGATGAAGGCAATAATATGACAACAAGTTGTATTGGTAGGTTCCATTGAGATAAATGGATAGTGGTAGGACAATCATGAAAAAGGTAACAATAAAATAAAATTAAATGGAAATGAGGTGTCAAATGCCTTAGCTATGTTGGGAACTATTTGTCTCAATACGATGCATGTTGTGCATGGATAAAGAGAGTTCTCTTAACCTTCACCTCATGATATTTAGTAAATATTTTAAGTTCACGATTATGTTGATATCTGTATATGTATACATGTATGTATGTCATTTTCTAACATGGTCATCGAGGATCATAATTTTTTATGTTAATGTTTATATGTATACATGTATTTTTGTATGTCATTGTTAGATATGGTCATCAGGGATCACGCTTGTGGAATAATGACTGTTTATGTAGGCGAATGGCATGAAGAGGTTCCTGGTATTAAGTGGGAAGAGCGGCCCTGATGGATATATGAGGTTAGTATAATGTGGATATGATTTGATATTATTTTCTTAAACTATTCTTGTTTTTATGTTATGGATAGGATATGTTGAGGGATACATCAACATAATGAAATCAATGCAATCTACGACATGTTGGGACAAGCATGGATAATGGAAATACACTAGAGGCAATGTTTCCTGGTAGAAACAATGTGGTATTTGGATGTGTAGTACTACCATTGTGTATATGTTGTATATATAGTGTTGTGTACATGTTATATATGCAGTGTTGTGTACATATGGTGTTGAATACATGTCCTATATGTAGTGAACTATATAGATAGTGTTGTGTACATGTCGAACATGTTTTATATTAGGTGTTGTGTACATGTGGTGTAGTGGACACTTTGTACGTACATTTTTGTGTATTACTATATGGTGTTGTGTACATGTTGTACATTTGGTGTTTTGTGTGTGGTGTTTTGTACATGTTGTACATGTGGTGTTGTGTGCATGTGGTGCTATGTACATGTTGTGCAGGTGGTGTTATGTTAATGTTATGTTGTGAACCCGTTGTATAGGTTGTATTGTGTACATGTTGTGTTTTGTACATGTTGTGTTGTGTACATGTTGTGCGGGTGGCACTATGTACATGCAATGTTGTATACATGTTGTAAGTGTGGTGTTATGTATATGTTATGTTTTGTCCATGTTGTAAACATGGTGTTGTGTACATGTTGTACATGTGGTATTGTGTACATGTCATATAGGTTGTGTTGTGTATATGTCATACTGTGTACTATGTATTGTGTAGTTGTTGTATCGTGACATGTGTATTCATTGTGTTGTACTTTGTGTATGTATATGTATTGTGTTATACACCAAGTGTAGATTTATGTGTTGTGTTGTACCCTATGTGTAGACGTATATATTGTGTATATAATAAGAATAAGAATAAAACCATGAAAAACCAATTTCAATATGACACCACAAAAAAAGAGGCATGGCCATGCACCAGACATAAAAAAAAACTACAAATCAACCGCAAACAGATCAAAAAGCACCAAAAGCACAAAAATTTCAACATACACCTTGACTCAATCCCCATGGGTTCTTAATGCTTCGAAGTGAAAGCCCAACCCAATCCTTCTTCAATATTTCACGGCATACTCTTTTTCCATGCAATCCCCAGCATCATATTTCCATAAACACATAATTATCGGGGCAAAAATAACTATAACAATATACCAGTTACCTTACCTTGTTGTGCCAAGCACACTTCCTAAAACTGAACATGTACATATATCATCTCTAAAGGGACTCCAATTCCTTGAAGAATGCAACCATAACTGGACAATGGATGTTATTCTTGCCAAATACATGTTCATGAATCTAACACATATCCACATATTTTCAGAAAAAATTAAGGTTGAGAATAATTTTGTATGAAAAACAAAAATTCATTTGGAATTGTGGTTTCAAAGCATAGCCAAAGGAAATATCATCTAATTCCTTTTATTTACACTTGTCCTTGTTGTAATTGAGTCTTTATTATGACCTATCAAATCATCCATCTCTTAGCTATATAAACAAATTAACTATTAGCTTGTCATGCTAATACCAAGCGAGTTTCCCTACAACTATTCACACATGTCAGTCACATGTTCCAAATATCAATAAATGGTGTATATTAATTTGAAATCAACATTTACCAAGATTAAAAATCATGTCATAATCAACTCACAATCATTATTCATAACGCTACAACTAGCACCCTCTTGCACTCAAGTGTATATCAACTATCTCAACACATATTTTGTTAGCACAACCATCCTAAAATAACATCATTCCTTTATGAAATATTATAGATACATACTCATATCACGAAATTAACCAAACATTCAAACAAACTACAAACATAACATGAGAATATTATAGAATGGAAATGGGAGATAATATCAATGGACTTCATCACTTATTTACCAATGACTAGGAGGAAACATGATTCTATCATGGCAGTGGTAGACAAAATCAGTAAATTTGCACACTTTTTTCCTATTTAATATACCTTGAAGGTCATTAAAATAACATAAATATTCATGAAGTATATATTTAAACTCCATGGTATGCCCAAAACTATGATTTTAGACAGGAATTCCAAGTTCAATTCTATGTTTTGGAATGGATTATTTGAAGGAATGGGTACAAAGTTAAACTTTAGAACAGCTTATCATCCTCAAACTGATGGTAAAATAGAAAAGAATAATCAAATATTAAAATATATGTTAATAATGTATGTTTTGGGAAAACCCAACTAAGTGGGAATACTATCTCCAGTTAGTTAAGTTTTCCTATAATAATGGATATCAAAATTCTTTGAAGATGAGCCCCTTTGAGGTACTGTATGGTAGAATATTCAAAATACCTCTAATTTGGAACCATATTGAAGATATATTAGTGTTGGAACCATTTATGTTAAAGGAGATGGAAGAACTGGTTAAATGTAATGTCCCAAATGGGAAATTTCTGCTCCATCGGGAATATCTCCAGATATTCCAATTCCTTCTTTAGTGAGCTATCACAAGTCCATTTTAGAGAGTACTGATGGGGAATTTACAGGATATGACTCCTTATAAAGAGGGGAGAAATCCTGAGGCTAGTTGGCCCTTCTGAGACTCTACCTATGGATATGAAATATTCCACCTCAGGAATTTCAGCTACAGAGTCCTTGAGGACGTTGTATAAGGAAGCTGCTACATAAGTAAGGAAAAAAACCACTAGGATGCCCTATAATGACTCATATAAAACTCCCCTATAGAAAATGAGCTCAAAGAAATAACTCTAGATGGGTTATTCAGATCTTCCCAATCTAGGTCTCTAAAACAATGCTCAATGAGAGAGCTTAGAGCAATATAAGAACATGAACACTGAACTCTAAAAATATGTATAAATCATGAGAGGGAAATGATACAACCATAATTATATTATGATACATCAGAATAAATATATAAGAAATAGTTGAGGGAAAAGCCACTCAAACATTAAGATCCAACCTTCAATGAATAAGCAATGAAATACTAGAGTAGTTGCAACTCCACAAAATGCCAGAGTAGCTGCAAATGGGCAATGTATTTGAAGGTATAGCTGCTGAAAATGAATGAAATAAATATGTGGCTGAAGGAATACAAGAAATAATCCCAAGAACAGGAAATGGGCTAAAATACAAGATTTCCAGCCAATCTAGGAAGACTGCTAGAAATGCCAGAGAAACACAAAATGTGACAACGAAGTTGTCACTGCAACTAATAAAAAATAAGAATGAGGCTATGGAAGATCTTAAATGTAAATTCCCTCCTCTGATAATGCCTCCAATACAAAGGGCTGATCCCTTTGCCTCAAAAGCAACTCCTAATGAGTTCTCTGAAACCCTCTCTCACTGCCTCCATAAAATAACACAGTTTCCTCCATGGACTGCATAGTGGGAGATGATGGAAGTGTGGCCTCATGCCACTGATCTGAAATCAAGCTCGAGAATCCTCCTTGAATCTCCTACAATGAATAGAACACTCCTCCACTAAAGAAAACTAGTCAAGAGAGAATCCATGAGTTCCTCTCTAGCTGCACCCAGCTACACAACGCCCTCTCTACTGCAGAAATAATGCTGTAGAAGATGAATGAAGCTGTGGCCAATTCCGGATTGAGTAAATGTAGCTCAATCCTCATCCTTCACTGAGGAAGAGGTAGGGATTCCTGACCGGGAACACCCTAGTGCCCGAGGGCACCATCACCCTGCTAAACAGCCCAGGGATGCAAGCCTTGCAGACCCAAGTCTGAAGATCTAATCCATAACATAATGAAAATGGGCTACCATCTCTTCCTTATAAATAAATGAACCTCTTCTCCACCATGGTCCCACCAATTAGGGTTTCCACCCTCATGTGAAGCTCTTCCATCCAAAACTGCGTAGCTTCTTTAGGAAGCTTCTCCTCTATAGGTAGCGCTATTGACTTTAGTCAAAGATGAATAATCCAAGCGAGCTGGGTTCCATTGACACCTTTGGTGTTTATTTCAGCTGCTTTATTCACTCCCCTTTCACATTCAGAGTGTTATTTCTTCATCTAAAAGGGGCTAAGGTGTCTCCTTCCCCATTTTATTAAATAAAAATAAAATATTCCACTATAATGTTCCATTTTAGCTTGAGGCTAAAATTGGGAACATTACAGTCCTCCCCTCCCACATGTTGCTTGCCCTCAAGAAACTACATAGAGAGAGAGAACAAAATTGTCTCCCCCTTCTTCTCTTGTGGCCTCCTCATCAATGGTCCCACCACTTCTCAAATATGTTGCAATGAATCTGTCCTCCAATGCTCTCTCCCAAGTATGCAAGCTAACAACAATGCCCCTCATGGAAAGATAGAAGGTGTAGTGGAATCTTTCTTGCTGGAATGTGGCCTCCTTAAGGTAGGAGTGATGATATGCATGGGAAAAATTTTCTCCCAATGATGATCCTTTCATCCATGCTATCATCCAAATGAAAATCTCACCCCTGATTTCTGCACTGTGTTGGGGCTTAATGGAGAGCTATTTTGGTTTCCCATGATGGCCCTCTCTCCATATGCTGCTCATATGGGGCTGCCTTTGTCTTTGGGCTGGAAAAGTACGGCCTCCAAGAGTGGCCCAAGCTACCCCATCAAGAAAATCATGCATGAAATGCCTCTGCAAATTCTCCAAGTGGTTCCTCCCACAAGAAGAGACAAGTAGCAATGTGGCAATCATGGTTTTCCTATGGTGTCGCCTGCAAGATAAAACATATAAAATGGGGAGAATCATGCTCCCAATGGGTTGTACATACAATACTCTCCAAATAGTGCTCCTCGTAAGTATACGAATATCTAAAATACAATGGAGAAATATACAATAAAAGAAAGTTGCCAATTGACAACCAGAGAGTGGTTCAAATTTCCACTCATGGAATTGTGCAGTGCCTCATTGGCCTGCCTCAAAATCAAAGATAACAAGTTCTATACTAGCCACTTGTTTTCTGCCACAACATCTCCTCATAAGATGAAAACATGAGAATACCATTTGGTGCCAATGGTGCACACCAAGGAATATGTGGCATTCCCCACTACCACTATAAGAATGGCCAATCCCACTGCTGCAATTTGCTGCAAGTGCATCCTCATGAAAAATGCAAGAAAGAAAAAGCCTCCTTGATATATCATGCTCCTCAACTAATGAAAAGAAGTACAATAAAAAATAGGAAATTATACCTCCTCCATCATGCACTAGAGCTCTTGAGCTGAAATGGCTCATCTGCATGCTCTCCTTTTCCTCCAATGAGTAAGGGAATGGTTGTGCCAACCTCTCCAAAATCAACCGGGTTATGCATCTATCCATATGATGAAGTAGATCATACTAAATTCCCTCCAAAGTGTACTCCTCTAGCAAGGCAAAATATGCATCCGAGTGCATAGCTAGGAAGTCCTCTTGTGCTGCATGCAAATAATTTCTCCTTGAGAGTAGAAGCCCTAGTCAAGAAGAGTTTTCCATGATGATAGATGATCATATAATCCACTAAGTATCTGTCATCTCCATCAAGGCAATCCAAGAATCATGCAAGCACCAAGATCCTGGGAATACTCAACCAAAAGCTGAGTCCCCCATCCTGGATCAATCCTCCACATAGACAATGCTAGTGTTCTACAATATGGTGCTCCATCATGTTGCTGCCTGTTACCTTGACATCCCCTCATGCCGAAGTCATCCTCGAAGTTGCTGCCATGCCCATCATGAAGCTGCTCATGCTCAAAATAAATGATGATCTCTCAAAATAAGCCTCCCATGAGAGACTATCACCTCCAAAGAATCTCCCGATCCTGGGCAATGTAAGCATGAGTGGCCTCCATCTTATCCAATGCATGAAAGAGTCCTTCCTCAAAGGAAGTAACTTCACTCTCACCAAATCCATCGGGCATCCATCTTGCATCATGAAGATGCTATCCTCCATCCATACAGCAAATCTATCTGCGCAGTGAAACTGATGAGAATGGGTGGTGCTTAAAATGAGAGAGTGTATCCCTCCTCCATGAGCGTGTCCCCAAACTCTCTGCGCTGTAATGGATTCATCCAATGTCTCCACCTCTTTGGAATCCAAGATTGGTGAACCAAATGACATGATGCCTCTCATCATCTCTCGATCATGTGACCTTCCAAATGGAAAGCCTCCAAAAATGAGACATCAAGATAGGAAGTGGACTGAATATGTGAGAGGAATGAAATCTTCTGCTCTCTCTACTGCGTAGTGAAGTCCTTCTCCTATGTGAAGAAAATCTCTGAAAAATATATAGGGTGAATGCCCATCATCCCTTCTTGCTGATCCTTCTGTTCTTCTTCTTCTTCTAATGGTGCAACACTGTAGGTTCTTCTATGCACCTCCTCTCTACCAAAAAGTGAGTGTGTTTCCTTCTGAATGGGAGGCCTTGAGGCTTGGCATTCCCTTGAAAGAAATGTCTCCACACCCTCACAAATGGAAGAGTTCCCTTCATATCATGGGGGTATTTCTTCTAGCAAGCCATTATCCTAATTTACTCCCCCTCTGGAAAGATGGACTGATCATTGTTCCATGGTTCTCCTCCATGCATGCAAAGTGCTTGAAGTTTTGTCACACCTAGTTGCACATTGATTTTCATCAATACCCTTTGAAAAAGTCTTTGTGACTCCAACATATGATCTCTCATTTGCATGAGAACATGAAATAGAACTCTGAAATCAGCTATCATGAATCATACCTTTGAGTTGCAACACTGCTCCTCCAAAGGTCTCAACTCTTTCCATCCATCCTTCTTGCAGGAGCTGTGGGCAATGTACTGCATTGTGGATCTGCATGTGTGGATGAATGCTTACACCCTCCATGAGAATAGCTAGGGCTTTCTCCATCCACAAACCATTTTCAGAAAATTTCTCCAAATTTGTTCCCTTTCAGCAGATCTTTAATGGGGTGCTCAATGATCTGGAAAATAAGAAGGGAAAACTTCTTCTTCCTTGTTTCCTCTACCAATATCCTCTCCTTGGAGAGAAAATATCCTCTTGCTGATGGAAATAGATCTTGGGCACAGGTTGAGCCAAGACCATGCTCTGATACCACTGTAATGTCCCGAATGGGAAATTTCTACTCCATCGGGAATATCTCCATATATTCCCATTCCTGATTTAGTGAGCTATCACAAGTCCATTTCAGAGATTTACTGATGGGGAATTTACAGGATATGACTCCTTCTAAAGAAGGGAGAAATCCTGAGGCTAGCTGGCCCTTCTCAGACTCTTCCTATGGATATGCAATATTCCACCTCGGGAATTTCAGCTATAGAGTCCTTAAGGATGCTGTATAAGGAATTTGCTACATAAATAAGGAAAAACACCACTGGGATGCCCTAGAATAACTCATATGAAACTCCCCTATAGAAAATGAGCTCAAAGAAATAACTCTAGATGGGTTATTCAGATCTCCCCAATCTAGGTCTCTAAAACAATGCTCAATGAGAGAGATTACAACAATATAATAGCATGAACACTGAAATTTGAAAATATGAATACATCATGAGAGGGAAATTCTACAACCATCATTATATTATGACACATCAGCAGAAATATACAAGAAATAGTTGAGGGACAAGCCACTCAAACATTAAGATCCAACCTTCAATGAATAAGCAGTGTAATACTAGAGTAGCTGTAACTCCACAAAATGTCAGAGTAGCTGCAACTATGCTGTGTGTTTGAAGGTATAGCTGCTAAAAATGAATTAAATACATATGTGGCTGAAGGAATACAATAAATAAGCCCAAGAACAGGAAATGGGCTGAAATACAAGATTTCTAGCCAATCTAGGAAGATTGCTAGAAATGCCAGAGAAACACAAAATGTGACAATGAAGTTGTCACTGCAACTGATACAAAATAAGAATGAGGCTATGGAATATCTGAAATGTAAATTCCCTCCTCTAATAATGCCTCCAATACAAAGGGCTGATCCCTTTTCCTCAAAAGCAACTCCTAATGAGTTCTCTGAAACCATCTCTCACTACCTCCACAAAATAACGCAGTTTCCTCCATGGAATGCATAGTGAGAGATGATGGAAGTGTGCCCTCATGCCACTGATCTGAAATCAAGCCCGAGAATCTTCCTTGCAGCTCCTCCAATTAATAGAACACTGATCCACTGAAGAAAACTAGTCAACAGAGACTCCATGAGTTCCTCTCTAGCTGCACCTAGCTACACAACGTCCTCTCTACTACAGAAATAATGCTGTAGAAGATGAATGAAGCAGTGGCCAATGCCGGATTGAGGAAATTTAGCTCAATCCTCATCCTTCCTTGAGGAAGAGGTAGGGATTCTCGACCGAGAACACCCTAGTGCCCGAGGGCACCATCACCCTGGTAAACAGGCCTGGGATGCAAGCCTTGCAGACCCAAGTATGAAGATATAAACCATAACATAATGAAAATGGGTTGCCATTTCCTTATAAATAAAGGAACCTCTTCTCCACCATGGTCCCATCAATTAGGGTTTCCACCCTCATATGAAGCTCTTCCCTCCAAAACTGCGCAGCTTCTCTAGGAAGCTTCTCCTCTATAGGTAGTGCTGTTGAATTTAGTCAAAGATGAATAATCCAAGCGAGTTGGGTTCCATTCACACATTTGGTGTTTATTTTAGCTACTTTATTCATTCCCCTTTCACATTAGGAGTGTTATTTCTTCATCTAAAAGGGGCTAAGGTGTCTCCTTCCCCATTTTATTAAATACAAATAAAATGTGCCACTATAATGTTCCATTTTATCTTGAGGCTAAAATTATGAACATTACATTAAACATGTAAAGAATAATTTGAAAACAACTTAAGATTTGGAGAAGATTTATTTACAATTATAAAAAATTAAGAAAAAAATCAATGCGGGTGATCATGTATACTTAAAATTCAAACTAAATAAAAACACACTTAGACTTGGAAATTGTGACAAGTTACCACCTAGATACTATGGACCTTTTGAGGTGTTAGCCAAAATTATACCAGTGCATATCAACTTGCTCTTCTAGTTGGTATAAAAATACATAATGCATTCATGTATCCTTGTTAAATAAATATGTACATGACTCAACTCATATAATTTATTGGAATATTGTATAGGTAGAAATAGAGGGAGTGTTCCTAGAAGAAATACTATGTATTCTAGACCAAAGGGTAGTCACGCTTTGTAATAGAGACATATCTCAAGTGAAAATTTAATAGAAACATTTCATCCCAGAGAGTAAACCTAAGAGTTATATGATTCTTTTAAAGAAGCATATCCATATCTATTTTATAAAGTTGGAATGAATTCCAGAGTTTATGAACAAGCACAGTGACAAATTCAAATTCAAGCGGAGGAGGATGTGCTATCCCATGAATTGAAGTTTTCTTGTGAATTTGTATATATGGTTAAGTGTGATAAGTCTCTAACTTTAAAAGACTCATTTGGAAATAGTTTATCATTGTGATACCCTGATAAGAACTAAATGTAAATTTTGTATTTATAATGTTGTTATTAAAATAAATATATGGAAACTTATGCTTTAGTTACATCAGGATGAAAGAGTTATGGCTTCAAATTAATTGTTCATATTTATTACCACTCATTAAGTCATAGGAATTTAATCTAAATGGTTAAATTTTTAATAATCATGGAAGTAATTGATCATTAAATTATCTAAAAGATAGGAAATTGTCCTGGAAAGTAGGGAAGTGGAGCTCATAAATGGGTTAGTAACTAGCTATCACCTCCTGGATGAGATGGACATAGTTACAAAAAACGAACTAAATAGTAGAGAGGGTAATCCACATGGTAATATTGTTGAGAGGAGGAATCAAATAGTGATAATATGGTGAGGAAAAGAAAGAAAAGATGAGGGAACATAGTTGAAAATTGGTAGACCTAAAAGTTCTCAGGAGGATACTGTTGAGATAAGTATCAAAGGTTGGTAGGAGCCGGTGAATTACTACAATTGTTTCGAGGCATAAAAATTTGAATTCAGTATTGTAAAATTTTATTATATGAACACTCTCTTATGAATTTTGATATTTGAAAATATGTACAGTTAATTATGCATAAATGTATAATCTAGCATCTATAACTAAAATGTTGGTATAACTATTTGGATTAGAAAGGTTTTGAAAAAACATATAAAGTAAATATATGTGTGATAATTCTGTAGCACATGAAAATTTAACATATGAAAAATTCATGCATAAATATTTATGTTACATGTTAGATATTTTATTTGAATTTTATATGTACAATAAAAGTATATAAAAGTTTAGCTTTCTAAATACTTGGTCATAGAGAATATATTGGAAAAAACACACACACACACACACAAATATATATCTATATATATAGACACACACACACACACACACACACACACACACACACACACACAAGTAACAACTATTTAAATACTTGAAACAAATAAATGATACAAGAAAATGAATAATATTTATAGGAGAATAGCATTAGGTGAATAGGAATCTATCTAAAATATTATGTAAACAATTAGAAACTACTACTAGTAATAATGAATGTTGAAAAAGATACAAACTCTACAAAACTAAGTATTTAAAATTTATACAAAACGGTAAAAGAGGAACTTAATTATTGTATTAAGAACTGGAAAATATAATTAAATGTAAGACAATAATATAGACATAAATACACAATACACAAACATCTTTTGTATACTAATAAGGGGGAAGAGTTGACATATGGTAGGATAGGTCGAAATGACCTTAGTAGATGTAAAATGAAAATATTTTGGGTATATCAATACCCTTAAATTACAATACATATCTATGCACAAAATTTCATAGCTTTAATCTTCCAGAAATAATGTGAAGTTGAAAAAAATTAATATTATATTGCATTAATGGAGAAATGGTTACATAGTTGTAACTTAACTCCTTAAGTTAGGATTAGTTTTGAGGTTATAGGAGTTTTTTCCCAACTCCCTATTCTTTTGTGATGTATTTATTGTTGTATTATTGATTGATTGAATGTAGAGTGTAGGCACCAGTTTGTACAGTCTCCAGGCGCAGTACTCACCTGTGATCTACTTTTTTATTCAATACATTTATTTTCTTCCCTGTTTTTATCATGGTATCAGAATTTACATTGGGTGATCCTGTTTTATCTACAATTCCTTAGTAGCTATAGAGCCTTCACAACTATAGAGACTTCGTGGATACAATGTACATAGGAGCCTCATTGCTCATAGAAAAGTAGGTTCTCTACAGAAACATCCTACTCACAGGAGGAAATTGGTTTCTCACAGGTCTTAATTTTTTGAGAGAAAACCAGATCATTGCGATTTACGGATTGGAAGCAGCTCTGATCAACACATTTTTTAGAGCCACAGAGGTGATGAATTGTACAAATCAATGTGTTTTTCGAGGTCATTCCCGCACTATTAGAGGGTCCCTTAACAAATTTTTGATCAGCGCATATTTTTAGCCAATAGGAGTGCTGACCACTTTTATTGTTTTGCTCGTGAGATTTTTCCCGATTGGTGGCAGATCTAAGTAGAAAACACAACAATATTTCAGATTGGTAGCGGATCTGAGTTGCACACATAAATATCGTGCCAGATTGATGGTGGATCTATGATCAAGTTTTGGTATATACTAATTTTTTTTTAGTGTAGCTTGTAATTATTCACTTGGTTAGAATTGACTGAAGATTAGAGTATTTGGAATCCATTTAGTCCAAAATGAATAAATTTATAAAAAAATTATCTCAAAGAGACTATAAAACTCGATGGGACCAATTATACTAATTGGAAATTCAAGCTACAGACATTTCTTGAGGGAGGAAGCGCATGGTCGGTCGTTAGTGGCGATGAAAAAAAGATGAACAATGAAACAATTGTTGTTGTACTCATACAAGATTGGGATAAAAGGGAGAAGAAGGTGAAATTTTTATTGAAAATATTATCCCACACATTAGAGATGGTAAATCATCCACTGAGATCTGGATGATGTTCAAGAATTTATACCAGACACATAACACCAATCGCATATTGTTGCTCAAAGGTAAGTTGTTTTCTATGAGGATGGAGGAGAATGAGTTTGCTGCTAGATTCATTGCAAGGGTTAAATACATGAAGGACAAATTGGGTGACATCGTGGAGAAGGTGTTTTATTATGATTTTGTCATAATTGCTTTGAACAGGATGATGAATGAATACCAAATTTTAATCATAGGCTTGTTTGCACAGGATAAGGCCCCTCCATTCTAAGAGCTAACAAAAGTTCTATTACAGGAATAAGAGCGGCGACAAAATTTGATACCATAGAGTGCCGATCTTGCTCCAATGGAGAAAAAGAAGCCGTAAAAAGGGAAAAAACCACAACAACAGAAATCTTGTGACACTTTTAAGAAGAGACCATTTAGAGGTATTTATGCTAGTAACAATAGTAACTATTCTGGCATTAAATGTTTCTACTGTGGGAAAATCAATCATAAAGCTAAGTTTTATTTTAAGAGACATGAATATGAGGCTTGAAATAAATAGTGAAAGAAAACATGATACTTTGATGATGAAGATCACAGTCATGATTTTTAATTTTTTGTAGTTGATTATGCTCTTTCAGCTTCTAAGGAGGATGAGAGAGAAATATGGTATGTTGATTCAGGCGTGTCTTCACATATGACAGGAATTAGAAGTTGTTTTGATTTTTTTGAAGAAACTACTTGTGGAGCTAAAATTTATCTAGGTCATGAGAGAGGTTATGAGATTCAGGGGTACAATGATACTCCAGTGATGTTCCGTAGAGGTGATATCAAACATACACAAAATGTAATTTATGTACTGGGGATCAAGAAGAACTTAATGTATGTGTCAAAGATAAGAGATCAGGACTTGCAGGTTGAATTATTTAAAACATATTGTGTCATAAAGGACAAAATTAAGGAACCAATTGCATTAGGAGTGCATGTGGGAAGGCTGTATAGATTTAATGTCAGGATAATTCCACACCAAGCTCTGGTTTCAATAGGATTGACAGCTGATAATCTTTGGCACCAAAGATTCGGTCATATTAACCTACAAGATCTCATGCTTCTTCAAAGGAAAGGTATGGTTGATGAACTTCCTACTTTTCATAATGTTCATTTAGATTGTGATGGATGTGCATTAGGGAAAATGCATAGGGAATAATTTCCTTTGAATGCTGATAGGAAGAAAAGGGATATTCTAGAGCTTGTGCATACAGATGTATGTGAACCTATGTAGACTAGGTCACTAGATCGTGCATATTAGTTTTTACTCTTTACTAGTGATTGCAATATGTTCTCTTGGATATATATATCAACAAGAAGAGCCAAACATTTCAATGCTTTAAATAATTTAAGAATATGGTGGAGAAGTAGACAAGGAAATTCATAAATATACTTTTCTCATATAAAGGGGGATAATACAAGTTGGGAGAGTTCATGAAATTTTGCAGAGAGCATGGGATTATTCAATAGTTAAAAATGCCTCACACTCTGCAGAAAAATGGAGTTGTAGAAGGAAAGAATAGAACCCTTGTGGAGTGTGAAAGAATTATTCTTCAAGCTAAAGGCCCATCAAATGGTTTTTGGGCTGAAGCAATCAACACTGCTATTTATTTAAAAATTAGGATTCCTACTAAATATATTAATTTTAAAACTCCTTATGAAGCACTTTATGGATATAAGTTAGGAGTGAATCACTTAAGAGTTTATGGGTCAAAATGATTTTCCTATATTGATCTGAAATGATTGCATTAGTTTTTCTATGCGAAGGGTCTTTCAGTTTTAAAAACTTGTGCATAGTTGGTTCATTATTTTGCATAAGGATTAAGGAGTTTTTCCATTAATTTTAGATGAACTTTAGTGAATTAGAAGCATAAAATAAGCATAAATAACACTGAATATCAGTTTAAAACAATGAGATAAGTCACCACATGAATTTTACACAATATTCATGATGAAGCAGTTCACCCTTCCTGGGCTACATCTGCTGGTCCAACTCCCAATCGTTTTTCCATATTTCATTATGCTCAAAATTTTTCTATTACATGTAGCTACAGTGCTCTAATAGATATTTTATCTACACCAATGGCTTAAAAATGCTCCAATTGGTAAAAAATGACTCTTCGTTCAGTCAGAATGGTCGAAAATTGGGGCTCCTACACTTTTTGCCAAATCTCTCCCAGGAAAACTCCGCTAAATGTGGAGAACTCTAGTTAATTGGAGTTAAATTATGGATAACCGCCAAATTTGGTGTGCCCCTATCTGCTCCACCTATTAAGCTGTGCATTAAATGTTACAGTTAGGGTGGTGGCCACATGCGCACCCCCAACCGTTAAGTGGCTTCACCGTTAGCGGAAACATAATAATACAATTGTGAAGTTTATTTACATACATACGTGAAGCAATCAACATCGCTCTTTATAAAAGAATGCACAAAACCTTAAATAGCTTTACATACACATGGAACAGTGTTCTCGGGTCCCACAACATGCCAACTAATCACAACACATCACAATCACTCACCTGCAAGTTTACCACTCTACCGATAACTATAAACCATAACACTTGTGAAGTGCGCTCATGCGCAATGCCAACAGATGGCATTCCCTTGTCACATTGCAAATTTCAAATCTTACTATGTCGCAACCAATTTACCTTGCGAACTCTTAACGATATTCATTAATATTTGCGAAATGCGACATCGCGACTCGTCGTCCGTTGTTGATCTACATTTTATCTAACAGTCCTCACCTACTCGCCCTTCTTTACATCAAAAATTATATGGTTTAGTTGTGATGTCATCCTAACTGTCGATCTATTTCCTTTCAAATTTGCGATCTAATCCTCTCCATTCATACTTTACTCCTCTTTGTTCTATAGCTTGATCTTCGTATCTATTCGTCCTTCACTCAGAAACATGTTGATGGATTCTGTCATATTCAATCACAACGCAATATCTTCCTCATCTGACATCGGTTTTTTGAACCGTTCATGGTGCCAAAATCAGGAATAAGAGATCTACACAACCATCCTAGTTTCATTCCAATCCTATAACTTTAAACTTTGAGAAAAAATTATGAAATATTGATCACATATACCCAAGGAAGATAGGAAGAAGTTAGATCCTAAGGCCGTGAAATGCATATTTGTAGGATGTTTCACTGAGTTTAAATCTTATAAGTTGTTTAATCATTTGACTCATAAAGTATTTGCAAGTCGAGATGTCATATTTCATGAGCAGGTTGAGGAAGGAAAGTAAAAGAGTCTTGAAGAATGGCACATCCCATTGGTGATAGAAGAAAGAAGTGAGGATAATCAACACCAATAGAAAGAAGGAGAGACACATGATTTTGTCAATAAGTCAAGCCCACAAATTTTTGAAGCAGACAGATTTGACGTGAGTCTGTTACCAAGAATATGAGGTAGGCATACTCAACAACCAGCCAGATTGAAAGACTATTCTTTAATTTCAAACATTTTAAATGTTATAGAGCCCACAAATTATAAAGAAGCTAATCAATCTCATGAGTGGAGGGCTGTAATGAATGAATAATTTGAACCTATTGTTAGAAATGATATTTGGGAAATAGTTTAATTTCCTAAAGGAAAAATAGTTGTAGGTTGAAAATGGCTTTACGAACCTAAATTAATGCAGATGGGAGTATAGAAAAGTTTAAAGCTAGACTGGTAGAAAAGGGTTATTCACAGAAAGAGGGAATTGACTTTGAAGAAACCTTAGCTCTTGTAGCCAAACTGAATACTATTAGAATGTTAATTGCCTTAGCTACAAAATATCAGTGGAAGCTACACTAGTTAGATGTTAAGTCTGCATTCCTAAATGGTGATTTAAAGGAAGAGGTATATTTAGTCCAACCTGAAGGGTTTTTTATGCAAGGGTAGGAACATTTAGTGTGTAGATTGAAAAAGGCATTATATGGTTTAAAACAAGCAACCAGGTCTTGGTACGAGAAAATTAATTTATTTTTCTTACAACATGGTTTTCATAGGAGTATGAATGATCCCAATCTATATACCATGTATGATTAACAAATGCAATTTATTGTGATTTCCTTATATGTGGATGGCATGATTATAACAGGTGATGTAGATGCATTAATCAAAGAAATCAAATTGCAGATGTCACAAGTTTTTGAAATGAAAGGCCTCGTAAGTTTAAATTATTGCCTTGGTCTGGAAGTATGGAGAGAATTTGGGAAAAATTTTTGGCACTCAAGGAAAGTATGCTAGAGGGCTGCTCAAAAAGTTCAGAATGGAGTAGTGTAAAATAACATTAACAGCTTTGCAGCAAAATTTGAAATTGTGCAGTGACAATGGCTCTAAGGAGGTTGATGCCAATTTGTATAGGCAAATAGTTGGTAGTATGATATATCTAACAACAACTAGACCAGATTTAGCATACTTCATTAGTGTGTTGAGCCAGTTCATGTCTAAAACCCTTGAAAGTCATTGCGTGGTAGAAAAAAGTGTGTTGAGGTATCTTCATGGTACTCGTAAGTATGGTAATTTATACAATGATATATTTGATGTTATTTTAGCAATTTTTTCAGATTCTGATTGGGCAGGTAACCTGGATGATGGACGATGCATCACAGGTTATGCATATAGTGTTGGATCTAGGGTCATAGCGTGGATCAGTAAAAACCATAACACTGAGTCTTTATCTTCAGCTGAAGTTGAGTACTAAGCATTATGTGTAGCAACATGTGAAGCTATTGGGATGAGGAGACTTATCCACAATCCAGGAGAAGAGCAGAAAGAGGCAACTGTCATTAAATGTGACAACCAGAGTTCCATTAAACTAGCAAATAATCTAGTGTTTCATAAGAACATGAAACACATCGATACATAGTTTCACTTTGTTAGAGAAAAATTCTAGTCAAAATAAATCTTTGTTGAATATTGTAAAACATGTGACAATGCGGCTGATATTTTTACTAAGCCTCTTGGGAAAGTGAAGTTTGAATTGTTTAGAGGGATGTTAGGACTACGTGATAATCCTTTCTCCATTAAGGGGGAGAGTTGAAAATAATTAATATTATATTGTATTAATAGAGAAATGGTTACATATTTATAACTTAACTCCTTAAGTTAGGATTAGTTCCGAGGTTGTATGATTTTGTTCCCAACTCCCTATTATTTTGTGATGTGTTTATTGTTGTATCATTGATTGATCGAATGTAGAGTGTATGCTCCAGTTTGTTCAGTATCCAGGCACAGTCTCCAGGTGCAGTACTCACCTGTGAGATGCTTTTTTATTCAATACATTTCTTTTATTTCCCATTCTTATCAAGTGAGAGCTAAAAAAACAACAATATTAAAGTAGATTTCAAAAAGACTGGCATTGATCTCAAACTCAGTAGTCACGTGCCAGCAAACAAGGGTCAAAGGTATAGGAAAATATGACCTAGTAATACATCTAAATGTTCTGTAAGTTATTGATGAAGTGTTCTATAGAGCAAGATGGAAAAATAGAAGGAAAAAGACTCAAAATTCTCGTAAAATATCTACCTTCATACATATAAGACAAAGAAGAAATTGTGTTAATAATTATAAACATCAATAATACATATAAAATTAAGGAAAAAGAAAAGAAAAATGTATATTAATTAAGCTGATTTTCATATTTTCTCCTTGTTATCAACCCTATGCAACAAGGTAACACTATGATAACAAATGATGTACAATAGGAAAGAAAAAATTTAGCTCATACTGAAGAAAATTCATGAAGGAACTAAGAATCCTAAATAGGGAAAACCCATATTCAATATAATATTATTAATTTGTAAAAAAAGGTCACTATAATACTATTAATCTCATATACAAATAACTAAGTTGGAGTTCTTAAAATAATTTACTTATAGAACTACCAGAAATTCTCAATAAGTTAGAGTTTTCAATTTAAAAATCAACCCATGAAGGTAAATAGCTTCATAATCCCCAAATTGACTAATGAAAAGACGAAACATGTTATACCGATATTATGTAGCAACATGAAGAATAAATTCTTCTAAGAATAGTAAGTTCAATTCAAAGAAAACACAACACAAAGTGAAAGCCCCAAAATTCACAATCTAAAAGAATTAAATAAATAAATAAATAAAATTTTACATAATATTGTAACATAAATATAAAGTTGTGATCTAATAAAGAATAAAAGGATAAGGTTTTCATTCCAAATAACCCCACTACAACTGGAATAATCTCAAATCCACAAATCCTTTATACTAATTACAAAGATAATGAATAACTCATTTTACACTACTGAATTTAAAAAAAAAAAGTTTTTCAAATAAAAAATAAGTAAAATTAACAAATCATAGTAAGGGAAAAACCCAAATATTTAAATTAATGTAATCTATACATGAATATAATTTCTCAAATAAAAGTTGAAATAAGAATTGATGGTAGATATAAACGAAGATATGTTATGTCATGCATATTTTGTGAAATAATATATTGAAATATAAAACTTAAGGGTGTCTTGAAAACTTATTATTAATTATTGAATATAATTTGAAATTAAATGAGAGACATCATTATATAGGAAAAAAATCATGGTTATATTTTACAAGATAAGAAAAAGAAGTATGGAGATGGTATTTTTAAGTTTAAGAGCTATAAAATAATATTTTTGACAAGAGAGAATATTTTCTTAGGAATCTAAAATGTATAGTTAATTTTGAACTCTAGAGACAGAGGAAAAATAAGGTTTTTAATATCAGTTTTAAGACAAGAAAAGTATTGGAAGGATAAGTCTTCAAAATTCAGACTTGTTAGTTAAATAACATGAGTTCTTTATATACTGACTATAAAAAAAATTAAAAATAGATGTGTTATGTGTGGTTCATTACATTGTCTTATAATATTTTGGTGGTTATGAATGTAAATAAATTTTAAGTCCCAAAGGATAGCTCAATTGGCTGAGTTACTGTTACTAAGTATCTTGCCAACTTGGAGGTCAGAAGGTCAAATCTTCTAGATTCCCTTGGGGTTAAGCTTGGCAAGATAATCTAGCGAGTAGATTACTTTAGATGGATTTTCCCGTATTATTGCCTATAGCTACTTCCCAATGACCGTGAACCACAAATGAAAAATAATGTATATAAACTTTTATTCTCACTTTTTAGATATTTATATCTGTGGCTTGGAAACAAGTATTATAAATCAATGTTGTGAGTTAGCTTGGCTTATAAATTATGCTTTGAAGTCATTAAGTGTACCTTGGAAACTCTTCAAAATGATTTATTGCACATCTTAATTCAACTTCCTATCAGTTGAGATCATAACTAGTTATAAGTTGATCATCTTAAGGGCTCCCTTTTCAAATTTTAAATCAGATTCTTGTTAATTATAATCTAATATTCTTTTTCTTGTTCTTTTAAATTTAATTAGTGGTGGCATGTTGTTGATTTATATTGGAGATAAAATATGCATGTTTGATCTTTCTATTTTATGATGCAATCATGATAGTTTATAATATATACATTGTCAAGATAATTGTCTTAACAAGTTTCATTTTTCTAACATCCCACACATTTCAAGCATCTTTTTATTTGTTATATATACCATGGATTTCATTAGCCAAAACCTGTTTTAAGGTGTTATGTAGTGTTTCCTAGAGTTATTGGAGTTGTACCTTAGTGCTTACTAACTACAAATGAGTTTTAGTAAAAATTGGTAGTTTTGGCCAAATGTTAATTATTAATTCTTTGAACATCAACAAATCATTTTCATAGGTTAGAATTAGTTATGTGCTAATTGATCATACCAATGTCAATCAATGCATTTAAACTCACTCATATGACATGGATTAAGGATGATAAAACATAACTCAGTTATACGAAAGCACCATGATGAACAAGATCTAAAATATCAATCAAAAATGCATTTGCATACAAAATAAGGTCCTAGTCAAAATAATATTTTAATTTTTGAAAGACAATTACTATATATTTTTGGGGTATATGAACTGAATGCAACTAACTTAATTGAAATATGATACCCAAAGTCATGGAATACTCATTAAAAGAGTTTTCTTCAATAACATAGTTTGAATTTCATGGACTATAAAAGTTATGAAGTTGATGTTATAGCGGGGTGTGTGATTATTGATTTAACATATTTGTTTGTTCTCTAACACTTATGAAACATGAAAAATAATTAGAAGATCCTAACTCTTATGAACAATTATATGTTGTATGTTTAAATAACTTATAAATTCTCACCAATACTTATAATTAATTGTTAGTAATTAAATGATAAATTCCTTATTCCATAAACAAAATAATTTCATACAAAATTTGATATTCAACTTAATTAATCTTTAAAAAAATTAAATAATATTATTTTCATATTGCAACTCTCGTTTTCGAATTTTACTATTTCGAAATTGTAAATATGTGCGATAAGACTTTATTGAAAATCTCTCTATAAAATAACGAATAGACCATCGTGCTCAACTTGAAGTTTGGCATGATGAATTGTTTTAAAAGCCTCCAATGGCATTTTTAAGATGTCCCATTGAATGGTTTTAATGACATTTTTTAAGATGACAGATGAATTTTTGTTTTCAAGTCATTTTTTAATTTGGCTAATAGATTATTTACACCCAAAGTGAAGTCATCAAACTAGAAGTCTTGCACTAAAGATATTTATTATGTTGAGCTTTTGAGTTGGTTCCAATGTAGAAAAACACATTGGATATTTATTTCGTGTCACCCACAATATTATTGGTCGGATTTTATTTTATTTTATAAATGCATAGCCTAAAATATCTCCACAAATCATAAATTCCCAATGTGAAGTCATACAAACAGAAGTCTTGCACTAACGATAATTATTATGTTGAGTTGGTTTCAATGTGGAAACATATTAGATTTTTATTTCGTGTCACTCGCAGGAATTCCCTAAGTGAACTCATCCAACTAGAAGTCGTGCACTAACTATGTTGAGTTTTTGAGTTAGTTTCAAGGTAGAAAACACATTAGATTTTTATTTCGTGTCACTCTCAAGATCATTGATAGGATTTTATTTGATTTGATACAATCATGCTCAATGCATAGCCTAAAATATCTCCAAAAGTCATAGATGTTATTTTGAGAATTTCCACAAACCGGTAGCACCTATTGAGATATCCAACGTAGACCAAACAAGTGTGTTTTTTTTGGGCATTAAGTGGGCTTGAGTAGGAATGGTAATGATATGATCATATTGAAACACATGTGATAATTTAGGGAATGGGACTATATACTTTCTTGATATAAGGATGAATGGGATATTTTATATAGAAAGTTTATTTATATGGCAATAAGTGGGCTTGAGTAGGAATGGTAATGATATGATCATATTGAAACATATGTGATAATTTAGGGAAAGGGACTATATACTTTTAAAAGTATGCACTTGATATAAGGATTAATGAGATATTTTATATAGAAAGTTTATTTATATGGCAATAATTGGGCTTGAGTAGGAATGGTAATGATATGATCATATTGAAACACGTGTGATAATTTAGGGAAAGGGACTATATACTTTTAAAAGTATGCACTTGATACAAGGATTAATGGGATATTTTATATAGAAAGTTTATTTATATGGAAAAAAAAATATGCATTTAATTTTTATTAAAAATGTGTTTTATTGGTACACAATATGTATATAATTTCATTTATTGATTTTTCTAAATTATTGATAGTAAAAAGAATATTAAAAGCTATGATGACAATTTTAGGAGAGTGAATTCATAGTGTCTAAGCTAAATACATTTTAAATAGGTAGAATTTAATGACCGAATCCACACCTCTAGAATAATTGTTGAAGAGATCTACACAGAGTAACTAATTTAGGTGATGATAAGTATATCATTACAATATCCGAGTAACAATGGTGTGATTATCATCAAAGTGACTACATTCATCATTCAACATGATTATGCATATCCAAATAGTGGTTGACTAATTAATGAGAATGAAATTGAGAATGAATTTGAGCTTTTGTAGGAGGCAGGTGAGTGAATTAGAACAAATATTTTAATTGTTATAACAAACTCAACTTAGGGCCCTAACTATTATGTTAATCGGAAAGTGATTCCAGAAACTATTTGGAGTGACCAAAGTATTTTTTAGTCTATTTGTCCTAACATAGTTAAACTATGCCTAATTGAAAATGAATACAATGTCAAGATCCACACACTATCAATTAAATATAAATATTTTATCAGGCATGGGGAGTTGTAGAGATTGGAATTCATCACAAAATAAAGTATTCCTCATTTTCTTGCTCTTTACAAGTACTAAAAATATATATTGAAGTAGTAAAAGTTTGATTTGAGGCTAACATATAATCTTGATGTGTAATTGATAAGTTGAACATCTAGTTGTATTCCATATAAAACAACATTGTGTTGGCCCAAAGGTCACTTAGAGGGGGAATGAATTAGAGTTAGATAAAGTTTACTATTACACAACTTTTCATCAATTAACAATGCAAAAATTAATCTTAACCACTTTCAACATATTGATGGACATAACAATGTACAATATCAATAGTAAATCAAGAGGTTGTCACATCAAAGAGAGATAATATTTTTACGTGGAAATCCATGTGGGAGAAAACCATGAATATTATTCTTCTTTATCTTCAATTCAGTTACATAGATTTGTAGGCTATGTCGTGCTAGAGGAAACTACTCACAAGATATGGAAACTTCCACTTGAGATAGGATACAACCTGATTGAAGCACCAACATGGAAATATGAAATCAATTTCTTACAATAGGCTACAACTTGATTGAGGTTCAAAAATTTATAATGAGTATGCTCCAACATGCTCTAGGCTCAAACCTGATGGAGGATCCAACCTCTTGAATGAGTAGGCTCCAAATTCCTCTAGGATACAATTTTACAAGAGGCACCCACCTCCTATTTCAACTCCCTTTTGGACCTCTATTCCATATCATTTTCAAATTAGATCCATGGTCATCATGTATATTTGAATAGAAATTAATGTAATTATCTAAAATCTATAATATATGATGTCATCTAAAATCTATAATATATGATGTCATCATCACAACCTATACCATCATCTCAGTCTGCATATATTGTCATTGCCACAGTCCCTTTCATTCCAACCTGTAAACACTCCCACTACCACAATCATTATGAATGCAACTTGCAACTATGTGAATACCACAAATATTTTCATTGAAACCTTCAAATATTATTATTTCCACAATCATGGTCACTGCAAACTATAATAACCACTATTGCCCATGCTCTCCTCCCACTACAATAAATCCCTATGATTAGCTTCCTCTTCAACTCCTTTTTTTTTGTCAATCACAGTTAGACGACACAAAAGTTGGTGCTAAAAAATGTTGACTTGAGCATTGACCTAAACAGTTAGCTCTGGGTCTGTGGATGGAGTTAGGATACACTTTTTGGAAAAGTGAGGGTGTGTTTAGGTGAAAATAGGATGCTTGATCAAGCCACTTTAAGTGCTCGATTAACCCATTTTAAAGCACTTGATCGATCTACTTGATGGCTAAAAGATAGCTTGATCGAGCATTAAAAAAAAATCCCTTGACCGAGCTCCTGTTTCACCAAAGTTATAGGAGATTGATTGAACTATGGACTCAATCGAGCTCTAAGTTTCAACCAAGCCATTAATTCTTGTTAAAAACCTCGCTGTAGTTTGTGCAATCTATTTTTGCACAGACCGCAAGGAAGGAGTTCAACCAAGGGTTTCAGAGCTTGACCGAGATGAAGGAGCTCGATCTTGATACCTATGAATCCTACCAACAACACAAAGGCTCAAGCCAAGGTAGGATTTATATTATTTTTGTCTCTTTTATTTAATTCATATTTCTAATAAATTAATTTGAAATAACAACCCACCATAAAAAACCCAGGAAAAACAACAATGAAAACCACCATGGAAACTACAAAAGACCACTACGAAAACCCTTGAAAACAAAAAAAAAAGGCTATAATTTAGGTTTTATTTTTTTTAACATTTTTTTGTTTTATTGTATAAGTTTTCAATAATTGCAATGGTAGCTATTTATTATATATATATTTTAAATTTTTTATGGTAAAATCTTTGTTTTCTAATTATTTTAGGTTTTAAAGTTTTTTCTTAGGAATTTAGTGAAATAAGTGTTCAAATAATAATTATTTTTTATTTAAGATGCATTTTCAATTTCAAACAAATGTGACCAAAATATGCCCCAAAAAAATCTGAAGCATAAAACAACCAAACTGTAATTAATAAATAAATAAATTATGAACTTGATATTGACATGATGAATATGGTTTCTCATGGTGAGCTTGTATTTATCAAATAAAATTTTTTATTTCATTTCATTTACTTTAAATTTAAATTAATTTACATTTTAAATATTATTTTAATAATAAATATAGTCATTTGTTTTAATAAATTAATTATACTTCAAAATATAATATTAACTAAATTGAAAATCTAAAACGAGAAATTTTTATTATTCAATTAAATTTTATTAACAATATTTAATTATAGAATATATATTATAACTAAATTATATAACATATCTATATAACATGTAACTATATAACACAAACAAAAACACACACACGCATATAATTATTAAGATAATTAGTGTATAACTATAATATAACATTTAACATGTTTATATATATGACATAACATAGGTATATACATTTAATATAAATAGATAACTATGAATTAGCATAACTATATATAGTTCTATACAATATAAATATATAATTATAACTAGATATAATTATAATATAACACAATATATAATGTATAACATAGCTATAACTATTGTGTGTCTATATATATATATATATATATATATATATATATATATATATAATTGCATAACATGTAACAAACACACATATAGACACACACACACACACATATATATATATAGTAGAGACTAGTACAAAATTACTAATTAGTTACTAAAAATACGACTAAAATTTGCATATAAATGACAATTTTTCACTCGGAGACCAATAGTAGCAATTTTATCGTATCTCATAATGCGAGCAACTTTTAGTCATTTTTAACTTAATCATTAATTGGTTGTCTCAATTTTATCGTATAGTAGCATATTTAGTCATAAATTTTGTCATTAATTTAGTCATTAATTGCCACAATTAATGACCGAATACATAACAAAATATATTACTTTATGATCACCCGAGAGCACCAATTAATTATGGAAGAAGTATAACCAAAATTTTGTTCGTGTTATAAGATATTGTGAATTAGCTACTAATAGTTGTATATATGAAAATTTTCATCATTATTTGAAACGAGTTAATAAATAAAGAAATATGACTAAATTTTCATCGTGTTTTAAGACACTATAAATTAGCTACTAATAGTCGTATATATGTAAAGTTAGTCATCATTTGTAATCACAAATTTATCGTTTGCAACAGTCATTTATATTTTTTGGTAGTTTCATATTCATTACATAAACCATTAATTTAGTAGTTTATATTCATTTCATTTATTTTAATTAGAAATCATTCTAAAAGACTAATTTAGTCATATATTCATTTTATTTGTATTCATAATTAATCAATATAAACTACTAATTTAGTATTTTTATATTGATTTTATGTGTTTTTTATTAATCAACATAAATTAATTATTATGATTTTGTGACTAAATTTAAAAAATGTCATACAATGTGCATGTCCATCTAATATGAAAAGGCAATGTTACTTATGTTAATTACAATACTAAATAATATCGAGTACAACTATAAATAATTTCAACCACAAAAATTGTATTATATGAAATGTCAAGTATTAAAATATGAGTTTCCAAATTAATATTCGTTAGACTACAATTTACACATAAAATATTGTTTCATCACTTTAAAACATTATCACTGTGTTGCCAAGACATTGCAGATGAATTCACCAACCATGAAGACTTGACCACCACTCTCTATGTGTGTATCTTATGTGAGGCATTTTCTTTAACGGTGTCACTAGACCCATTCTATTCTCTCTCTCTTTTTGAATTTGTAGCTCTAACATTATTGTTCTCCTCTTTCTTCAATTCTTGATTCTTACCATCAATATTGACTTCCTCTTTTGAAAATGAAAGAAGATACAATGCAAAGTATAAAACATGAAAGATGATGAAAACTGGAATATAAACTAAACTAGAATATAAAGGATTTATACGACATATACCTAAACATGAACAATGTCAAGGTCATTTTCCTCCATAAAATCAAAAAACTCGAAATTTTTTTATTCAGTTGGGAAACAGTGGCCATTATGTAGCTATATGCACTATATAAACAAAGAAAATAAAATGTCACCATAGAAAAAAACATCTTATTAACTTAGTATTCAATCTTCAGGGAAATATTAGGCACAATCATGCAAACTAAGTTACATGCTAAAAAGCTCAGGTTGTAGATAACTTGCAAAAAAAAAAAATCTGAGGTGAGATGCCTAATCCTTTTCGTTTTATTTGCAAAGAAAAATCATTTTCTAACGCATGAACTTGGTCAAGTATATAGACAAATTGTGCTCAAATAATAACATGAAAGTAAAATTTTCTAATATTCATGAAAATCTCTTAACAAAAATAAAATAAAATGATTTTAATTAATATCATGTAATACTAATTTCATATTCAAGATTTGGATGTTTTTAAAATGGAAATGATACCAAGTATTTAAAATTCTATAGTTAAAAGACAAAAAAAAATCAAAGGAAACATTCAAAATACAGTCAAACAATAAAGAGAGCGCATGGAATGAACATTGCAATTATAACAAAATGCTTACCTTTCCACCAATGTCTTGTATATCATTCCTGAAGCATTTGCTTTCCCAAAATAACCATGAAGTGAAATAATAAAAACATTAAAAACCATAGTAATCCCTACTAGAATAATTTCCAAAGTCGATGGGTCAGATGCCTGAAGGATCTCCAACAAAAAATGAATGATATCCAAGACATTCTCTATGTTGTCTCCTCATCCTTTTTCCAATCCCATTTCTTCTAGCATTCCCACACCAGAGTCAACTAACAATCAAACGAAGGCATTAACATTTTTTTTTATCTTTTATATCTATACAATTTGAATCATATTTGTTTGAAGAATGTATTAATTCTTATTTAAATCCTTCTCGTCATGATAATGTATCAATCAAGTAACACATTAGAAAAATCGACGTGAATGAGGTCCTCGAACAATTCCTACAATATCAATATTTTTCTTGCTATGATATCGTTGGTAGAAAAAAGAACATATATGAAAAAAAAATCCATATATTACTTCTTTTCAAGCTTTGTATATGTTGTATTCTTAGGCATACCTTTAAGATGTTCTCTACCTTTACCAAAGCAGATTGTAGGTTGGTTAAACTCTGTATGCTTACATTAAACATCAATTTATGCAAGTTAAATGTCACGCATTATTCTTTCCCATTTCTCAACGTGCTAGAAATGATAAATTTAAAGTCACATAAAACTAAAAGAAAGCCCTTTTCTAACCAAAAAAAAAACAAACAGTGCCTCTAATAAAACTTCAAACGTCAGAAATTACTTTGCCACATGCTTAGCTAAAGATGAAATTATTTGAATTATCTTTAGATCATACCTAATGGGATATTCGTATGTTTAACGTGATGTTAATTTGGTTCTAGAAGAAATATATAATTCTAAGTTATTATTAGTGAAATTCAAGTAAAATTCAGAAAAATAACATTGCAAGGTAGTGGAGAGAGAAACATGTTCATAATTAAGATTCTCTATTTTAGTTTGATTTGAGTTGAGTTTGTATTTGAATATACAGTTTTCTCTAAAGAAGTGATATGGAAATATGATAATTGAAACAACCCTGTGAATTTTTAATAAATTCATATTATATATCTCTAAAATAACCAGGCCATCCTAATTTTCTATTTGATAGAGATTTATTGTGCATATAATAATAATGAATTAACTATCAAACACAATGATGCAAAATGTTAACCAAAGCAATAAAAATGACCTAGTTGTGGTATTTGTATGCTTGAAGGAAATCCAACAATTGTTTCATGCTTTATTTATCATGAAATAATTTTGAAGACAAATGCTAGTTCAAAAATTTAACTCGAGTATTAATAAAATATGGTTGTATTGGGCAAGGAAAAGATGCATTGAAGGGATCAAGGTCTAGGTGCAATACATAGTTACCCTTGTCATTGCAAAATAATTTTTTTTCATCATTTTCTTATCTAGGTAAAAAAAATATCGATTTCATATCTTTGCACCTATGACAATATATGGAAAGGAGACCACTAGTGTACTATAGAGCATCATGTCTCTCTCCTCCACAAAATTTACTAGTGTACCCTCAACACTATTGTAAAAACCACTAAAGGATGGAATTGTTTATTATACTTGACACTATAATACAATGTTATAAATACAACCCTCCTAAAGGAAGAGCACTATGGTTGGAACACTATCCAAACCACATGGATAAAATAACACTAAAGACATGGAAAAAACAAAAAACTTGAAAATACATGAAATTTGCCTAAGGGACATGAACAAAACCATTTACAATAATAATATCAATGGAAAGTTTATTTTGTACTTTAAATAATGATAACATATTCATAAAATTAGGCATACCCATAGGAATGAAACATTTAATAGATTCCACCTATATATGCACAAGTGTTGAAAAAATAAGATGTATGACAACATGTTTATGATTAAAATTGTTAGATGAAATGCTAGAAGACATCTAGTTTCAATAGACCTTGAGACTGCAAACACTTGATACACTTTCTCTAAGAATCCCTCCAACACGATGACCCAAATATCAAATGCATGACATCCTCAGAACATAGGATCTGCGAGAAATTTTATGCTCCATTCCCTACATTTTTTGAAGTGACACATGTCAAAGTCAATACTGAAATCAAACTATCTTTTACATCTCAAAACTTACATGCATCACTGCTCAACATCTCTTAGATGGTTATTTTTTAAGTCTTTTTGGCAAGGTAGCCTTGTTTCTCAAGCAACAATTAAGCCATGAATTTTTGTCACAAGTTCTTTGTCCATGAGGAAAAATAACCATTTTTTTATGAAGAATTGTGAAGGAATAGATATCCACTCATGAGAATTTGTAGTGAAAAAAATTAAGAAATTATTAAAGGCTCCTAAATGAAGCAACAATAGGAGAACAAATCCAGATAGTCCTCAAGAGAAAATGGGTACAAGAACAAACTTGTTATTTTGTATATATGTACCTGATAGCACGAAGGAGGAGGTTCAAAAGCTATTTACACAACCCCTATTACAAGGAAATGATTTTTTCTTATAGCTTATTGAAAAAACAACATGATATTAGGAAATTCCACAAATCATTTTGTTGCAATCAAATCATCTTTTCTATCTCCAAACCCCTGTGCATCACTACCCAAAATCTCTTAGATGGTATCTTTTTAAGTGTTCTAGAAAATTAACCTCATTTCTCAAGAATAAGATGAACCAAGAAATCCCATCAAAGGTTCTATATCCATGAAGACAAGTAAACATGTTTTTATGCATAATTGTAAAGGAATAGATTATCCACTAATGAAACTATGTGGTTAAAAAAATGAACAATTGCTTAAAGGGTTAAAAAAGAAGAAAAAATAGTAGATCAAATTCAAATAATACTAAAGAGAAGTTGGGCATGCGAAAAAACCTGTTATTTTGTATGTATGTGTTTGATAGCACAAAAAAAAGGTTGGCAAGGTGCTTACAAAACCCCTATCACATTAGGAAATGCTCTATTCTTCTACCTTAATGAACAATGAACATTACATAAGAAAGTTCCGTGAATTATTTTCCTGAAATACTTATAAAATGAGACAAATAATTAGACTAGAATATAGATATTCATTAAACACTAAAAGATGTTAGGGATAGACCATGTTTAACTAATGAAAAGAAAGTAGATCCCACCTATTAAAGTAGTAGAAGTATATATTCATTTTTCTTCCTTTGCAAGAATTATTAGTTCGTGTTTTAGTTACCTACATATGTTTATTTTTCTATCAATAAGGTTTGTTTCAACAAAAAAGCTCTTGAAGTGCATGTTTCAACTCTACTTGCATTAGAAATAGATTTAGAACTAAGTGAGCTCCTTGTTACAACCCTTGTAAAGGTGTATTTTGAGAAGCATGGGCTGAATCATGAGGCTTCATTGATTAAAAAGGTGAACCAACGAAGAAAGATATTTGGCTTGTTCCCTTAATTGATACTCCAACATCTTCATCTTCAGAATAATAATTCCTCCCCCTAATCCTTATGTCAATATGGAAATGTTTTCTTGAACCATACACAATAATATTCTATTAATTCCCAGGGGTTTCCAAAAGCATTTAAGATATATTGGAGTTGAAAAATGGAAGATAGGGATCTCAAATTATCAATTTATCATTTCATATAGACATGGAGATCTAATTGAATATGAAAATTAATAATAAAGACTTTCCCATTAGAAAATTTATTTAATAACTAAGACTTCCCTTAAGAGCTACCCATGAAAGAACTTTATGCATAGAAACTTCTTCTCTTTTCCTATATTGTGCGTACAAACCCTAAGATAAAATATACTAGAAAAGAAAATTGAAAAGAAAAATTAAGGAGATGCATAAAATTAAAGAAAGTTTCAAATATAAGTAAGTTTTTTAACTATAAAAAGCATCGATTCTTTAGTGCAAAAGAGCTACAAACTATGGAATGGGTACGATTATATTTTTGTTCGAAAGGTCATATTTGAATTCACTAGAAAATGCTTTGAAGTGTAACATATGGTAACGTAAATATTTTTTTGAAGTATGGTACTAAAATTATTGATTCTGGTCAACAATGGCTCCTTTAACTAGTTTAATAAGGAATAATTCCTTTCATATACAACAATGTAATAAATTATTTCATAGTCCTATATATCTAGAAAAGAGGGGTGTCAGTTGATGTTACTAATTCGTAAATATATTATTCATAGTTCTCATACTTCCAACCATATATACTAAATATTCAAAAAATAAATGAATTCATTTACTAATTGATTAATGGATCAATGAGACTCCTCATGCTTGTATCCACGTTTAATGAATAATGATATGGGAATTTATCTAGGTACAAATCTATAAGAATGACCTCTCAGACTCTGGTGCAAAACCCATAACATAGTATGTAACATGAACCTAAATCCATGCTTCAAACATAGAGAGTGGAATATTTATTATACATGTTGGTAGAGCATAATCCCAACATGGATATAACATAAGGTCTCTTTTCTTGTATAAAACAAGATGATGACTAATTGTTAACAATAAATCTAGGAAACCATTGAACATTACATGGACTAGTCCAAAGAAAAGAGCTACCATGTACATGTTTCCATAATTAGTAGTCTGATGAGGGATTTTTGTGTGTAAAAACCAGGTCATTCTGGTTTCCCCTAAAATTAAAAATTGCATAGCTATTTGTTAGTATTCATATTCCTTTTTTCCAATAAGTCAATAAAAAATACAATGGTTTCTCATAATTTGGATTCCAACCTACCTGTATTGTTTTGAATATATATAAAAAATAATTTCTCTTCATAAGAATACATTCTCTGGAAGAGAATGATTTGAATATGTTCATTGTACTGACACCATACTTGGTATTTGTAAGAGTAGTGGGATGTTTATTTTCTCTATCAAATGGATTCTATAACTCTTCTGTAGGCCATTTCTAACTTGAAATAAATGAAAGGCATCGGAAAATTATTTGACAGGTATGTAATTCTATGGTTGGAATTCAACTGTTTAATACTACTCTTGATCCTTTATTGAGGTCACCTGTACAACTCAAGAAGCTCCATATCATATGTAATTAGGAAGTGCAATCTAGGGTTTATTTGAAACAAATATTTAAACAATTAATTTAATCACTAATGTTGGAAACAGATAAAAAAAACCATGGTACGTTGAAGCTCTCAAAGGTTATCAATCTTGACAAATAGTTATCTATGAAAATGTTGTAAATATTTCCTCTTTGAATTCTATATGGTAGTTTGCAACTTCCACCCACAAACCACGAGACTAGACATAATTGTATCGAAAATCATATTTAATTCTTGTAAGAAATCAACAACCTAATTTTTCTTCGAGCACTTAAATCACATGGACTCAAAGAAATCAAACACATATTTTCAAGGTCCTTGATACACCGACTATCCTCGAGGCAATATGATGATGTCATCAAATAGCTCATATGTTTCAGGTGCAGGCTGTAAAAAAATATCAACATTGCAGCATTGTCACATCAAAGGGATGGATAAATTCGCGGAAACACTTCATAATCTAGAAAGTCATAACACTATCCAATCCTATCGAAATTTCGTCCATGAAAAGAACTTTTGCACAAATGACCAACATTTCTCTTGAAAATATCTTATCAATTAAAAATTTTCCTTAGTATTATTATGAAAATGCAAATTTTTTGTGGTGACAAGGAACTATTCTTGGCACTTGCTTAAACCACTTGTGGTAAATCTATTCTTTTGGCTGCCAAAGATTCCATAGTACATATGATATCCAAAAATTGTGTCTACACAAATGTCGAAGCCCAAAATCTGAATGAAATCAAAGACACCACATCATGATCGAATAATTCGCATTCCTAAAAACATTAAGTATTACTATCCCATAAGCTTGAGATTTTGAAGAATAACCTTTAACACATAATGTGTAACAAAGTTCATCCATTTTCCCTCAATTGTAGTTTCCTGCAACAATAAGAAAAATCAAATTCTGCAATAAGTGAGAAATTAAAAATAAAAATATTTTTGAGGGTCTACTTCAGCAGGAAAGATAGCTAGTTTAAATGGGAAAGACAACCCACCGCGGGAAAAAATGTCCTTAGGGATTTGAATCATGGTATTAAACACCTAGGTTAAGCATCAAACAAAAAACCATTTGAGGAACGCAAGGGTGTTCACGATTTAATTGAGGAACTCATCTCTAATAGATAATATCTAATTATTCAAATAAGTTATCTCAAATATTCAAACAACTCATCTCTAATTCCACCAAACTTGAAAAGGTTTGATCTGATTCCTCCTTTATGTTTAAAACCAACAAGTTTATGTATTAATCTAGAAAATTTTACTCTTACACAACTATCTAAATTATCAATTTGATCAGTCAATAAAGAAAATGAGGAGAAAAAAAGTAAGTATCGATGGACATCAACCATTTTCATAATTTCTGTTAGTGTTTCCAACAAAGTCTCAAATACATCCGAATCCTCAATGGCTACCAAAGCATGTTTAAATATTCCAAGAATATATATATATATATATAGATTTCATGTGTCATCATATTAAAAAAAAATATCCATAACATTCTTCTCAATGAAGCAATAGATTTGCAAACAAAATGATATCCTCACAACCTTCTTCTCATAAAGTGGAAGTATATCCAGACATTTTATCTACAAAGGTTTTCTTTTAAGAATACCAATTTTGATTTCATGGCGTAGAAGACGATAAATTATTCCCCCATCAGTGACTTGAGCTTGATTTGACGATTCACTAAAAAGAAGTTACAAAACTATAGACTGAAAAAAATTGAAAGCACACTATAATAATTGTATTATTAACACTATCTTCCCTTATTATTTGATGTAAGTTACATTAAGTTCAATTTTCCCTGAGTTAGTTATTTTTTTTTTTTTTCAAACTTAGAGTAAAAGAATCCTAAAACAAGAACATCTACATTTGCTAAATTCACTTCATGACCAAAATTTTGGTGGAGTTGTCATAGAAATTTGGTTATGAAATCGATTGCTAAAGGAGTAGTAGATAAAAATGTAATGTATCCAATATCATGAACTACAATTTCACAAAAATTTTCATATTTTTCTTCCACCAGGGCCTCCAATATCTTTCACATGGCTATAATAACATCATAAATAGAATTTAATGCAAGAATTTGCATAGATGTAATAGCTTCAACTCAAACATCAACAATCTAATTTTGCAATGCTATGTCCAAAACCTCAAGAATTTTTTTACTGCTTGCTTTGATCCCTATATTTGGAAACATATTGATAATTTTTCACTTTTTCTTCCTGATGATACCATGCTCGATGTCAATATGAGAAAACAAAAATATAAGTTTTAAAATTGACAAAAGTGTTTCTGTGTTAAATTTTTATTTTTATTTTTTATTTTTTATGTTGCTTGTATTCTAAAACGTCTAAGAAAACACACTTTGAAACTCTTTAGTTATACATTCAACAATGTGTCCATGGAACATGGCATATAAAGTATGAGTGAAATCACCCATTGTTGAATCATAAATAGCAATCCGTTGAATGCACAATCTTCTTGATAGGAATTATTTTCGGATCTAGTCATGATGATGCTAAATGTACAAAGTAGAAAAAATCCCTTTGTAATGTAATGTCTCCTTAAGTAATTAAATTAAAATAATTATATGTGAATGATGCGCTAATATGGCCTTGTAATTGAAACCTAGTTTCCAAAAGGCATCTACTCATCAAGTTCAATATCCAAGTGGAAAATAGATTTTGGTGTGTTTCTCCTATAACATCAATTAAAATACCCACTCTCTAGCAACTTGGAGAAAGTATGAAGGTCACAAAAAGTTGTTGGAGAGCTATAGATATAAACTTTAGTAAAGGACATGCCAAAGCATGTTATAGAAAAATAAGTAGAAGTTGTGAAGTTGGATTTAACTACGTAAAATGATGCAACCAATAAAAGGTATGCTGCAATATAACTACATTAAGTCCATTTTCTAGAATAGGAATCCATGACCACTTGATTATGAAGGAAGCATTCTTTATGGTCTGCCAAGCATAAAAAGAATCTCTCTCAAAATCAAGAAGTGTAGCTCCTTAACCAAGAACATTTGGATTAGGGAGAATCATCTAGACATTTTTCTGAACAGGATCATAGCTTAATCTCATCACAACCATCATCATCTAGGAGACCACATCTAGTTGAGGAATTTTTTTAAGCATATCATTTGTATTCTCTATGTTCCTACATTTTTCATACATCTTGACAAGGATATTCCTCAAAATACAAACAACTATTTGTCCATGGATATCCTTCACAACCCCCAAGTCCCAGAACCATTAGGAGAATTTTGAGATCTAAATGGGCCTCCTAAGAAAAATGTACAACCAAAATAAAATTTATAAGAACCAATAGGATTCAGAATGATTATGTTAATCATGGGGGATGATTCACCATTTTTTTAGTAAAACGGTAAAAAGATTAAAAAATAATAAAATAGTAAAACTACTTTTTCAACTCGTATTTTCAACTTATCCTCGAAATTTCTTACTCAAATTTCGAGCGGGAGTACTTTTTGGATGCAAAATTTAATTCTTCATCCAAGGAGTACCCATGTTTCATATTTTCGATGGACCCTGCTACACGAAAAATGAGAAATACATGAAAAAACGTGATTGCATTCACGTTTTTCATGTATTTCTCATTTTTCAGGTAGCAAAGTCCATTAAAAGAATTCAACATGGGTACTCCTTGGATGAGGAATTATATTTTTCATCCAACGAGTACTTCTGCTCGAAATTTGAGTAATTTTTTTGGGAGATATGTTGAAAATACGAGTTGAAAAAGTAGTTTTTTTTCTTTTTTCCCTCTAAAATTTGATGATGTAATCAAATATTATTTTATTATTTCCACTATTATTTTTTAATTTCCTTAGGAGGCCCATTTTAGACCTCAAAATACCCCTAATGACTAGTATAATGCTGACAAAGGCATACTCATTGGGTTGAAAACCCAATCGTTTCATTTAGAGAAAAGGGTTCCTTGGAATCTTCATGAATTCATTTCTTAGAATAAGCTATGATCATGAAAATCCATGAGATCGCATCTCGTTCTAGAAATTAGTCAAAAAAATTTCAAGATTCTGCGAAAGTTCCACAACTTTTGAAATATATGTTGATAAAGATAAAGGTACTTGCCAAAAATATGTTTTCCATGAATCCCCACTGAAATATATTGGCATGTACTAATATTCCCTCTACAAAAGCCTTCTTCTGAATACAAATGTCCAAAAGAGATTGATCTAAAGCTGAGAATTCAATAGGTTTCTTTGTATCTTGGAAAATGTTAACCGCTTCTTCCAATTGGTTCCGCATATAGTGGCTCTTCACAAATGAATAATTGGTGTTGGAACTAGCTTATAGATTTTGTTGGACATGCCTTTTATTATTCCATGAAACCATAACGCTATCCCATAAAACAATTATCCATATATTTTTGTGGGAGAAAATTTCATAAATGCAATTACGGAGAAAAAAAAAATAATAGGAATAAGAATGAAGATGAGTTTTTTTTTCCGGACCTATATAGTACCTGTAGTCCCTGCTCCACATAGAGGACAATACCACTCTTTTGAGCACTATTTCAAACAATTCATGCTCATTCTCTAGGACTTACAGAAGTCCAAAAATGCACATATTGTTGAAGTATTTCGTCAAATATTTCACAGAAAAATATATGCTCTTTATTTTTTTCTCTGATGTAGACCTAGTGCTCCAACTATGACTCCGATATCAATTGTAATGTCCAAACAACCCTTTGGTACCATCACTAGAAAATATATGAGAATTTTCAAATTAAAATGAAAATACAAGTTCAATTTAATCGAAATTACATAACAAATTATAACATTTTCAAGCATATCAACCATACATGCAAAATGTACCCACAATAGATAGATTTGAGCATAGTTAAATGGAAAATTGGTATAAATAGAATGAAAATAAGTACATATATACTAATATATGCACAATATTAAGCATAACAAGTAAATCCAATCATAGTGAAAACATAAGTTTATAAGTCATGCAGTAACATAACAAAATAAGCAGATAACAATTTCTTGAACATATTATATAAATTTTGTCGACTGGCTGCAAACCTCTAACATTCCTCCCATACAAAAAGCCTTTAGTATATATTGAAATTTGGGATCAAAATAGGTTTGAATTCTCAAAGCATACAAATTGGGGGGTACAAATTATATCTAAAATACGAAAGAAGAAAAAAGTCTTACAAATATTAGAGAAGAGAGAGACCATCACAATGGAGGAGGCGAGTGTAATGAAACCACTAGATATATTCCTATTGTAGAAATCCTAATTTATATTTTGGAATGCGTCTAGCTATAGGAATGTTTACATTATTTACATTTTTACCTCATAAATTCCTCCCATTTATATTGGAAAATATACCACAAGATCTTAGAATTTGAGTATCTTAGATGCCCTATATTCAACCAGGGAACCTCAAATGATTACGCCCATGATTTTTTTGATGGAAAAGAGAGTAATATTTCATCAAAACTATGCAACTCCCTCACCTTATATTCTTCTCGTTCACCTGCTCACTCTCTTAGTTATTTATCTTGAAATCAATAAAGAATTTGGGTGTTCCAATCCTAAATTACTAAAGGTCAATGATTTGTCAAAGGGAGGTCAAGAGTAATATTTCATCATTGCTCTGTATTTCCCTCACATTGAATTCTTCTCATTCTCTTATTTTTTATCCTTACCCCATAGGATGCTCGTTATTATCCCTATTGCAAACTGAGAACCTAAGCAGAAATCAAGCAGAGGGAAGCTAAATAATTTCTTATACAGATATATCAAAAGTTGGGTATCATTGAGGTTCTGTATTTCGACTCTAATTACTATCTCTACCACCTCCATTTTGTTTTTTAAAATAATAGTGCATTTTCCATAAAAATGTTTATATAAATCACGTTCCCCCCACTTTTGAGGGATGACTTGGGGTCTAGAGGTAGAGGCTCTCCATGAACCAATCCTCAATTTCCTCTTCTTTTGCATCTCCATATCTACCAGTATTAGAAGCCATATTATTCTCATAAGCTATTCTTGAGTCAGAGACCAATTTAATATTCGACCCACTAAAGGAAAATTCAACCAGTGAGGGCCCAAGGCGAGCCCTTTCCTTCCATTAATCCACAACATAATTTACTTCAAAAATTAATTTTAACAAGTGCTACATACCCTTTTTCTTAGTTTAAATTCCAAGGTAAATCCAAGGGAGGTAGAGCATGTCTAGATAACAAACCCACCAAGGAGTAAGCAAGAACAAAGAACAAAACATTAAACCGATGAAAGGGAACATTACCTAAATGTTGAACATAAAAAATGGAGAACATGTTCAAATGTTTAGACCAAGGTAAGGGAAAAAATAAAGGGGGGATTACTAACAACGTAGATTATCTCAAGATGTTGGGAGGTGTAACACCCTTCGACTATTCGTTTAGGGTGATGCCACTCACCGTGCTACCAATACCATAAACAATGCGAACTATGAAACGGGAACTATAAACTGAAAACGACAAATCTAGCCAAAAAAAGCTTTAAAACATAGAAGAAAAACTCGAAAACGAAAAGAGTTGATGCTGGAATACCAACTTTTTTTATGGAGCAAATTTTCAACATGTTTTAAACATGGTAGTGGAAACATGTTTTTTTGGTGAAAAACAGCCTCAAAACAAAAAGTGTTGATGGTGGAATACAACTTTTTTTCTTGTGGATGAGTTTTCAACGTTTTGAAATAATGACATAAAAGATAAAATATCATGACTCCGACAAACCTTAAAATTTCAAAAGGAAAATGAAAAAAAATATACACAATGAAAAAATCAAAATTTAAAAATAAGAATAAAAAGTAAATAAAAGTATATATTAGAAAAAAAATATAAAATAAAAAAATGACCATAAAAAAATCAAATATACAAAAATATAAAAAAATTCAAAAAAAAAAAGAAAAAATAAAATAAAAATTAACCAATAAAAGATTAAAAGACACAAAAAAAATTAAAAATTAAAAATATAAATAAGAAAATAAAAATAAAAAATTATTTTAAAAAACATAATTAAAGAAAAAAAGAAAGAAACAAAAAAATAATACTTTATAGAACAATTAAAAAAAAAATTATAAATAAATAAATAAACTATACATTAAAAAAAACACATTAAAAAACAAATTAATAAAATTTAAAATTTAAAAAATTAAAAAACTTAAAAAAAATTAATAAAAAAATCAAATAATAAAAATAAAAAACATTAAAAAAAACTAAAAAATATAAAACATTTAAGAAATTAATTATAATTTAAAAAAAACAAAAAATACAAAAAAAATTAAAATTTAAGATATCAAAATACTAAAATAACTAAGAAAAACTATTAAAAGTAAAAAAAAAAAAATTAAAATTAAAATTAAAATTAAAATTCATTATAAAAATTAATAATTGTAATTAAAAATATATACAAATTCAGTACCTTGGGGTACTAAAGGGCTCAAGCCTATTCTTAGAATCGGCTGGGGCCCAAGTCGATTCTCAGAATCAGCTTTGAGCCTGTTAGTGTCCCAAGGAGCCACTTGCCATGGGCAGGTGGAGCTGTAGAAACTCTACCCGCCCATGGTAGATGACCCCTCTGGCCACCAACGACTTAAATCTAATTATGAGAATTGGATCTGATTCTCAAAAACAGATTTGAGTTGTTGGTGGCCCAAGCGACTGTGTGTCATCGGCAGGCAGAGTTTCTCCAGCTCACCCGCCCACGACATGCAGCCACCAATGGCTCAAATTATTCTGAGAATCGGCTTTGAGCTGATTTTGAGTATCGACTTTAAGCATGCTAATGGCCTGAAGGGCCGCATGCCGTGGGTGGGCGGAGCTGTTGCAGCTCCGCCTGCTTAGGGCAGGTAGCCCCTTGGGCCACCAATGGCTCAAGGGATGCAATAATTCATTTTATTATTATTATTATTTTTATTTTATTATTTTTAATTATATATGTTTTATTTTTAAAATATATATATATGTGTGTGTGTGTGTGTGTTTTATTTTTTAAAATTAGATATGTTTTGTCTATGTTTTTAAGTTGTATTTAAATTTTTTTCATGTATTTTTTTAATTAATTTTTTTCAATCTATTTTTATTATTAATTTTTTTACTAATTTTTTTTATTTCTAATGATTTTTCTTCTTATAGCTTAATTTTACTTTTTCTTTTATGTTTATGATTTTTATTATTTTTATAAATTGTATGTTTTATTCTAATTTTATTTTTTTTAATACTTAAAATGTTATCTAAATCATATTTGTGGAATTTTTATTTTTTAAATGTCATTCTTTTTATATAAAAGTTATAACATTTGTTATTTTTCCACAAAAAAAATCAAACTTTCCATAATTTTATTTATTTAACGTGTCATTTTTAGCGCGAATATCTTAAAATACATACTTTTTTAAATTATATCTATATGCAAAATGTATACTTTTGTCAAGTTTTTAAAATTTTTATTTTTTGGTGAAAATTATTTTATGTGTATTGAAATATTAATTAACTATATAGAAATATAAAAGAAATCCTAACCTCAAAATATTAATTTTATTGATTTTTTTAAACTTTGGATATATATATATATATATTGCAAAGGAAAACAATAAACAAAAATTTGGAAACCTTTAGAAACCAAATATATTAGGAAGAAAAACATGAAGATGAATAATACCACTTGAAAAACAGTTAAATAATCAATATTTAACCAAAATAGTCAAAATTTGAATGAAAATCTTCAATATTTAAAAAAAAAATCCACACTTGATACATTATAAAATAAAAAATGTAAAAAATAAGCCCTCTAAAATTTAAATTAACATGGAAAATCACTAACATTTAAAAATATGTTCATAACTAATACATGAGAAAATTTAAAGTGTCAAAAATATGCTAAAAAGAAAATGAGTATTCTGAATCAACACTTTTTAAAATCAAATGATTTTTTTCTACCTCCAAAAAAAGGTGTATTTTGAATCAACACTTTTCAAAATCAGTCAATTTTTTGCTACCTAGAAAAAACGTGTATTCTAAATCAACACTTTTCAAAATCAGATGATTTTTTGCTACCTCAAAAAAGTGGGTACTCATATGAGTTCTCGTTTGAAAGTTTACATTGTTCATAATAACACACATACATACACACACACAACAAATCATAACATAAAAAAAATCATAATAACATGCATGAGAACCATAAACGACATAAACAAGTTTGGGCACTCATATGAGAAAATTTGTTGACTGGATGCAGACGTTAGACTTTCCACCCAACCATAGATCGTGTTAAACTAGCTCTCTCAGTATGGGTCACCCTTGAGTTGGGACCATGACTTGACAACGACAACAATTTCATAGGCTTTGTACATGTTCAATATCAAATATGAGTAGGGCCAAGGTATCAAACTTCAGCAACCTCCAACAAACATGCTCACACCCCCCTATTAGCCTACAAAACCAAAGGTAACACACCCTATTCTCTACACTCATGGTCCATCGAGTTGTGCATTGGGCACGTTGCAACTTGATCCAGTTTTGGCCAAATACTCCAATTTTTGAGGAGAAAAGTGTGCAATGTTGCAAAGTTATAGTTACCATAGAGTGTTTTAGGGGCTTCGGGGTCGGTTGAAGCCACTCATTTTGTAACGAGTAATGGGATTTTTTAATTGTTTTTTCAAAGCCCATGGTATGTGGAACATGGTTTTGTAGCTATTTAAATGTTTATAAAGAAATGTATGTATTTTTCTAAGAACAATAAATCATCATAATAATAAGTCATTGTATCTTTTGTTCTGTGGTTTTGGCCTTAAGACCTTGGAAGAGTCTATAACTTAGTGCGTAGACCACTTACAACTGTGTGCGTAGGTCAAGAAGCTGAACTTACTGAAAATATTCATGTGAATAGAAAAGAAGAATTTTTGGGAAATATTATGTATATATGTGCATTGTTATGTTTTCTTTCTATTTGCGGATGCGAATACTGATTTCTAGTAAATGTTATAATATCACATTTTATATTTTTCTGTGATATGCTTATGTTAAACTCAATGTGATGAAGTAAGTAGTTAAGTTACAATGCAATAGTGATATGTATGTAAAAATACTAAGTAACATATAGAAAAGCAAAGTAAAGCCACCTCACACAGTCCCTTAGAGCTACAGAAACCTAGTTTTGCAACCACCCATAGCCACCTCAGGTGAGATTGTGATATGCTTACAGTTCGTTCCCAAAAGGGCCGGTGTCTGAGGGTTTTTTTGGTGTGAAGTACAATCCAATGCTGGGTCAAGCCCATAAGAAGCCAACAAATGGTATGAAAAAGTGTAGATAAGATGAAGTCCCCCAAGTCATGGTTTCCTTAGCCGCACAGTGAAAAATCAGGGTTTAGTTCAATTAGGCTGGATATTTATGTAGAGAATTATTGAAGGACTGTGGAGATGCACAAGAATATGGTAAGACATTTCAGTACACATAGTTGATACTGACCATTGCGCTGTTAGCATGGAAGGAGCCAACAGACTCATTGTTTCCACAAGTCGAAGCATATGTATGTGAAGCCGTGCAGTATGCGCCACTCTGTCATACCAAGGAGTAGTTGCATGCACAAGAGAACAAGATTTTCTTCATACTAATGCAAATAAACTTGCACATGGTAGTGAACCATCATCCCAGGGTTGGACCTAGTTTGTTCAATCAGTATCACAATATAGTAGACTTAAAGGCAAAATTTCATAAGATATACATGAAGTCTTAGAAGGATCCGATGGAGACATGGCATCCTCTGCCATATTTTGTCACCGAAGAATACCTTCTCAAGATAGTACAACATTGGTCAGCAGAGTGGATGTGTAATATCCCAAAATGGGGAAGCAGCAATATATGAACATAAAATTCGAAATAGCAGTGAACAAATCAATACACCATTACATGAGACAAATGTATAGCCATTTTTATTAGATATATCAGCAAACATTTATGAGCATGATCTTGAGAATCAAGTCACTCAAGCAATGGGAAACAAGCCTCCATTAGGCAAATATGATAACACATGAAAAATATTGTTATACAAGAGTCACGAGCCATGACAATGTAGTTTTTTGGCATAAACTGTTACATCAAGATATAAAAATGTATATTTGTTGATCTATAGCTCAAACAATGTTGGGAGTGAAGATCTAAGCTACCAATCACAATTTCAAGACATCCCGGGAAGGATTTCCTGAAATATGCAAAAGTGAAAAATGCCGAAATGGAGCCCTAGGATTGAATAGAAACTTCAACTCAGAAACTAGATGAATATGGTTTTAGATGATGCATATGATAAATGGATCTCCTCCAATAGATCCTTTAGGTGAAAGGCTGATCCAATCACTAAAGATCTCACCCTCTCATCAAACACTGCAACCCCTCACTGCAAATGCTCACAGAAACAACGCAGTCCAAGAGGGAAACTGCACTGTAGGAGATGGAAAAAGTGTTGGACAAGTGCCAAGATGTGAAATATACTCCAAAATATTCCTCACTGGTCTCCCAAAGAGAGGAATGCTTCCTCCTCTGAAAAACTAGCTCTGGAAGTGGGTTTCTCAACCCTCCACTACAACACCCTGCAACACAACACAATCCCCTACAGAAACTGCACTGTAGCTAAAGACTAAAACTTTGTCCTTAAGGCTGAGTGTGGAAAAATGAAGTGAAATCTCCCCCAAGAGGCCTCTCAAGAAAGGATATGGAATCCCCGCTCAGAAACACCTGGTGCTAAACAACACAACAATCTCAACTAAACAGCTGAAGAATGCACAATAGTTATGCAAAACATGAAATCAATAATCAATAACATGCCTCACTATGGCTTCCTTGCCCTCCTTATAAACAAGTGTGAGCCTTATTACCTTGGGTTCCACTCATTAGGGTTTCCTCCACCAAGGAATCTTCCTCCCATTATCACTACACTGTCTCCATTGATGATCTCCACCATTCATTCCAACGTTGTTGGTCAAACTTGACCTTGTCCACATGTATTTGCCACTGTTTACACATGAGGGTGTAAGATCCAGCTATTATTATGATCCCTTTTCACATCATGAGGGATTTTATTCCTATTTTAGATATGTATGGGCCTCCTTATCCAGTTATTCATCTACTAGGTGTCAAAAGAAAAAAAATATATTCATATTAGCTGCACGCTAATTTAGGACTATTACAGGATGAATCCAACCATAGATTACAGTGAAGCGGAGGGGGACACTGCGAAACATGAGGGTCTAAGTGGAAAGGAAAAAGGAACCAACACAGAAGATACAGAGCCAGAGTAGGAATAGGGTAGCCAAGACATTCTCAGTCACATAAAGCCAATAGAGGAATCATCTTTCATCATAAAAATGGGACACCTGTAGTGACAATGACGAGTGCAAGGAAGAAACAAAAGGAAGAAAAATCCAATGGCACAATACAAATTTTCCTTACTGATGGGTACATCGACAAAATTGGAGAAAAATTCCAAGAAGTGACAATAGAGACATGGAGCAAGGTTGATGATTTTTGTAAAATTCTCTTAACATATGTTTATCAAGGCATTGCATAATTAAATGTACTGGCGTAGACAGCCAGACAACTGGAATAGATGGGTCAGCTACTACAGCCTGAGAAATGGATAGAAACAACAATTGGTGTAAGGATTATGTAGATACAAGTTGGAGAGTTATAGTTTGAATCTACCAAGGATATAGAATAAGCAAAAGGGTGGGATCATGTCAATATGAACATCGTTTCCACAACCAACACAGATATTGCACGATTCCACGAAGGTATAACAACTAAATTGAAGGAGAGAGAACACCAAAATTCACTATTAAGCATTCAGGTGGATAAGGAAAGACATTTGTTGAATAAGTAGCTTGACCAGATGATCAAAGAAAGGGATGAATCATGGCAGCAACAGAAGTATCTCAAGGACATCATCACAAAAAATTATAGTGAAGTTTTAGACGTAAAATTCCGCGAAGATGATTCACCAATAGAGAAGGTCGCGAAGCTCAGCCTTGTAATAAAGTATTCCAAGAAAATGTATATAGAGATAAATTTTTAGTATGAAGTAAAGATTACTAAGCTACAGATGAGGTTGCATCCAATCATACCACCAAAAGTACATGAGAATAGGGAGATGCAGCTAAAATATGCAGTACAAGGCATATCTCACATAGTGGCAGAGTGTGACAAACTGCTGGATGACAGTATGCATATTTCAACCTCACTACATGAGGATTGAAGAGGAGCTCCAAACGAAGAATAAGTAACTGGAAGAAATTTGGGCAATTGCGAAGACCTTGCAAAGGGTCACCCGAATCACTGAAGGAAAGAATCTTCAAAAGAAGATTGAAGACCTTTGGTGAAAATAACATATCTTGATATAGAGGACTCAACCATGGCATGATGAGGCCCTCCATATTTCATAGATAGTTGTCACATCTCCCTTACACTTCCCAATTTTTTTTTTTCCTATGGTATTCTAATCTCAGGAATAGTAACAACCAAGTATGACATACAATAAGTCCTATTGTGACTTGATTTAATCATATTTATGCCTCAATATGATTTATTTTAGATAATACTATCCCTCAATTAAATGAATTTAGTAATTACAATTAATAACGAGGATCTTAGATTATTAGTTGAAATAGTTTTTCACCACTACCGCGATTACCATAAAAGGTTACCTTGTATGAATTATATATTACATGTTATGGATGTCATTGCACTTGTTGGTATTAACCTAACTATTGTGCGAATGTGGGGTTTGAATAGTATATGCACATAAATCATCGAATTCGATATATTCTAATCATAAAATTTCCTTATATTACTTCCAAGGTTTATGCATGTTTATTGGATTTGTTTCAATGCTCTCATATCTTTGTACACATTGAACGTATGGTTATTTACGTCACTTGGATCCCTGAATCCTGACCAGGTGTGATTCATCGTTTTCATACGTTTATTGCATATGTCGTGCTCCTCGAATTGCATATGAAGGTAGACGTGTAAGTTCATTTGCTAAGTATAGCGTCTTTGCAAGTTCGTTTTATTTTGGTGTGGCAATGGATATGTGCTAGCAGTCTCCATGTCATCAAGGGAAATATTTTTTTTTTTGATTTGAGACGAATTACAGTCCCTTCTCATTCATGCACTTTGGGTCCAACTTGGGCGTTGCTCATGGCCGCGCCAGATGACTTGGGAACCTCCGTATTCAATATGGCACGAGCATAGCTGCTGTGGCCCTCCTTTGATAGCTGGTCAACTTAATGTCGAACAACCGGTTTAATTGCAGTTTAATTGCACCTCTCTTCCTTGTGATCCGTGGCCTCACCATAGATCGTTCGCCATCTGGACGACTGAGATTTTAATGGTACATTTAGGGTTCGAATTTGGGATTTGGTATATCTTGTGCAATGAAGTTTGCCAACTATTATTTCGGCCTTCGTTTGGGTTTTTTCTTTGTTAATGGTGGTGCCGAGCCTCTGCATGTTGGAAACACAAGCCCTCATATACTCTAGGCTTGGATTTCTTCATCGTCATCTCACAGGGCAGGTAAATTATTACAAGATTTAGAGGTGTTATCTTGTGAGCATTGTAACACATGCATATGGAAGCTTTTTGCTTGAGTTTTCTTTTCGTCCTTGCGTATTATGCGTCTGCTTACACTAACACAGAGAATGGCGCTGTCTGTTCTTACTCCCATACCATTAGAACTTTATGTTTCTCTTGTACATAATCTGTTTTCTTAGTCACCCTTACGATTTCATCTGGTGATAGGTTAAAATTTCGTGATGCCAACACGCCTGCGTTTCGGAATAGGATAAAATCCTACTTGTCTTTCAGACTTGGAGCGACGGTGAATTGATTTCCCGCGCCTTCTATTCGGCTAGGTAAGAATCGATTGGTTTTTCTTTGTTAGTAGAGAAGTTTTTCTGCTTCCTCTATTTCTTGCTAGTGTTCAAATTATTTACGTTCTACCTCAATTTCTTTGGCAGACTCCGCGAATAAGAGAGGACCTCCTTGCTAGGTATTGATTTATTTCTCTGTATATGTTTTCCTTTCATTTTTGCAAGAATTCTTCCTACCAGTTTCCCTAACAGAACTTTCACTGCCTTGAATGAATATCTGCAGGTAGGGTAGACGCCATGCGAATTTCGTTCTTGGCAACCTCTGAGCTAAACCTGTCAATTGGCATTAATTACCATGGCTCTTGGTTTTTTCAGGTTGGTAAACTCATGGATGGAGGGGAGCTATCCTCTCATAGCATTGTTCCGCCTTGCTTCTGCACCTTCGTTAACATTCCTTAGGGTTTTAGATAGTGTTCATTGAAGTCCTAAACTCTGTCAGAGACTGAGTACTAATTAATTTCAGTCGCATGCTATTGTTCTTCAATTGGTTTAAACTTTTGGACTGGGAACACAATCTTAATTTCAGGACTTGAGTCCGAGAGAGCTCAGTTCTCTTTGTTTTTATTTGGTTGTGTACAAAAGGTGTGTATTTCTGCTTCCTGACAATTTTTTCTTCCCATAGAAATTTTACAGATTACAGATTATTAATTTATGGGTGTCTTTATGCTACCTCACATGAAATTTGTTGTTTAATAGGATTAAAATAATGAGTTACTCCTCATTTAAATTGGTTATCATCGTAATGATTGTAATTTATGTAAGTCTCTTTATAGCCGGTTTTTAATAGTTATGCAGTGACTCATGGTTACTTGTTATAGTTATATTTTATATAACCCTTACCAGAAAATCTCAAGAATTTTGGAGAGTTATATTTCCATTTGGACTTTGTATGCACATTTAAATTGTTTCCTGTAGCTAGATGTTTCTGATTGCTCTTGCTATATATATTTGCCATGAGATACCAGTCTCACCATACCCCTATTTAGACTGAATTTCTGTACTGATACCTGCCTATATATATATTTTCATGCATGAGGTTTATGTACCCATTCTCCAATATATATATCTATTTAAGCCTGTATGAGATACAGGTACTACTTTGTTTATAGTTTTTCATACACATCTAGCTGTTCATATTGTGTAGTTCCCTAGCAATGTAAAATAATTATACACTACTAAAATTTTCTACTCTTCCATACAATCCTTATTAAAGGAATAGTAATTAGTTTGAGTGTTGAAAGGCACAGCTATTGAATTGATTATGACCCTCTGCTCTTCACTTGGTAATTAACTAAATGAATACCTCTGTACTCTATACAATTACTTTCTCACTGTCTGTAGATTTAGAATGGATTTCCATTTCATGTAGAAGCAAATTTAAGTTACAATTTATGAATTATGATATACTAGAAATCCCCAGATTTAACTTAAATATTGCTTGAGAGATTCTGGAGAATTTCTCCTCGTTTTACCAAATCATACTTATAAATGCATACTAATAGATCAGGAGTAGGCTAGAGTTGAATTTTCTGTGGAGAACTATGTATCCACAGATTTAAACCATCCTTGGTTTAGAGTTTCTGTTGGATTCTACTCTACAGATTTATTTTCTACACTATACAGAATTAAGAAGGTGAATTCCTTATGATTAACTCTGTTAAATGTAGCATTTATAATTCTAATATACAATCAACTTTTATATGTAGCCAATTCATACTATATGAAGTAAACACATCAATAAATTTAAAGATATACCTCTCATGCAGTCGACCAACCTCCCAACCTTAGAGTCCTTTTGTCTCCCAGAACTCACCCCCGAGCTGAGATCACCTCCTAGAACAGATCAACCCCCAATCTGTTTAGGAGCAGCTTATTTAAGCTATTTTTCCCCAAAGCATGTTTCTAATTCTGGGTCCAGAATATCAGGATGCTTTTCTTCCTGTTTGCCTAGGCTTCCCATTTTAGGGATTCTTTAAAGCTGTTTTATGCTTTTCCCCAGCTTTTCCAGCTTTTTACCTCTTCCCAACTATTTTCCTCATCATTTGGGAATTTAGATTTTTCCTCAAAAATCCAAATTAGAAATAATTTCTTTCAAGGATTTTTGAAAGATTGTGGGGAAATATTTGCCTCATCCATCCTCATGGATTTAGCAAGTGATCTCATAAATCTCATTTTGTTCAATCTGCACCACATCATTTTATTCATTTACTCAATTAAATATTTAATTACATTCACAAAATATTTATCCTTTGGGGTCCACTCCCCTTAGGATTAAAGTTCAAATGTCTAGCTTTGAAATTCAAACACATAAATTGGGGGTGTTACAATAGTATAGGTTAGGATCAAGGATATATGATATAGGGAGAAACAAGTGCTGCAGAATACTTCCAGACCAACAAAAGAGGCATTATTGGAAGAAGTGCGTCTAGAGGAAAAGTAGGTAGTAGAAATGATTCAGTAGTATAATGCCACCTATATTATGAAACCAAGTCCAAAAATAGAAGAAAATATAGATCAACGCCTTAGAAATAAGACACTTCAAGGGGAAACCTCCAATACATTACATAAATGAATAGTTCTTGGATGATTCAAATGACCAAAACCTCCTTTCTATATATAGGAGTCCATGCAGTCACAATGTAATCCTAGCCGACCTAACAATAATAATCTAAGGGCACAATAATAAAAATATTGGGGTTACAGGGGTACAAAAATAATAATAAGTGGGTTACACTAACAACAATAAGGGACTATACATGCAATATAGGCACCTAACATATTCCTCTCCTTCAAAAAACTGTTTTCCTCAATGCTTTAGTAGCTCCAGGTGCTTCTGTATAAAATTATCATCCTCCCATGTAGAATATTTAGTGGGTACGTTATTCCATTTTATGAGATACTCTGAAATTGATCAATTTCGTAGCCGTCGAGTTCTTGTTTCCATGACTTCTTCAGGTTCCAATATGGTTTTTCCTTCCTCATCAAGTTCTGGAAATATTGTTTGAAGTGAAAGTTTGTCCCCTATAACCTCTTTTAAGCATGAAACATGGAAAACTCGATGCACTCACGAAGAAGCAGGAAGCTCCAATTTGTATGCCATAGTACCAATCTTTTGCAACACCTTGTAACAAACATAGTACTTTGGCGATAATTTATTATCCTTCTTAGCTTGATTGAGGGACATTTGTTTGTATGGTTGTAGCCATAAAAATACCGAGTCTCCTACACCAAAAATTTTCTTGCTACGATGTTGATCTTCCTATTGTTTCATTCGATTTTGTACCAAATTTAGGTTATCCTTTAATAGTTGGAGAACTTCTTGCTGATGCTCAATGTGATCTTCCACTGCTTGAACCCTATAATTTTCCCTTAAATAATATGTGATGGATGGAGGATGATATCCATAAAGTTCGATAAATGGGGTCATTTTTGCTGCAGTATGGATGGAAGTGTTATACCACCATTCAACGAGAGGTAGCCACTTAACCCATTGTGCTTACTTATCAGATACACAACATTGAAGATATCCTTCAAAATATTTATTCACTATCTCAGTTTGACCATTATATTGAGGATGATAAGACAAGATATGAGCTAGTTGAGTACCCAAATAAGAAAATAATTCCCTCCAAAAATTTCCTGTAAAAATGGGATCTTTGTCACTTACAATATCTTCAAGTTTCCATGTAGCTTTTGAATTGTTTCCATAAATGTAGTAGAAATTGCACTTTTTTTAAATGGATAAGATAATGCACAAAAGTGTGCATACTTGGTAATTCTATCAACTACTACCATGCTGACACTCTTTCCTTTGGACTTAGGTAAAATTGTGATAAAATCCATTGACATCTCCTCCCAACGTTGACTTGGAATGGATAAAGTTTGTAGAAGACCCAGGGTCTTAATTGTCTCAACTTTATTTTGCTGGAAAACCAAACATTCTGCCACAAAATTTTGAATATCAGAATTAAGGCCATCCCAAAAAAATTATTTCTTCACCGTGTGGTAAGTCTTTAAAAATCCTGAGTGTCCTCTTAAAGGAGAAGTGTGAAATTCCAAAAACATATTTTTTTTTAGTTGAGAATTATTGAAAATATATAAGTGATCTTTATACCATAAGGAATCATTTTTCCAACTAAATGTATTAGATGTACTAGGATCTTGCTACAAATTTTGAATGAGTTCCCACACTTCTTTGTCCTTCTTCCATTCATCCCTTGCTTCCGTTATCCAATCTATTTGGATAATAGAAATGGAACAAAGCAATGCTTCCACCTCTTCATCCTTTCTTGAGAGTGAATCTGCAACAACATTTAGCTTCCCTTTTTTGTAGATGATTTCAAACTCATAACCCGACATATTTGTGACTCATTTTTGTTGCTCTTCTGAAGATAATCTTTGTTCCAAAAAGTGCTTAAGACTATCATGATCAATTTTTACCTTGAAGTGTCTTCCCATTAGGTAAGGTCACCATTTCTTTAGTGCATGTAGTATTTCCAACATTTCCTTCTCATAAATAGACTTTTGTAAATACTTTCCTTTGATTGGACGACTTTCAAAAGAAATGGGTCTTCCTTATTTCATTAAAACAAAACCAATTCCATTTCTTGAGGCATCACATTCCACAATAAAGGTTTTTGTGAAGACTGGTGTAGCTAAGGCTGGTGCTAGGCACATTGCCTCTTTAAGATGTTCAAAGTGCTTATTTGCTTCAGGAGTCCATGAAAATGCATCTTTCTTCAATAATGTTGTTAGAGGTGCTGCTATTCTCCTAGAATTCTTAACAAACTTGTGATAATACCCTGTTAACCCTAGAAATCCGTGCAACTGATTTATGGTTATGGGGACTTTCCATTCCTTAATGGCTTTAATTTTGTTAGGGTCTACCTTAACACCCTCATGAGATACAATATGACCCAGATACTCCACCTCTTATACTACAAAGAAACATTTGGATGTTTTTGCATATAATTATTTTTCATCCAATAGTTTGAGAACCCCGTCAACATGTTGAACATGATCCTTCCAAGACCTATTGTAGATTACTATATAATAAAAAATACTAGCACAAATTTTATATGGAAGAGTTTCAAAATGGAATTCATCAACCCTTGAAATCTAGAAGGTGCATTGGTAAGGCCAAAAGGCATGACTAAAAATTCATAATGATCCTCATGAGTTCAAAATGATGTTTTCAGAATATCTTTAGTATTCATTCTAATTTGATGATATCTTGAACAAAGATCCAACTTAGTAAAATAAATTTCTCCATGTGATTCATCCAATAATTCATCAATCACATGAATGGGAAATTTATCTTTAATAGTCAGCTTATTGAGCTCCCTATAATCTCGAGACATGCGCCATGATCCATCCTTCTTGTACACCAATAATATTGGAGCAAAGAAAGAACTTGGACTAGGTTGAATTATACCAGCCTCTAACACTTCTACAATCATACATTCAATTTCGCTCTTTTGTACATAAGGATATTTGTAAGGCCTCATGTTTGGAGGAACACTTCCTGGAATAAAATTAATAGCATGATCATGATCACGAATTGGTGGGAGTCCTTTGGGAGTTTCAAACACCCTGGAATGATTGTCCAAGACTTTTTGGAGATCTGAAGAAATAGATGATTTTGATATTGGAACTTCTAGTGAGCATAATTGTGTAATTACACCTCATTGTTCTTTCTTCAAAAGATTTTTCATGACATTAGAGCTTATTATCTTTCCTGGCTTCCCTGCGATACCCCATAATTCAATTTCATTTCCTTCTGAAAAAATTTCCAGAAAATTTCTTGAAAATTAAAAGCTACTGTCCCCAAAGATTGTAACCATCGTACTCCTAGTACAACATCAGCACCTCCCATTGGAATGAAAAGGATTATACTATTCAATACATATTCCCCCATGGATAGCTTGCTATTTGTCATTTTCCAGAGTAGTTTATAGTTCCTCCATTTGCAACCATCACTTGACATTCTGGTGCTGGGTACAGGAAACAATTCAATTCCTTGGCTACCGTACAATGACTAAAATTATGGGTACTAACCAAATCAATCAACAATATTAATTTTTTCTTTTTGATATGTACTTCTATCTTGAGAGTTTGAGGAGTGGTAATTCCTGCCAATGAATTACACGATATGGTCGGACTGATTTCTTCTTCTTCTTCTAGGGTTGGTTCTTGGTGTATATCATCTTCTTTTGAAGTTTCTTGTTCATTTTCTTCCTCCTCTTCACAATCTATGTAAAATCATTTCTTCTCAACACACTTATGGCCTTTAGTGTATTTGGTATCATAACTATAGCAAATCCCTTTTCTCTTTTTTCTTCCAATTTTTGCGGTGTCAACCTTATAGGTTGTGGAGGTATAGGAGTGAAAACACTTCCATATTTATAGATGTGAGTGATAGGCTTCCTTGTCGGCATAATTTCACATTCAATTTTTCTTGCCAACCTGAATGTCGTCTCCAATGAATCTTGTTCCCAAATGCGAACTTGATGTTGGATGTTATCCTTTAAAGTCCCTATGAAGACATCAATCCTGTGTTCCTTTGGAATATCAGTTACCCTTATATTCAATTTTTGGAAGTCCTCAATGTGCGTCACCACTGAAGCCTTTTGTTTGAGATTTATCAATTGGCTAAAGAAGGTGTTGCTCTTCCTATCCTCATAATGTGCTATCATTTTCTCCGTAAAAATTGACCAAGTGACAATATTTTTATGGGAGCAAAGCCATTGATACCATACAAATGTATTTTGTTCTAAATGTATAGTTGCAATGCGTACCTTTTGTGTGTTTTGCACATTATTGAGATCAAAATATAGCTCCATCTGTAGTATCCATGTTACGGGATCCTTGCCATAAAACTTCCTCATATCCATCTTTGGAATATGGTGGTTCTTCAATCCAACATTAGAGTTTATGAAATCATGATTAACATTTTTTTTGTTCTCATCATGAGTTTCCTATACTATGTTTTTGACATTAGGAACATTTATTATATCAACTTTTCCAAACCTTCCATGTCTTCTTTTATATCATTCTTCATGTTTTCCATGTTTTCTTTCATTTTTTCTTCCATGTCATCCATCTTAGCTTCCATGCCTTTCTTCAAACAATCCATCTTTGCTTCCACACCTTTCTTCAAAACATCCATTTCATTTTTAGTTGCTCTTTACGAGAGCGAAATTTTGTGTGCTTTCTCGGTGTTGTATGACACTATGATCAACAAGCCACTGAAAAAAAAATACTTCCTACAGATCTTTATAACCCAGATCATTGTAGTATTTACAATGAAAATTGATGAAAACATCACAATAATACCATTTATTGGAGCTTTATAAAAAAAATCAATAAGATATTTACAATAAAAATTAAATATATACTTATGCACATTTGCTTCAACTAACACATAACCATATTGTATATGGAGATTTATAACTACAACTCGATACAATTTTTACAATAACATACATATGCGCATTTTCTCTGACCAACAATTAAAAGGATATGGTTCTCGTATCAATCAACAAGGGAATCCATGGGATCACACCTCCACCCTCAAAAGTAGTATCGGGATTCACCTCCTTCCCAGGAAGTCTACAATCCACTACCAAAGTCAAACCTTCATCTAATATCCAGCACTACAATCCTTTCACTACATGATCTCTCAATGAAAAATTTCCATCTCGTTTTCCAGGGCACACTTCCAATATGCTTCTGATTCCATTTGGAAATGCTAATGACAAAAAAAAATATATTCCCTAGTCTTCCCTTCTTTGCTACAAGTCCCTCAGGTAGTGTGGTCATGCCCTTCCATGCAGTCACACACCTTCCAAATTCTATTAAAATCTCCTTATCTACTACACAATCCCTCAGGTGATCCATCCCTTGGAAAGTTTTCCTCGCATTGGAAGGCCCAAAAAACAAGGCATATCCTTCCCTGAAAATAGTCATACTGGTCATAACATTCTCATGGGAATCAATGGAAATTATTGGGTGCTAGTGTCCCACAATGGCCCTATTCCCGAATTCTTTACCATCACACTTTTACATGTTCCAATTCCTTTCATTAATTTTTCTAACATTATTACAACCAGTTCCAACAACACAAACTGAGCATTTTGAACCACAAAAACTTGGGAATTTTCCATGCTTTACTACCAAGCACATAATTTACATTATATTAAAAAAGAAATGAAATAAATTCAAATCATACCTCATTGGTATCTCCTCAACAAGGTACATATGAAATTATATTCACTTCCTGTCACAACAAGTCAAACTAGCTCTTCGATCAAATCATCGTGTATAAACATATCACATTCAGTTAGCTCAAACACAACCATCATAAATCAGAATCATAGTTTTCATGTAACCATCATAAATTAGATTCATAGATCACATGCATAATAAAAAGCAATAAAAATATTGATACTTATCCTTTAATCAATTCTTTTCTTTTTCCTTTGTTCTTGTCCTTTCCACACACACACTAGATCGGTTACCACACATTAAAAATACACAATACTTCTCTCCTCATCAATAATGTACACATACACACCATGTACATCACACACATACACCCACACATGGTGTACCACACAATATATACATCTACACCTAGAGTAAAACAAAACACATAAATATAAACTTGGTGTACAACACAATATATATACATACAAAAAGTACAACACAATGAATACACATGTCACGATACAAAAAATACACAATACAGATAACACAGTACCACATATACACAACACAACCTTTATGGCATGTACAAAATACCACATGTACAACATGTACATAACACCACGTGTACAACATAGACACAACATAAAATATACATAACACAACACTTACAACATGTATACAATGCTGCATGTACATAGTGCCACCTGCACAACGTGCACACAACACAGCATGTACACAACACAAAATGTACACAAAAAAACCTATACAATGGGTGCACAACATCACATTAACATAACACCACCTGCACAACATGTACATAGCACCACCTGCACACAACACCACATGTACAACGTGTACAAAACACCACACACAAAACACAACATGTACAACATGTACAACATGTACACAACACCATATAATAATACACAACAACGTATGTAGAAATTGTCCACTGCACCACATGTACATGACACCTAATATACGACATGTACACAACACCAAATACACGACATGTATACAACACTATCTATACGGATCACTACATATAGGACATGTGTACAACACCATATGTACACAACACCACATATATAACATGTACACAACACTATATATATACAACATATACACAATGGTATTACTACACATCCAGAGACCACATTGTTTCTACCAGGGAACCTTGCCTCTAGTCTCTTTCCACTATCCATACTCGTCCCAACATGCTGCAGATTGCATTGATTTCATTCCGTTGATGCATCCCTCAAAAAATACTATCCATAACATAAAGACAAGAATATTTTAAGAAAATAATACCAAATCATATCCACATGATACTAACCTCATATATCTTTTAGGGATTCTCTCCCCACTTAATTCCAGGAACCTCTTCATGCCATTCGCCTACATAAACAATAATTCTTCCACAAGCGTGATCCCTGATGACCCTATCTAACAATGACATACAAAAATACATGTATACATATAAACATTAACATAAAACAATTATGATCCCCGATGACCCAATTAGACAATGACATACATACATGTATACATATATAGATATTGACATAACCGTGATCACAAAATATTTACTAAATATCATGAGGTCAAGGTTAAGACAACTCTCTTTATCCATGCACAACATGCATAAGATTGAGAAAAATAGTTCCCAACATAGCCAAGGCATCTAACACCTCAAATCCATTTAATTTAATTTTATTGTTACATTTCTCATTATTGTCCTGCCACTATCCATTTATCTCAATGGATTATACATGCACCAATCTTCATATGGGTCTCACATTACTTTCTGTGTTTCATTCATCTCTTCCAAATATCCATTAAATTTCCTGTTTCCCAACTAATTCCCAAGACCCTCAAAACATAAAAGGAATTAAAAGGAAACAAAAAATAAGAATGAAACCATGAAAACTAGTTGCAATATGACACCATAGGAAAATGGCATGGCCATGCACCAAACACAAAAAAAACCTACAAATCAAGCGCAAACAGATCACAAAGAACCGAAAGCACAAAACTTTCAACATATACCCTGACTAAATCCCCATGGGTTCTTAATGCTTTGAATGGAAAGCTCAACCCAAGCTACCTTCAATATTTCATGGTAGACTCTTTTTCCATGCAATACCCTACATCATAATTCCATAAACACATAATTTTTGGTGCAAAATTAACCATAACAATACGCTAGATACCTTACCTTGTTGTTCCAAGCACACTTCCTAAAACTAAACATGTACATATATCATCTCTAAAGGTACTCCAATTCATTGAATAATCCAACCATAACTAGACAATGGATGTTATGCTTGCCAAATACATGTTCATGAATCTAACACATATCCACATATTGTTAGACAAAATTAAGGTTGAGAATACTTCTTGTACGAAAAACACAGATTCATTTGGAACTGTGTTTTCAAAACATAGCCAAAGGAATTATCATCTGATTCCTTTTGTTTACCCTTGTCCTTGTTGTAATTGAATCTTTATTATTACCTATCAAATCACCCATCTCTTAGCTATATAAATAAATTAAATATTAGCTTGGCATGCTAATACCAAGCGAGTTTCCTTGCAACTATTCACACATGTCAGTCACATTTTCCAAATATCAAGATATCTTGTATATTAATTTGAAATAAACATTTACCAAGATTAAAAATGATGTCAGAATCGACTCATAATAATTCATCATAACACTACAACTAGCACCCTCTTGCACTCAAGTGCATATCAACTATCTCAACAGATATTGTGTTAGCACAACCATCCTAAAACAACATCATTCCTTTATGCAATCTTATAGATACAGACTCATATCATGAAATTCATCAAACATTCAAACAAACTATAAACATAATCTGGGACTATTCTAGAATGGAAATGAGACATAATACCAATAGACTTCATCACTGATTTACCAATGACTAGGATGAAAAGTGATTTTATCATGGCAGGGGTAGACAAACTCAGTAAATCTGCATACTTTTTTCCTGTTCAATATACCTTGAAGGTCATTAACATAACATCAATATTCATGAAGGATATATTTGAACTCCATGGTATGCCCAAAACTATGATTTTAGACTGTAATTCCATGTTCACTTCTATGTTTTCGAATGGATTATTTGAAGGAATGGGTACATAGTTAAACTTTAGAACAACTTATCATCCTCAAACTAATGGTAAAATAGAAAGGACTAATAAAATATTAAAATATATGTTAAGAAGGTATGTTCTAGATATACCAACTAAGTGGGAATACTATATCCACTTAGTTAAGTTTTCCTATAATAATGGATATCAAAATTCTTTGAAGATGAGCCCCTTTGAGGTACTGTATGGTAGAATATTCAAAATAGCTCTAATTTGGAACCATATTGAAGATCGATTAGTGTTGGAACCATTTATGTTAAAGGAGATGGAAGAAGTGGTTAAACATGTAAAGAAGAATTTGAAAACAACTTAAGATTTGGAGAAGAGTTATTTACAATTGGAAAAAGTGAAGAAAAAAATCAATGCGGGTGATCATGTATACTTAAAATCAAATGAAATAAAACACACTTAGTCTTTGAAATTGTGACAAGTTACCACGTAGATACTATGGACCTTTTGAGGTGTTAGCTAGAATTAGACTAGTGCATATCAACTTGTTGTTCCAGTTAGTATAAAAATTCATAATGCATTCATGTATCCTTGTTAAATAAATGTGTACATGACTCAACTCATATAATTTATTGGAATGTTGTATAGGTAGAAATAGAGGAATATTTCTTAGAAGAACTACTACATATTCTAGAACGAAGGGTAGTCACACTTTCTAATAGAGACATATCTCAAGTGAAAATACAATGGAAACATTTCATCCCAAAAGAGGAAACCTGAGAGATAGATGGTTCTTTTAAAGAAGCATATCTATATCTATTTTATAAAGTTGGAATGAATTCCAGAGTTTATGAACAAGCACCATGACAAAGTCAAATTCAAGTGGAGGAGGATGTGCTATCCCATGAATTGAAGCTTTCTTGTGAATTTGCATATATGGTTAAGTGTGATAAGTATCTAGCTTTAAAAGACTCATTTGAAAATAGTTTATTAGTGTTATACCATGATAAGAACTAAATGTAAATTTTGTATTTATAATGTTGTTATTAAAATAAATATATGGAAACTATACTTTACTTACAACAGGAGGAAAGAGTTATGGCTTCAAATTAACTGTTCATATTGATTACCACTCATTAAGTCATAAGAATTTAATCTAAATGGTTAAATTTTTAATGATCATGGAAGTAATTGATCATTGAATTATCCAAAAAATAGGAAATTGTCTTGGAAATTACTGAAGTGGAGCTCATAAATGGGTTAGTAACTAGCTATCACCTCTTGGATGAGGTGGAGATAGTTACAAAATACCAACTAAATGGAAGAGAGGGTAATCCACATGGTAATATTGCTGAGAGGAATCAAATAGTGATAATATGGTGAGGAAAAGCAAGAAAAGATGACGAAACATAGTTGATAATTGGCAAACCAAAACGTGCTTGGGAAGATAATTTTTAGATAAGTATCAAAGGTTGATAGGAGCCAGTGAATTACTACAACAGTTTCAAGGCATAAAAATTTCAAGTCAGTGTCGTGAATTTTTATTATATGAACACTCTCTTATGAATTTTGATATTTGAAAATATGTATAGTTAATTATGTGCAAATGACTAATTTAGCATCTATAACTGAAATGTTGGTATAATTATTTGGATTAGAAAGGTTTTTAAAAAACATATAAAGTAAATATATGTGTGATAATTATGTAGCACATGAAAATTTAACATATGAAAAATTTATGCATAAATATTTATGTTACATGTTATATACTTTATTTGAATTTTATATGTATATAAGAGCTTAGCTTGCTAAATACTTGGGCATAGAGAATATATTGGAAAACACACACACACACACACACACACACACAAGTAACAACTATTTAAATACTTGAAACAAATAACTGATACAAGAAAATGAACAATATTTATAGGAGAATAACATTAGGTGAATAGGAACCTATCTAAAATATTATGTAAATAATTAGAAACTACTACGGGTAAAAATGAATGTTGAAAAACATACAAACTCTACAAAACTAAGTATTTAAAATTTATACAAAAGGGTAAAAGAGGAAATTATTTATTGTATTAAGAACTAGAAAATATAATTAAATATAAGTCAATAATATAGCCATAAATACACAATACACAAACATATTTTGTATATTAATAAGGGGGAAGAGCTGACATATGGTAGGATAGGTCGAATTGACCTTAGTAGATTTCAAATGAAAATATTTTTGGGTATATCAATACCCTTAAATAAAAATACATATCTATGCGCAAAAGCCCATAGCTTTAATCTTCGAGAAATAATGTGAAGTTGCAAACAATTAATATTATATTGCATTAATGGAGTAATGGTTACATAGTTGTAACTTAACTCCTTATGCTAGGATTAGTTCTAAGGGTGTAGGAGTTTGTTCCCAACTCCCTATTCTTTTCTGATGTATTTATTGTTGTATCATTGATTGATTGAATGTAGAGTGTACGCTCTACTTTGTACAGTCTCCAGGCACAATACTCACCTATAAGCTACTTTTTTATTCAATACATTTATTTTATTCGCTGTTTTTATCATGGTATCAGAGCTTAGATCGAGTGAGCCTGTTTTATCTACAAATACTTAGTGGCTACAGAACCTTCACGAATATAGAAACTTCGTGGATACAATGCACATAGTAGCCTCATTGCTCAAACCGGAGTAGGTTCTCTATAGAAGCATCTTACTCACATGAGGAACTTGGTTTCTTAGAGGTCTCAATTTTATGAGAAAAAATTGGATCAGCGCAATTTCTGGATCAGAAGCAACGTTGTTTAGCGAATTTTTTGGAGCCACATAGGCAATGAACTATACAAATCATCGCATTTTTTGAGGTCATTCCCACACTATTAGAGGGTCCCTTAACGAATTTTTGATGAGCGCGGATTTTTAGCGAATAAGAGTGCTAACCTCTTTTATGGTTCTTCTTGCGAGATTTTGCCTGATTGCTGGTGGATTTGAGTAGCAGACACAACAATATTTAAGATTGGTAGAGGATCTAAGCTGTAGACACAAATATCATGCCAGATCGATGCTGGATTTGTGTTCAAGTTCTGGTATGTACTGAGTTTTTTTAAGTGTAGCTTGTAATTGTTCACTTGGTTAGAATCGACTAAAGATCGGAGGATTTGGAATCCAGTTAGTGCAAAATGAACAAATTTATAGAAACTTATCTCAAAGAGATTAGAAAAATCGATGGTACCAATTATACGAATTGGAAATTCAAGCTGCAGAAATTGCTTGAGGGAGTAAGCGCATGGTTGATCATCAGTGGTGATGAACAGAAGATAAAAAATGAAACAATTGCAGTTGTACTCATGCAAGATTGGCATAAAAGGGAGAAAAAGGTGAAAGTTTTATTGAAGATGTCTATTAAAGGAAATAATATCCAACACATTAGAGACGGTAAATCTTCCACTGAGATCTAGACGATGCTCAAAAATCTATACTAGACACAGAACACTAATCACATATTTTCGCTCAAAGGTAATTTTTTTTCTATGAGGATGGAGAAGAATGAATTTTCTACTGGATGCATTGCAAGGTTCAAAGACCTAAAGGACAAATTGGGTGACATCGGGGAGAAGGTGTTTTATTCTAATCTTGTCATAATTATTTTGAACAGGGTGACGGATGAATACCATATTTTCATCACAAGCTTTCCTACATAGGATAAACCCCCTCCATTCTAAGAGCTGACGAAAATTATGTTACAGGAATAAGAGCGGCGTTAGAATTTGAGACCACACAGTGTCGATCTTGCTCCAATGGAGAAGATGAAGCCATACAAATGGAAACAACGACAAAAACAGAATGGTTATGGAACTTTTAAGAAGATACCATTTAGAGGTATTTATGCTAGTAACAATAGTAACTATTCTGGCATTAAATGTTTCTACTGTGGGAAAACCGATCATCAAGCTAAGTTTTGTTTTAAGAGACATGCATATGAGGCTAGAAATAAACAGAGAAAGAAAACATGATACTTTGTTGTTGAAAGTCAAAATCATGATTTTCAATTGTTTGTAGTTGATTATGCTCTTTCATCTTCTGAGGAGGATGAGACCGAAATATGGTATGTTAATTCACGCGTGTCTTCACATATGATAGGTAATAGAAGTTGTTTTGATTTTTTTGAAGAAAATAGTTGGGGAGCTAAAAATTTTCTAGGTGATCAGAGAGGTTATGAGATTTAGGGGTACAACTATACTCCAGTGATGTTGCCTAGTGGTAATATCATACATATAAAAAATGTAATATATGTACCGAGGATCAAGAAGAACTTAATCTATGTGTCAATGATAAGAGATTAGGACTTGCAAGTTGAATTCTTCAAAACATATTGTGTCATAAAGGAAAGCAAGAAGGAACCAATTGCACTAGGAGTGCATGTGGGAAGGTTGTATAGATTGAATGTCAAGAGAATACCACACCAAGCTCTCATCATGTAAAATTTTAGGGGCTAATATTCGCAGGTGGGCTAATTTTCCATGGCTTTTCCAAAAAAAGATTCGCCAATTTCCAATTTTTGATAAAAGTGATTCGCCCAAATTTTACAATATAAAATTATTTTACCTTAAAAATTTCCAACATTATATAGACAATATATATAATACCATTATAAATTTGAAGAATTTTACAAATACATCAATAAACATTTTATATTTTTCATATTAGGGACTAGTGAGATTTTCCAATTTTTTAAACTTCAAAATAACTTTCCATCCTTAAAATTTTCCTTGGCTCTCTTTTCAATAGGATTGACAGTCGAGAATATTTGGCATCAAATATTCAGTGATATTAACCTATTTTGTGTAACCAGCTCCAAAAAGAGAAGAAAAGAAATATCCACGCCTTAGAAATAAGCCACTTCGAGGGGGCAACCTCCAATACATTACATGAATGAACAATTCTTGGATGATACAATTTACAAAACCTCCTTTCTATATATAGGAATCCATGGGGCCATAATGTAATCCTAGTGGGCCACAATGTAATCCTAGCCGACCTAACAATAATAATTTAAGGGCACAATAATAACAAAATGGGGGTTACAAGGGTTCAATAATAACAATAAGGGGGTTAAACTAACCATAATAAGGGACTATACTAGTGATATAGGGACCTAACATGCCCCTCTCCTTCAAAAAAGTGTTGTCCTCAACACTTGAGTAGCTCCGGGTGCTTCTGTATAAAATTCTCATCCTCCCATGTAGAATCTTCAGTGGGTAAGTTCTTCCACTCGATGAGATACTCTGAAATTGATCGATTCCGTAGCTGTCGAGTTCTTGTTTCCATGACCGCTTCAGGTTCCAATATGATTTTTCCTTCCTCATCAAGTTCTGGCAATATTGTTTGAACTGAAAGATTTTCACCTATAACCTTCTTTAAGCATGAAACATGGAAAACTGGATGTACTCGCGAAGAAGCAGGAAGCTCCAATTTGTATGCCATAGTACCAATCTTTTGCAACACCTTGTAAGGACCATAGTACTTTGGCGATAATTTATTATCCTTCTTAGCTTGCTTGAGGGACATTTGTTTGTATGGTTGTAGCCGTAAAAATGCCCAATCTCCTACATCAAAACTTCTCTCACTGCGATGTTGATCTGCCTGTTGTTTCATTCGATTTTGTGCCAAATTCAGGTTATCCTTTAAGAGTTGGAGAACTTCTTGCTGATGCTCGATGTGATCTTCCACTGCTTGAACCTTCGAATTTTCTCTTAAATATGATGTGATGGATGGTGGATGATATCCATAAAGTGCCATAAATGGGGTCATTTTTCCTGCAGTATGGAAGGAAGTGTTATACCACCATTCAACAAGAGGTAACCACTTGACCCATTGTGTTTGTTTATCAAATACAAAACAACGAAGATATCCTTCCAAACATTTATTTACGATCTCAGTTTGACCTTCAGATTGAGGATGATAAGATGAGCTATGAGCTAATTGAGTACCCAAACAAGAAAATAACTCCGTCCAAAAATTTCCAGTAAAAATGGGATCTTTGTCGCTCACAATAACCCTTGGGCTTCCATGTAGTTTTTGAATTCTATCCATAAATGTAGTAGCAACTATACTTGCTTTAAATGGATGACATAATGCACAAAAGTGTGCATACTTGGTAAGTCTATCAACTACCACCATGATGACACTCTTTCCTTCAGACTTAGGTAAACCTATGATAAAATCCATTGAAATATCCTCCCAACGTTGACTTGGAATGGATAAAGGTTATAGAAGTCCCGAGTCTTAATTGTTTCCACTTTATTCTGCTGGCAAACCAAACATTCCGCCACAAACTTTTGAATATCAGATTTAAGGCCATCCCAAAAAAATTCTTTCTTCACCTTGTGGTAAGTTTTTAAAAATCCTGAGTGTCCTCCTAAAGGAGAAGTGTGCAATTTTAGAAGAATCTTTTGTTTTAGTTGGGAATTCTTGCAAAGATATAAGCGATATTTGTACCATAAGGAATCATTTTTCCAACTAAATGTATCAGATGTACTAGGATCTTGCTGCAACTTTTGAATGAGTGTCCATACATCTTTGTCCTTCTTCCATTCATCTCTTGCTTCAGTTATCCAATCTGGTTGGATAACAGAAATGGCACAAAGCAATGCTTCCACCTCTTCATTCTTTCTTGAGAGTGCATCTGCAACAACATTCAGCTTTCCTTTTTTGTAGATTATTTCAAAGTTGTAACCCAACATCTTTGTGACCCATTTTTGTTGTTCTTCTGACGATAGTCTTTGTTCCAAAAAGTGTTTAAGACTATCATGATCAGTTTTTACCTTGAAGTGTCTTCCCATTAGGTAAGTTCGACATTTCTTTAGTGCATGTAGTATTGCTAACATTTCCTTCTCATAAATAGGTTTCTGTAAATACTTTCCTTTGATTGGACGACTTTCAAAAGCAATGGGTCTTCCTTCCTACATTAAAACTGCACCAATTCCATTTCCTGAGGCATCACATTCCACAATAAGGTTTTTGTGAAGTCTGGCGTAGCTAAGACCGGTGCTAGGCACATTGCCTCTTTAAGATGTTCAAAGGCCTTAGTTGCTTCAGGAGTCCATGAAAATGCATCTTTCTTCAATAATGTTTTTAGAGGTGCTGCTATTCTCCCATAATTCTTAACAAACTTGCGATAATACCCTGTTAACCCGAGAAATCCTCGCAACTACTTTATGGTTGTGGGGACTTTTCATTCCTTAATGGCTTTAATTTTGTTAGGGTCTACTTTAACACCCTCATGAGATACAATATGACCCAGATATTCCACCTCTTGTACTCCAAAGAAACATTTGGATTTTTTTGCATATAATTGTTTCTCCTGCAATAGTTTGAGTACCTTGTCAACATGTTCAACATGTTCCTTCCAAGACCTGTTGTAGATTAGTATATCATCAAAAAATACTAGCACAAATTTTGTAAGGAAGGGTTTGAAAATGGAATTCATCAACCCTTGAAATGTAGAAGGTGCATTGGTAAGGCCAAAAGGCATGACCAAAAATTCATAATGACCCTCATGAGTTTGAAATATTGTTTTTGGAATATCTTCAGTCTTCATTCTAATTTGATGATATCTCGAACGAATATCCAACTTGGTAAAATAAATTGCTCATGTAATTCATCCAATAATTCATCAATCACAGGAATGGGAAATTTATCTTTAACATTGAGCTTATTAAGCTCCCTATAATTTGGACACATTCGCCATGATCCATCCTTCTTGTGTACCAATACTACAGGAGCAGAGAAAGAACTTTGACTAGGTTGAATTATACCCGCCTCTAACATTTCTGCAATCATACGTTCAATTTCGCTCTTTTGGAAGTAAGGATATCTATAAGGCCTGATGTTTGGAGGAACACTTCCCGGAATCAAATGAATAGCATGATCCTGATCACGAATAGGTGGGAGTCCTTTCGGAGTTTCAAACACCTTGGAATGATTGTCCAAGACTTGTTGGAGATCTGCAGAAATAGATGATTTTGATGTCGGAACTTCTAGTGAGCATAATTGTGCAATTACGCCTCCTTGTTGTTTCTTTAGAAGCTTTGTCATGACATTAGAGCTTATTATCCTTCCCGGATTCCATACAATACCTCGCAATTCGACTTCTTTTCCTTCTGAAAAAAATTTCAAGAAAAGTTCTTGAAAATTAAAAGCTATCGTCCCCAAAGATTGTAACCATTGTACTCCTAGTACAACATCAGCACCTCCCATAGGAATGGAAAGCATTGGACTAGTCAATTCATATTCCCCCATGGTTAGCTTGATATTATGGCATTTTCCAGAGCAACTTATAGTTCCTCCATTTGCAACCATCACTTGACATTCTGGTGCTGGGTATAGGAAACAATTTAATTCCTTGGCTACCTTATAATGAATAAAATTATGGGTGCTACCCGAATCAATCAACACTATTACCCTTTTCTTCTTTATATGTCCTTCTATCTTGAGAGTTTGAGGAGTGGTAATTCCTGCCAGTGCATTACACGATATGGTCGTATTCATTTCTTCCTCTTCTAGGGGTGGTTCCTGGTGTATATCCTCTTCTTGTTCATTTTCTTCTTCTTCTTCACAATCTATGTAAAATAATTTCTTCTCAGCACACTTATGACCTTTAGTGTATTTTCTATCACAACTGTAGCAAAGCCCTTTTGCTCTTTTTCTTCCAATTGTTGTGGTGTCAACCTTGTAGGTTGTGGAAATCTAGATGTAGCAACACTTCCTTCTTTATAGAATTGAGTGGTAGGCTTCCTTGTCGCCATAACTTTACATTCAACTTTTCTTGCCAACCCGAATGCCTTCTCCAATGAATCAGGTTCCAGAACGCGAACTTCATGTTGGATGTTATCCTTTAAAGTGCCTATGAAGAGATCAATCCTGTGTTCCTCTGGAATATCAGTTACCCTTATATTCAATTTTTGGAAGTCCTCAATGTGCCGCCCCACTAAACCCTTTTGTTTGAGATTTATCAATTGGCTAAAGAAGGTGTTGCTCTTTGTATCCTCATAATGTGCTATCATTTCCTCCGTAAAAATTCACCAAGTGACAATTTTTTTACGGGAGAAAAGCCATCGATACCATACAAATGTATTTTGTTCTAAATGTAAAGTTGCAATGCGTACCTTTGTGTGTTTTGCACATTATGGAGATCAAAATATTGCTCCATCTGTAGTATCCATGTTACAGGATCCTTTCCATCAAACTTCCTCATATCCATTTTTGGAATATGGTGGTTCTTCCCGCCAACATTAGAGGTTATGAAATCATGATTAACATTTATTTTGTTCTCATCATGAGGTTTTTCTACTATATTTCCGCCATTAGGAATCGTTTCTTGTTTTAAGCTTGTCATCAAGCCTTCCATGTATGCTTTTAGATCATTCTTCATGTTTTCCATGTTGTCTTTCATGTTTTCATCGATCTTAGCTTCCATGTCATCAATCTTAGCTTCCATGCCCACTTCCATGCCATACATCTTAGATCCAAACCATTCATCTTAGCTTCCATGCCTTTCTTCAAACCATCCATCTTAGTTTCCATGCCTTTCTTCAAAACTTCCATCTCATTTTTTGTTGTTCTTTGCGAGAGCGAAATTTGTTGCACTTGCTCTTGCAATTTTGATATGTCATGTTGCCATTCTTCGTCTTCATGAGTCACAGTAGAGCCTTCTAAAGGCTTAATGGAAGTTGAATTCTTTTTAGGGGCCATTTTAGAATCCAATACTGATATCTATTTTACAATATTCCCTTGGAATCAATTCAACTTGATTCTTCAAACAAGACTTATGCAATTCGGGAAAAAATACACACCTTTTACTTGATTTTTAGGAGCTCTGTATTGAAATTGAATTATCTTTGTAATTGAAAATCTTCAATATTTGAAATTCACTACTGTAGTAGCCTTCTAAATTGTCTTTCAAATGCCACAGATATGATCTGATTTTGATTCTTCAAGACAAAGTTATTTCCGATCTCGCACAATGACCCAATTTTGGACTGATTTAGTAGAGCGAACTTTTACGGCTTGCCGCGTGTCACTGTTTCGTCCTTCGTCTCTAAAATTGATAGCCAAGAAACTTCGGTCAGTTTACTTGCAACCACTTTTTACGGCACTCCAATCCGATGCCCAGAGAGAGAGTTATTGAACTTTTCCCACGATCACCTCTTTGAGATGAAATTCAGGAGCCTGACAAAGCACTACCTTCCACAGATCATATCTCCAAAAATATTGTGAACCAAGCTCTAAAATTTTTTGACGAATTTCTTCATGATTTCAGCTTCACACCATATGAATTTCAGATTCTGAACCTTTGTAGAAAGTTTTTTATAGGACAAATGCCACGATGACCTGTTTAGGAGCCTGAAAACAGACCTAACTTCCACAGATCATATCTCCGAAAATAGTGTAAACCAAGCTCTGAAATTTTCAGAAAAACTTCTTCAAGATTTCAGCTTCGCACCCTAACAATTTCAGCTTCTGAAGCTTCGTAGAAAACAAGTTATAGAGAAAATGCCACGAGGACCTGTTTGGAGCAGCGAAACCCTAGAATCCAAACCTCTGATACCAAATGTTGTGTAACTAGCTCCAAAAAGAGAAGAAAAGAGATATCCACGCCTTAGAAATAAGCCACTTCGAGGGGGAAACCTCCAATACATTACATGAATGAACAATTCTTGGATGATACAATTTACAAAACCTCCTTTCTATATATAGGAATCCATGGGGCCATAATGTAATCCTAGTGGGCCACAATGTAATCCTAGCCGACCTAACAATAATAATTTAAGGGCACAATAATAACAAAATGGGGGTTACAAGGGTTCAATAATAACAATAACGGGGTTAAACTAACCATAATAAGGGACTATACTAGTGATATAGGGACCTAACAACCTACAAGATCTCATGCTGCTTCGAAGGAAAGGTATGGTTGATGGACTTCCTGCTTTTTATAATGTTCATTTAGATTGTGATGGATGTGCATTAGGGAAAATGCATAGGGAAGACTTTCCTTTGAATGCTTATAGGAAGAAAAGGGGTATTCTGGAGCTTGTGCATACAGATGTATGTGAACCTATGCAGACTAGGTTGGTAGGTGGTGCTTGCTATTTTTTACTCTTTAATGATGATTGAAATATATTCTCTTGGACATATTCTATCAGCAAGAAGAGCCAAAAATTTCATTTCTTTAAATAATTTAAGAATATGGTGGAGAGGCAGACAAGGAAATTCATAAAGATACTCCGCTCAGATCAAGGGGGGGAATACAAGTTGGGAGAGTTCATGAAATTTTGCAGAGATGATGGGATTATTCAACAGTTCATAGTGCCTCACACTCTACAGAAAAATGGAGTTGTAGAATGAAGGAATAGAACCCTTGTGGAGCATGCATGAAGTACACTTCAAGGTAAGGGCCTATCAAATGGTTTTTGGGCTGAAGCAATCAACACTGCTATTTATTTAAAAAATAGTATTCCTACTAATTGTCTTAATTTTAAAACTCCTTATGAAGAACTTTATGGATATAAGTCAACAGTGAATCTCTTACGAGTTTATGGGTCAAAAATATTTTCCCATATTGATCTCAAATGACTGTATTAGTTTTGCTGTACTAAGGGTCTTTCAGTTTTAAAAACTTGTGCATAATTGGTTCATTAGTTTGCATAAGGATTAAGGAGTTTTTCCATGCATTATAGATGAAATTTAGTGAATTGGAAGCATAAAATAAGCATAAATAACACTGAATAGTACTGCAAAACATAGAAATAATTCACCACATCAATTTTACACAATAAGCATGATGAAGCAGTTTACCCCTCCTATGTTATATCTGTTGGTCCAACTCCCAATAGCTTTTCCATCTTTCATTATGCTCAAATTTTTGCTATTACATGTATTTAAAGTGCTCTAATAATTGATTTCTATGCAACATTGGCTTCAAAATGCTCCAATTAGTCAAAACTGACTTTTCATTCACTCAGAATGGTCGAAAATTGAGCCTCCTACACTTTTTGCCTAATCTCTCCTAGGAAAACTCTGCTAAATGTGGAGAACTCTAGTTAATTGGATTTAAATTAAGGTTGACCACCAAATTTGGTGTGCCCCTATCTGATCCGCCTATTAAGCCATGCATTAAACGTTACGGTTGGGGTGGTGGCCACATGCGCACCCCCAACCGTTAAGTGGCTTGACCATTAGCAGAAACATCGGAATACAATTGTGGAGTTTATTTACATACATACATGAAGCAATAAACAAAGCTCTTTATAACAGAATGCACATAACCTTAAATAGCGTTACATACATGTGGAATAGGGTTCTCGAGTCCCACAGCATGCCAACCAATCATAACACATCACAATCGTTCACCCACAAGTTTAGCACTCTACCGATAAAAATAAACCATAACTCTTGCCAAGTGTGCTCGTGCGCAATGACAACACATGAAATTCCCTCGTCGCATCGCAGATTTCAAACCTTACCGTGTCACAACCAATTTACCTTACGAACTCTTAACGATATCCTTTAATATTTGTGAAATGTGACATCATGACTTGTCGTCCATCATTGATCTATGTCTGATCTAATGTTCCTCACCTACTCACCCTTCTTCGCATCACAAATTCTATGGTTTAATTGTGATGTCATCCTGGCCATTGATCTATTGCCTTTTAGATCTGCGATCTAATCCCGTCTGTTCATTCTTTAATCCTCTTCATTCTACAACTAGATCTCTGTATCCGTTTGTCCTTCACTGAGAAACATGTTGATGGATTATGCTATATTGAATCAGAATGCAATATCTTCCTCATATGACATCGATTTTTCAAACCATTCACAATGCTGTAATCAGGAAGATAAGATCTACACAACCATCCTGGTTTTATTCCAATCCCATAACTTTGAATTTTGAGCAAAATTTATGAAATCCTGATCACATATACCCAAGGAAGATAGGAAGAAGTTAGATCCTAAGGCCATGAAATGCATCTTTGTAGGATATTTCTTTGAGTTTAAATCTTATAAGTTGTTTAATCCTTTGAATCATAAAGTCTTTGCAAGTCATGATGTCATATTTCATTAGGAGGTTTAGGAAGGAAGGAAAAAAGTCTTCAAGAATGTTACATCCCATTGGTGATGGAAGAAAGAAGTGAGGGTAATAAACACCAATAGAAATAAGGAGAGACACGTGATATTGTCAGTAAGTCAAGCCCCCAATGGTTTGAAGCAGAGACATATTTGACGTGAGTCTGTTACTGAGAAGATGAGGTAGGCATACTCAACTACCAGCCAGATTGAAAGACTATTCTTTAATGTCAAACATTTTAAATGTTTTAGAGCCCACAAATTATAAAGAAGCTAGTCAATCTCATGAGTGGAGGGCTACAATGAATGAGGAATTTGAATCTATTATTAGAAAAAATACTTGGGAAATAGTTGAATTTTCTGAAGGAAAAATAGTCGTAGGTTGAAAATAGCTTTAAAAACCTAAATTTAATGTAGATGGGATTATAGAAAATTTTAAATCTAGATTGGTAGAAAATGGTTATTCACAGAAAGAGGGAATTGAATTTCAAGAAACCTTCACTCTTTTAGCCAAACTGAATACTATTAGAATATTAATTTCTTTAGCTACAAAATATCAGTGGAGGCTACACTAGTTAGATGTTAAGTTTGCATTCCTAAATGGTGATTTAAAGGAAGAGGTCTATTTAGTCCAACCTGAAGGGTTTGTTATGCAAGGGCAGGAACATTTAGTGTGTATATTGAAAAAGGCATTATATGGTTTAAAACAAGCAACTAGGTCTTGGTACGAGAAAATTGATTCATTTTTCTTACAACATGGTTTTCATAGGAGTATGAATGATACAAATCTATATACCATGTATATGAACAAAGGCAATTTATTTTGATTTCCTTGTATGTGGATGACATGATTATAACAGGTAATGCAGATGCATTAATAAAAGAATTCAGATTGCAGATGTCACAAGTTTTTGAAATGAAATACCTCATAAGTTTAAATTATTTCCTTGGTCTAGAAGTATGGAGATACTTTGGGAAAAATTTCGTTACTCAAGGGAACTATGTTAGAGGGTTGCTCAAAAATTTCAGAATGGAGTAGTGTAAAATAACATCAACAACTTTGCAGCAGAATTTTAAATTGTGCAGTGATGATTGCTCTAAGGATGTCAATGCTAATTTGTATAGGCAACTAGTTGGTAGTATATCTAATTACAACACCTAGACCAGATTTAGAATACTTCGTTAGTGTGCTGAGCCAGTTCATGTCTAAACCTCTTGAAAGTCATTGGGTGGCAAGAAAAGTGTGTTGAAGTATCTTCATGGTACTAGTAATTATGGTATTTTATACACTGGTACATCTGATGTTATTTTAGCAGGTTTTTCAAACTCTAATTGGGCAGGTAACCTGGATGATCGACGATCCATCACTAGTTATGCATTATTTTTGGATCTAGGGTCATAACGTGGATCAGTAAAATCCAGAGCACCGAGTCTTTATCTTTAGCTAAAGATGAGTACTAAGCATTATGCATAGCAACATGTGAAGCTATGAGGTTAAGGAGACTTATCCCTGATGCAAGAGAGGAGAAGAAAGAGCTAAATGTCATCAAATTTAAAAACCAGAGTTCCATCAAACTAGAAAATAATCCAGTGTTTCATAAAAACATGAAACACATTGATACTCAGTTTCACTTTGTTAGAGAAAAATTCTAGTCAAAAGAAATCTTTGTTGAATATTGTAAAACATGTGACAATGTGGCTGATATTTTTACTAAGCCTCTTGAGAAAGTGAAGTTTGAATTTTTTAGAGGGATGTTAGGACTACGTGATAATCCTTTCTCGATTAAGGGGAGAGTTGAAAATAATCAATATTATATTGTATTAATGGAGAAATAGTTACATAGTTGTAACTTAACTCCTTAAGTTAGGATTAGTTCCAAGGTTTTAGGAGTTTGTTAGAAACCCCCTATTATTTTGTGATGTATTTATTATTGTATCATTTATTGATTGAACGTAGAGTGTATGCTCCAGTTTGCAGTCTCCAGGCATAGTCTCCAAGTGCAATACTCAGCTGTGAGCTGCTTTGTTATTCAATACATTTCTTTTCTTTCCCGTTTTTATCAAGTGAGAGCTAAAAAATATATATATATTAAAAGAAGATTTTAAAAAGACTGGTATTGATCTCAAACTCAGTAGTCACATGCAAGCAAACAAGGGTCAAATGTATAGGAAAATATGACCTGTAATACATCTAAATGTTCTGTAAGTTATTGATGAAGTGTTCTATAGAGCAATATGGAAACATCAAAGGAAAAATACTCAAAAGTCTTGTAAAATATCTACTTAAAATATCTACCTACATACATATAAGAGGAAGAAAAAATTGTGTTAATAATTATAAACATTAATAATACATATAAAACTAAGGAAAAGGAAAAGAAAAATTTATATTAATTAAGTTGACTTTCATATTTTCTCCTTGTTATCAACCCTATGCAACAAGGTAACACTATGATAGCAAATGATCTACAATAAGGAAGAGAAAATTTAGCTCATACAAATAACTGAGTTGGAGTTCTTAAAATAATTTACTTGTAGAATTACAAGAAATTCTCAAGAAGTTAGAGTTTTATATTATGTAGCGACATGAAGAATAAATTCTTCGAGGAATAGTAAGTTCAATTGAAGGAAAACACCGCACAAAGTGAAAGCCCCAAAATTCACAATGTAAAAAGAATTAAAATAATTAAATAAATAAATTTTTACATAATATTGTAACATAAAAATAAAGTTGTGATCTAATAAATAATAAAAGGATAGGGTTTTCATTTCAGATAACCCCACTGCAACTGGAATAATCTCAAATTCATTATACTAAGTACAAAGAGAATGAATAACTCATTTTACACAACTGAATCTAGAAAAAAAAATATAAGAAAGCTTTTTCCAAATAAAAAGAAGTGTAAAATTAACAAATCATAGTAGGGAAAAAAACCAAATATTGAAATTAATGTAATTTATACCTGAATATAATTTCTGAAGCAAAAGTTGCAACTTAAAAACTAAATGCAACTTAAAAACTAAAATTCTATATCTACATGGGAAAAGATAGGAACTAGGGCTTTAATTGTATTACCCATATAGGTGATAAACTCGAAGTTGTAAGTTCTTTCAAAGCTGGTATGTGATAAAGGTCGTAGTATCAAAGGATTTCAAAGAACCCATAACCGACGAACTGATGATATTAAACCAAGTAAATTCCTACATTCAAAAGAATGCATAAACGTTAAATTCGTTCGGATAAATAATACACAGAAACAAAGGAATGATGTATAATTTCATTTTAAGCAGTAAACAAGGAAAACATACCTCTATATTAAAACATCTAAGAATTTTAGAAGGATCTCTGGGTTTTAATAAATTAAATTGGGTTTGTTTGAGCTAAACCGCCATTAGCTTGGATTTATTTTCAAATGAAGGAAAACACATGCAAAAAGGTAGTAAACAGAATTGGTCTCAAAGCTTGCAGAGCTCTGTTTGAAGAGCTTCAGAATGATTGAATGACTTGTGAGAATGACAATGAAGGGTATTCATGGAAACCCAAAACAACCATAACTGACCTACACCATAAATATGTCAAGAATAGATACTAGCCATCGATCTTAGTGTTAAGATTTATCGTCGTGTCATCACAATCAACCAATGAATGGAGGTTGATGAATTTGTTTGAAGTTCTTAAATAATATAAATTGTTCCATAATAGATATATTACATGGCGCCCAGATGTTAAAACCCATATCATTTAATATCAACCTTTATTCAATGAAATGGCATAACATATCTCTGATATCACATCATAACTATTAATGTGGAAGAAATGCTTTGGAGATAGTACCCTTGAGTAAGAAAAAGCATTAAGACTATAATAATCGGGAACATGTTTTTAAAATAAGAGAAGGGAACTTATATACCCTTGAGTACAAGGAATTATAAACAAACATTTTAAATAAGAATTAATGGTAGGTATAAATCAAGATATATTATGTCATGCATATTTTGTGAAATAATATATTTAAATATAAAACTTAAGGGTGGCTTGAAAACTCAAATTTGGAATTCATACCAAAGTTATTATCAATTATTGAATATAATTTGAAATTAAATGAGAGACATTATTATATAGAAAAAAAATCATGGTTATACTTTACAAGATAAGAAAAAGAAGTATGGAGATGATATTGTCAAGAGTTCTAAATTAATATTTTTGACAAGAGAGAAGAATTTCTTAGGAATCTAAAATGTATAGTTATATTGATTACACTTATACAACCTGGAACTCTAGACACAGAGGAAAAATAAAGTTTTTAATATCTCTTTTAAGATAAGAAAAGTATTGGAAGGTGTCAGGGTCCTATAAATATAGGATTCATAATTTCTGAATTGACTTTGATAGTCTTGTAAATATGTACATGCCTTGCCTTCTGCAAGTTTTCCCATATTTAGAAAAAATTTAAAAAAATCAAAAATCAAAAAGAGGGTAAAAGTCCTAAAAGAAAGATCAAAGGACTTAAAAAAATATAGACCCCGAAAGAAAAAGATGAAAATAAAACATGAAAGTGTGCAAGTCCAAATGCCACTACCTTTTATTTCTTCCAAATGATTATGGAAGAGTGTCAATAAATGCCATAAACCATGATGAGCTAAACTGTTTAAACTTGACTTGTCATGTTTTCAATTTCCATGTTCTAGAGAGTGAATAAAGATTTGTCAGACAGTTTAATCCTGACAAATCAGTAGATAGGTAGAGATAATGAGGAGCTCATCAGTTTAATCTGAGCCCTCAGATGAAAAAAGGTAGAATCAGATAGTTTATGCTTTTAAAAGAATAAATTTTTCAAGGTTGCAAGCTTAAATGCACCTGCCAAAAGGAGTAAAAAGTGTTAGAGTAATGTTGGGTAGGTAGAAAGAAGTGGGAAAAAGCATATAATATTCATCACCGGGTCAACAATCACTAATTTCCCCTCCCCTATAGTTATTCTGCATTCTAGACTTCCAGTCAAAGAGGCTCAAAGAATTTCTCTGACTTCTATTGGGACCAAACCAAAGGCTTAATGATTGTTAGTTGAAAATTTTGAATTCGTATAATAATCCCTAAATTATCATTATTTACCCTTCATTCATCCATCACAACTCAAAATCTTAAGTGAAGAACTATTTTTAGTTAATGATACATGAAAGCCCATTTTATTAACTTCCTCCTTTATACAAAGCATATAAAACCTCGTAAAGCATTTTATGCTAAGTAAAAGTGGTGAATTCAAAAAATTTAAAATGGCTTTATGTAACATCCCTCTTTTCTCCTTAATTTTTTTTTTTTTTTAATACCTAGTTTATTTGTTGTCTTCCTGTCACTTGAGTGGGTTTCCACACTTCAACGTAGTTATATATATTTTATCCAACCTTCCTGGTCCCACTAAGATGTATATGTTATCAATAATAGTGCTAATAATACATTAACACCTTAATACATTATCACATTAACACATTAACACATTGTAGTGCTATCCATTAACACGTTATCAGATTGATACATAAGTATTAATAATATATATAACTCATTTATCAACACAATATCACATCGATACATAAGTATCAATAACATATGTAATTCATATATAATTTATATATGTGTATTGACAACATATGTAACAATGGTTTACTATACGCTATGTTTGTTCCATCTCCGATTTTATTGATAGCGCCAGATCATTTAGTTCGTACTGAAAATAATCTCTTTCATTACCCCGTCGTATGGGTACTCATATCATAGATATATCATTGATCGGCGTTTCATGTAATATGGCGGTGTTAACCAAATCCACACACAGTTGATGGCTATTTGACCGGAGGATGATAATCTCCTATGTTACGATAACACTTTATCATAGCTTACTACGGACCTGGTGTATCATTCGTCGGCCTGCGTTCGCTCTGACGTGCCCTAGCAGGAGGTTTACTCTGCTTTGTACTTGATTGAGAGATATTTACATATTACGATATTGGCCTATTTACAATTTAATTTTTATGATGGCATCCGTCCCTATTCCCTTCACAAGAGATCTCGATTTAGGTTCAACCCTGGTATGATGACGTCCAGTGCAAAACCATGTAATATCATTAGCTGAAGGAAACCTGATAAGCTCACTTCTGTCAGAAGAGAATCAGGTCTGGATCGAATTCTGATTTGGGCGGTACTTGACCCTAATTAAATTACAATTAAATAACATAAACCGGGTACGAGTTACCTATTCACATTGAATACCATAATCAGTCTCGGGATTTCGTGGAGCCTCTGTCATTATGACACCAGTTTCCGTGTTTTTCTATTCCTGCTCTTGACCTAATCCTGAAATGCGCTATTATAATTCTCAACTCGGCATTAGGGTTTCAGTTCCGATGTGTAAACATGTTCTTCCCTTTTCCTTTCGACAGTTTACCAGGTTACACCTATTCATATCGGCCTCGTGTTTTCCTCAGTGCTGGAGAGAGCGACCATTCAGCAGAAGGCATATAGGCGCATGCATATAATTTATGGCAGTTAAGTATGCGTTCTTCCCTACTCATATCTTTCTGGTGTTCATTTCTTTACAGGAAAATCTGAAATGGGGATTTTGTTCTGCGTTCATTAACTCTCAAAGGCTGTAGTTCATTTTTCATTTGTTTTATTATGGTCAGTAGGACGTTTCCCTCATCAGAATATCCTCTAACTATTATGTTTCTCCTGTTCCTATCGGCAGTTTGATGTTCATAGGTTTTTGTAGATTTAGTATGCAATACCCTTTCCTCTCGTAATTATAAGAATTTGTCTCGTATGCGAGCCAGCGTTCTCGACTCCACAGAGCGAGCAACTAATTCCTGTGTCTTGATTTTTGTTACGGTGAAAATTTCAGGTATCCTTTCCAGTTTATGTTGAAATCCTCTTCCAGTTTTATTATTATAACCTCCCCCTATTTCCTATGATTTACGTGTTATCCTTTTTACAGGTCAAAGGATTTAAATTTACTCCTTTTGCTTGGGCCAATATCTTATTGCGGATAGTTGGACATATCTCGTCCGATGCCCAAGTTTCCTTACTCTGCTGCCATGGTGTGTTCGAGACATCATGGTGTTTCCCAATGGTTTAGTTATTTAATGTTTTTATAATTGCATTCGGCTCGGTGTATACTTGTCTATTTATGTATCGATTGAAATGCGTAGCTCAATCCCTTATAACAACTTCATCTCGCCCTATGATCTGGGTTGTTGCAGACAAGTCTGCGTTTAGATACTCAAGGCGGCATACTCCATATCTATTGTTTTTTTTTTCTTCGGTTTAGAAGTGATATCGTTTCATTTTATATACATCAATTTTAATAACTACTCTATCACTGTTAATATTAGAAGCACTTTGTAGTTATGTTTCTTTTTTCTTTCAACTAAATAAATGCATAGCAAAATGTATATCCTACAGGAACGAATCGTCTCATCGAATCCAGCTATGCCGCAACATTCCCCAAAATATATAGCAATATGTATGATAATTAAAATAATGAAGTTCGAATTATTATAACAATAGGTATAACTCATATGCATTATCGTTATTATGCAAAATCTTGGCTTTGTAAAGTTATACATAACCTCGTCTCGTTTTATACATCAGAGATTGTGATTATAGATCGTAATCATGTGAGCGTACTTTCCCTTTGTAAAGATATTTAATATGTTTCCATTTGTGTTAAGTTGCGTACGTAGCCACTCATCATAGTTAATTTGTGTTGAAAATAATCATGTAATATATGAGAACAAGCGATGCCCTGACTGCAAGCAATGCAAATGTTTTCTCTAGTACAGTATGGTAACAATACTTTTAATACATTAAAATTTAAATGATTATCATATGTAATACGATGGTTTCATTTCCAGATAATTTAGACATATAATTTTTTACCCTGTAGTTTAATTTGCTTAGTACAATAAGCGATTAAGTAATTGCCGAGATTGTCGAGTTCCATCTTATCTTATTGCATTAATTTAGAAACATTATATTGCAGTAGTTTCTAATGCAGAACCATTTTCAGTCACATTGACTCTTCCAGTTTCTACTGCTTTCGTATATAGATTGATTCATATAAAATTTTGTTTATACTAATTCGAATTCTGGTTAACTCTAATTTTACTTAAGACTTCTTCTAATTAATATTCAGAAGTAGATTAGAATTCTTTGGGACTGTACTAGGGCATTAGATACACATTCTGATGTAGAAAAATTATTATTTGTGTACTATTCTTTACATATGAACAATGTACTTATACTAAAGGAAATCTGTACCATTTTGCTTTCTGGTTACCTGTACAGTTAAATTTCAGTTTACTATGACAACTTAAAAGTTGGACAGTGGCTCTCACACTACTGTACCCATTCATGTACACAAGTTATATTAATGAATCAGGAGTAGATTAAAGCTAAATCACCATATTTCCTGTGGAGAAATATGTATCCTCAGATTTAAACCAATACTGGTTTAGAGATTCTGTTGGATTCTACTTCACAGATTTATTTTCTACAACCATGTAGAATTTCAAAGGTGACAGCCTTATGATTAATTCTGTGAAATGTATCATTTTTAATTCTAACATGTGTAATCATTTTTATTTTTTTTTATGTATCCAATTCATACTATCTGAAGTAAACACATCAAGAAATTTAGAGACATACCAGTCATGCAATTAACCAGCCACCCAACCTTAGAGTCCTTCTGTCTCTCGGAACTCACCCCCGAGCTGAGATCATCCCCCTAGAATAGATCAACCTCAATCTTTTTAGGAGTAGCTTATTTAAGCTATTGTTCCCTAAAGCCTGTTTCTAATTCTGCGTCCAGAATATCAGGATGCTTTTCTTCCTGTTTTCCTAGGCTTCCCATTTTAGGGACTCTTTAAAGCTGTTTTATGCTTTTCCTTAGCTTTTCCAGCTTTTTACCTCCTCCCAACTACTTTCCTCATCATTGGCGAAATTTAGATTCTTCCTCAAAATCTAAATTAGAAATAATTCCTTTCAAGTATTTTTTTGAAAGATTGTGGGAAATAGCTTCCTTATCCATCCTCATGAATTTAGCAAGTGATCTCATAATCTCATTTTGGTCAATATGCACAAAATCATTTTATTCATTTCCTCAATATTAATTTACATTCACAAAATACTTATCCTTTGGGGTCCACTCCCCTTAGGATTAAAGTTCAAATGTCTAGCTTTGAAATTCAAACACATAAATTGGGGGTGTTACATATTCCCCCTTTGAAAATAAACATTGTCCTCGGTGTTGTTATTCAACTACTAGAGTTCATTTTTTTCCAAACAAAAATGGATATCTTTCCGTCATTTCAGCTTCTCTTTCCCAGGTAGCTTCTTCGGCAGTAAATTGCTTCCATTGCACCTTTACTCTTGCTACAGTTCTATTTCTCAATTCAATTTCTTCCTGCTCCAATATTTGAAGCGGTTCTGGCAGAAACTCCCCTTCTGGTTCCACCTGTACAACAGTCCAATCAACTATGTGAGAAGCATCATGCACATATCTTTTTAATAACGAAACATGAAACACATCATGCACTTTAACATGGGGTGGTAAGGCCAGCTTGTAAGCCACTGTCCCACCCTTTCTAATACTTCAAAACGACGACAATATCTAGGAGCTAGTTTTGCACAACTTCCAGCATAAAGAGTGCTCTTTTTGGGTTTAATACGCAAGTACACATGTTCTCCCACTTTGAATTCTCGGTGTACCCTTTTCTTATCAGCATAGTTTTTCTGGCGATCTTGTGCTGTCTTGATGTTTCTTTGTATCTGTTTAACTATTCTTTCTATTTCTTGTAAAGCATCGGATCCCAATATTAGTTTATCTTCTGGCTGGCTCCAGCTCAAAGGAGTACGACACTTTCCTCCATACAGTGCCTCAAACAGACTCATCTTGATGGAGGATTGATAGCTGTTATTATAGGAAAATTCCACTAAATGCAAGTAATCTTCCCATTTTGATGGCCTATCCATCACATACATTCTCAGCATATCTTCCAAAATCTGATTAGTTCTCTCGGTCTATTCGTCAGTTTGAGGGTGATATGCAGTACTAAAATTTAGCTTAGTGCCTATCTCGCTAAATAGACCTTTCCAAAAGGCTGTTGTAAATTTAACATCTCGGTCAGAAACAATCACCTTCGGCACTCCATGGAGTCTTACTATCTCTTTCAGGAACACATTCGCTACTTGAGCTGTCCCATAGGTATATTTTACTAGTATAAAATGTGCAGCTTTTGTTAAAGTATCTACTACTACCATTACTGAATCATGCTGGTATTTGGTTTTGGGTAATCCTGTTATGAAATCCATGGAAACTGTGTCCCATTTCCATTCTGCAACTGGAAAGGGGTTTAAAAGACCAGCTGGATGTTGATGCTCAACTTTGACTAGTTGACATTTCATACATCTAATTAAATATTATGCTACATATCTCTTCATTCCGGGCCAAAACAGCTTCTTTTTCAAAGCTGTTAACATTTTCTGATATCCTGGATGTCCTGCATATGGCTGTTTGTGATATTCATCTAGGATCTCTCTTTTCAAGGTCTCCACATTTGGAACATATAATCCTTTTTTATAACAGATCAACCCTTTTTGGTTTTGAGTGAAATCAATTTTCTCTTTTTTTCTGTAATTTCACCAAGAGTATTTCATAATTTGGATCTTGGGTTGCTGCTTTTCTCACCCACTCTTCTACTTCGAACTGGGCACTACTTCCAATGCTATTTATATTCTGACAAGCATTTCTGCTCAATGCATCAGCAACTTTATTTTCTTTCCCTTTGATATGTTTTATATCCATATCAAATTCACTTAAAAAAGACAACCATCTGACATGTCTTGCATTCAAATCAGTTTGGGAAAAGAAATATTTAACACTAATATGATCAGTCATCAATGTAAATTTTTTTCCAAGGAGATAGTGTCACCACATTTTTAAGGCATGTATTACAACAGCCAACTCTAAATCATAGGCACTATAATTATGTTCATGTATCTTCAATTTCCTAGACTCATAGGCAATAACTGAATTTTCCTGCAAAAGAACTCCTCCCAATCCCTCTCTACAGGCATCTGTACATACTACAAATTCTTTACCCGGATCTGCAATCTTCAGTACATGGGCTGTAGTGAGTTTTAGCTTTAATTGATCAACGCTGTTTTGGCATTTTTCAGTCCACTCAAATTTGACACCCTTTCTTTGTAATGAGGTTATGGGATGTGCTATGGCAGAAAATCTCTCCACAAATATGTGATAGTAGCCTACAATCCCCATGAATGATCTTACTGCTGAAACATCAGTTGGTACAGGCCATTCTTTTATAGCCTTTATTTTTGCAGGGTCAACAGCAAGGCCTTGTTCAGAAATAATATGGCCCAAGTATTGAATCTTATCTTTATAAAATTCACATTTGCTGAACTTGGCGTATAGCTGGTTTTCTTTTAGAGTTTGAAATACTATCCTCAAATGCTCTCTATGTTCATCCTCATTTTTAGAGTAGAATAAAATATCATCTATGAACACAAGAACAAATTTATCCAAGTACTTATTTAGCACATTGTTCATCAGACACATAAATGTGGCAGGGGCATTTGTCAAACCAAAAGGTAAGACTACAAATTCCTAGTGTCCATACCTAGTTCGGAAATTTGTTTTGCTGATGTCTTCTTCCTTGATTCTGAGCTGGTGATAACCAGTTCTTAAGTCAATCTTCGAAAAGACTGAAGCTCCTCCCACTTGATCAAAAAGATCATCGATTCTAGGTAAAGGGTATCTATTCTTAAAGGTCAACTTGTTAAGTTGGTGATAATCAATGCACGTCCTAAAAGTTCCATCTTTCTTCTTCACAAATAGGACTGGTGCTCCCCAAGGAGACACACTTGGTCTGATATAACCCTTATCTAGTAATTCTTGTAATTGCATTTTTAGTTCCATAAGTTCATGGGGACTCATTCGATAAGGGGCTCGGGAAACAGGTGTTGCTCCCGGCACCGAATCGATTGTAAAATCAATTTCTCTGTTGGGGGGAAGATGAGGAATATCATTTGGAAAAACTTTCTTAAATTCCCTCACTACTGGTAAATCATTTAGCAGATTTTCTCTAGTTTTTTGTTCTATTTCCTCCACATGTACTGCATAAACTTGGTATCCCTTTCTAGCTTTTCTTTTTAATTGCAGTGCTGATATTTGTCTAATAGAAATGGATTTTGGTTTTCCTTTGAGTATAAAAGGTTTTCCTTCCTCATCTACACAATGAAGGGTCTTATCCCAGCAGTTCATCAGGGCTTTCTTCTTTTCCAACCAGTCCATTCCTATCAGCAAGTCATAGGAACCTAAAGGCAGAATGTTCAGATTTACTTATGTTTGAAAATCATTTAATTTCATTTCTGTTAGGGGCAATTTATGTGTTATTTTCCTCTTGGTACCAGTGGCCAGTTGAACCAACCATGACTGCTGAAATTTTTCAGGTTTAAGATTACATTTTTCTACAATTTTTGGACTAATGTAGCTTAAAGAAGCACCCGGATCAATCAAAACAGTAACAGATTGGCTAGAAATCTTACCCTTCATTTCCACCATGGTAGCTTGATGTTCTGCTTTCCAGTTCTCAAAGGCTACACTGATAGTGGGTATGCTTCATGCTATGTCGTTTACTGTGGTTGCTTCTCGATCTCTCATAATCATATGAATATTTCTGTGGGGGAAATCCCTCAACAAATGGGGTTCTCCGCATCTCCAACATTTCAAAGGTTCCTTCATTTTGACTGTTCCCTCGTTTTTACTGTCTCCATCCATTTGTTTTGAAGCCACCTGCGACTGAGCAGTTTGACTTTCTCTGGGTTTATTAAATTTCTTTTGCTGATGCTCTCTGCCAAAATTCTTCAAGTATGTTGGTTTTTGTTTCCTCCCTTTGAGCTCACCTTTGTTTAGCCAGCCTTTTCCTTGTTCAGCCTTTTCTTTAAACTGTTGGTAGCATAATCTTGCCTTTCTTACTGCCTCGTCCATGGTTTTTGGATTATCAAACTCAATTTTCTCTTTGTACACGACTGGCAAACAGTTCATAAACCTTTGTACCTTTGCCTTCTCTTCCCTAATATAAGGGACATATCTCAATAAATTTGTAAACTTAGTGACAAACTCATCGATAGTGAGTTGTCCCAGTATAAGTTCATGAAATTCCTTGGCTTTATCATCATAGTAACGTTCATTTAGATAGCGGTTTTTGAACTTAACTTGGAAATCCTCCCAAGTCACTGTTTTTTCATCAATAGCATAAACCATTTTCGTCTCCTCCCACCACAAGGTAGCTTTACCTTGTAGCTGGTAAATAGGTAATCTAGCCTTCAAATTGCTCTCATATTCATAAACTTGGAAATACTTAATCATGTTCAGTAACCAGGCTTCAGCATCTTCCTCTTTCTCTCCATCATAGGAGGGAGGTTTGATCTTTCGGAATTCTCCCTGTAATTCCATTTTCTGCTCATACTGATGCCTACCAGGGTCATAATCTCAGATTCATCAATCTTCCTTTTTCTGGAACCTTCACCTTCTTGGCTGTTCCGTGAGGTTAGCTCTCTGATGAGTTTTTCCTGCTCCCTACTGGCTGATGACAACTTGTCATTCTGGCTTTTCAGCTCAGCCAATTCTTGCTGCAACCTGTGCAGGATAGCCATAACCGGAGCGTTGGGATCTGGCGTACTAAACTCATCCCACAGATCCACATAAATTTCTTCACCTTCAGCCATTCCAGCAACACTGTATAAAACACAGATCAGTAAAAATAACAAAAAAAAAAAATTCCACAATACTTATTTTTACCGGAATACACAGAAATATTGAGCACAATGTCAACAGCCCAGTTTGATAACTTAGGCTCCGATACCATTTGTAACATCCCTCTTTTCTCCTTAAATTTTTTTATTTTTTTTATACCTAGTTTATTTGCTGTCTTCCTGTCACTTGAGTGGGTTTCTACACTTCAAGGTAGTTATATATATTTTATCCAACCTTCCTGGTCCCACTAAGATGTATATGTTATCAATAATAGTGCTAATAATACATTAACACCTTAATACATTATCACATTAACACATTAACACATTGTAGTGCTATCCATTAACACGTTATCACATTGATACATAAGTATTAATAATATATATAACTCATTTATCAACACAATATCACATCGATACATAAGTATCAATAACGTATGTAATTCATATATAATTTATATATGTGTATTGACAACATATGTAACAATTGTTTACTATACGCTACGTTTGTTCCATCTCTGATTTTATTGATAGCGCCCGATCATTTAGTTCGTACTGACAATAATCTCTTTCGTTACCCATCGTATGGGTACTCATATCATAGATATATCATTGATCGACGTTTCATGTAATATGGTGGTGTTAACCAAATCCACACACAGTTGATGGTTATTTGATCGGAGGATGATAATCTCCTATGTTAATATAACCCTTTATCATAGCTTACTACGGACCTGGTGTATCATTCGTCGGCCTGCGTTTGCTCTGACGTGCCCTAGCAGGAGGTTTACTATGCTTTGTACTCGATTCAGAGATATTTACATATTACGAGCTTGGCCTATTTACAATTTAATTTTTATGATGGCATCCATCCCTATTCCCATCGCAAGAGATCTCGATTTAGGTTCAACACTGGTACGGCGACGTCCAGTGGAAAACCACGTAATATCATCAGCTAAAGGAAACATGATAAGGTCACTTTTGTCAGAAGAGAATCAGGTCTGGATCGAATTCTGATTTAGGCGGTACTTGACCCTAATTAAATTACAATTAAATAACATAAACCGAGCACGAGTTACCTATTCGCATTGAATCCCATAATCGGTCTTGGGATTTCATGGAGCCTCTGTCATTATGACACCGGTTTCCGCGTTTTTCTATTCCCGCTCTTGACCTAATCCTGAAATGCGCTATTATAATTCTCAGCTTAGCATTAGGGTTTCAGTTCCGATGTGTAAACATGTTCTTCCCTTTTCCTTTCGACAGTTTACCAGGTTACACCTATTCATATCGGCCTCGTGTTTTCCTCAGTGCTGGACAGAGCAGCCATTCAGCAGAAGGCATATAGGCACATGCATATCATTTCTGGCAGTTAAGTATGTGTTCTTCCCTATTCATATCTTTCTGGTGTTCATTTCTTTACGAGAAAATCTGAAATGGGGATTTTGTTCTACGTTCATTAACTCTCAAAGGCTGTAGTTCGTTTTTCATTTGTTTTATTATGGTCAGTAGGACGTTTCCCTCATCGGAATATCCTCTAAGTATTATGTTTCTCCTGTTCCTATCAGCAGTTCGATGTTCATAGGTTTTCGTAGATTTAGTCTGCAATACCCTTTCCTCTCGTAATTATAAGAATTTGTCTCGTATGCGAGCCAGCGTTCTCGACTCCACAGAGCAAGCAACTAATTCCTGTGTCTTGATTTTTCTTACGGTGAAAATTTCAGGTATCCTTTCCAGTTTATGTTGAAATCCTCTTCCGGTTTTATTATTATAACCTCCCCCTATTTCCTATTATTTACCTGTTATCCTTTTTACAGGTCAAAGGATTTCAGTTTACTCATTTTGCTTGGGCCAATCTCTTATTGTGGATAGTTGGACATATCTCGTCCGATGTCCAAGTTTCCTTACTCTGCTGCCATGGTGCGTTCGGGACATCACGGTGTTTCCCAAGGGTTTAGTTATTTAATGTTTTTATAATTTCATTCGGCTCAGTGTATACTTGTCTATTTATGTATCGATTGAAATGCGTAGCTCAATCCCTTATAACAGCTTCAGCTCGCCCGATGATCTGGGTTGTTGCAGACAAGTCTGCGTTTAGATACTCAAGGCGGCATACTCCATATCTATTGTTTTTTTTTTCTTCGGTTTAGAAGTGATATCGTTTCCTTTTATATACATCAATTTTAATAACTACTCTATCACTGTTAATATTAGAAGCACTGTGTAGTTATGTTTGTTTTTTCTTTCAACTAAATAAATGCATAGCACAATGTATATCCTACAGCAATGAATCGTCTCATCGAATCCAGCTATGCCGCAACCTTCCCCAAAATATATAGCAATATGTATGATAATTAAAATAATGAAGTTCAAATTATTATAACAATAGGTATAACTCATACGCATTATCATTATTATGCGAAATCTTGGCTTTGTAAAGTTATACATAACCTCGTCTCGTTTTATACATCAGAGATTGTGATTATAGATCGTAATCATGTGAGCGTACTTTCCCTTTGTAAAGATATTTAATATGTTTCCATTTGTGTTAAGTTGCGTACGTAGCCACTCATCATAGTTAATTTGTGTTGAAAATAATCATGTAATATATGAGAACAGGCGATGCCCTGACCGCAAGCAACGCAAATTTTTTCTCTAGTATAGTATGGTAATAATACTTTTAATACATTAAAATTTAAATGATTATCATATGTAATACGGTGGCTTCATTTCCAGATAATTTAGACATATAATTTTTTACCCTGTAGTTTAATTTGCTTAGTACAATAAGCGATTAAGTAATTGCCGATATTGTCGAGTTCCATCTTATCTTATTGCATTAATTTAGAAACATTATATTGCAGTAGTTTCTAATGCAGAACAATTTTCAGTCACATTGACTCTTCCAGTTTCTACTGCTTTCGTATATAGATTGATTCATATAAAATTTTGTTTATACTAATTTGAATTCTGGTTAACTCTAATTTTACATAAGACTTCTTCTAATTAATATTCAGAAGTAGATTAGAATTCTTTGGGACTGTACTAGGACATTAGATACACATTCTGATGTAGAAAAATTATTATTTGTGTACTATTCTTTACATATGAACAATGTACTTATACTGAAGGAAATTTGTACCATTTTTCTTTTTGGTTACCTGTACAGTTAAATTTCAGTTTACTATGACAACTTAAAAGTTGGACAGTGGCTCTCACACTACTGTACCCATTCATGTACACAAGTTATATTAATGAATTAGGAGTAGATTAAAGTTAAATCACCATATTTCCTGTGGAGAAATATGTATCCTCAGATTTAAACCAATACTGGTTTAGAGATTCTGTTAGATTCTACTTCATAGATTTATTTTCTACAACCATGCAGAATTTCAAAGGTGACAGCCTTATGATTAATTCTGTGAAATGTAGCAGTTTTAATTCTAACATGTGTAATCAATTTTTTTTTTTTATATGTAGCCAATTCATATTATCTGAAGTAAACACATCAAGAAATTTAGAGACATACCAGTCATGCGATTGACCAACCTCCCAACCTTAGAGTCCTTCTGTCTCCTAGAACTCACCCCCGAGATGAGATCATCCCCCTAGAACAGATCAACCTCAATCTGTTTAGGAGTAGCTTATTTAAGCTATTGTTCCCCAAAGCGTGTTTCTAATTCTGCGTCCAGAATATCAGGATGCTTTTCTTCCTGTTTGCCTAGGCTTCCCATTTTAGGGACTCTTTAAATCTATTTTATGCTTTTCCTCAGCTTTTCCAGCTTTTTACCTCCTCCCAACTACTTTCCTCATCATTGGAGAAATTTAGATTCTTCCTCAAAATCTAAATTAGAAATAATTCCTTTCAAGGATTTTTTTGAAAGATTGTGGGGAATAGCTGCCTTATCCATCCTCATGGATTTAGAAAGTGATCTCATAATCTCATTTTGGTCAATATGCACAAAATAATTTTATTCATTTCCTCAATATTAATTTACATTCACAAAATACTTATCCTTTGGGGTCCACTCCCCTTAGGATTAAAGTTCAAATGTCTATCTTTGAAATTCAAACACATAAATTGAGGGTGTTACACTTTAAGGTTTTCACTTTACCTAGTCATATAAGTGTATTTATTGAGTCTTCCATTTTCCCTATCATATTAATTTTTAACTTATTCTATTACTTCCTTAGAAAATACTTTATCCTACTAATATAATTCCATTTATTTAAAATATCCCCCTAAATCCACTATTATAAGACTTTATGCCAAAGTTAATTATCCACATGTTGAAAATAAAATCTCAAAATATACCCCCTTTGGCATAAAACTAACAATCTGTAAATATCCCGCCCCCTATGGTTTTAGGCATTTAATAAACTAAAACTATATAATAAAAATATAAATATAAATAAGCTTTCGGAAGAATGACATGTTTTTGAAAAATAAAACTACTGCCAAGCTTATTCTAAATTTTAATTTAAACTAAACTTTAAAACCCCCGCAACCTTTTGCAAAGAGCTTGTATCATTGTTACTACCCTCCCCACACACCTTTTTTCCATATATATAGACTCTCTTTATATATATATATATATATATATATATATATATATATATAATACCGCCCATTATACCCTTTTGAACCATATACCCGCATATATATTAAACCTTTTTGTAAAGAAACTTTGGTTATAAATCATATTCCATAAAGTTTTTATTACATTAAACCATGCAATATCGCATAAGTCGCCTGGGCCCTACCCAACCTTTCCACCGCAGCTTTACAATTGATCTTTACCATTCGCTCCGATCATCCAGCTCCAACGGTTGACGATGAGTTTCATGCTTGAAACATAAAAAATGACCCCAAACCAAAAGCAGTGCGAAATGGGTTGTTTTGATGAATTTTCCTCCAGTGACATGGTGAACTCTGATTGCATCGTGTTCATTTTTCAGAAAACCACATACTATCTAAAGCCCACGCAAAAACCATTTCCTGTTTTCGCATTAGAAAACAGAAAAAAGCCTCCCGCCTTGCTATGATTAGCACTTAATACATTTGTAATATTTACTGCAAGGGTTAAAACCTTTGTTATAAAAATTTATTTTCATTATTTGTGTATTCATCCGCGCTTGACTGTTCAACCGTAAAAATTTGCAGAAACCCTTCTGACAGTTGAATACCTACCATCTGAGGTATTTTTCGACATTCAAGCTTGCAATTTCTAAGTTAAAACCATTTTTAACTAAAGCAAAGCCCAAATCAACAGAAATTGTCCATATAATTTGCCCAAAAAACACATAAAAACAAGCCAAACCGTGGCCAATTTTTTTCCAGGAAACCTTATTTCCACTGTAATCCTTTTTAAGCCAAATTTCCTTAGCTTACGACCTATGAATATCAATTCCAAAACAAAAAGGGGTTTAAAGCCTACAGATTTCCTAAAAAATCCTTTTTTACAGTCTAAACCATTCGAGAAACCCTTTTTTCCTATCTTAGCCAAGTTTTCATCTCTCAGAAGCCTAAATTGAGAAAAGATATCACTTGAAATTATCCTTAGCCTAAATTGCTTAGTTTCATCTCTATTGAAGTAAAAAACTCCTGAAAACAGTATAATCTTGCAGCAGTTACCCAAAATGTATAAAAAATAGAATTAAACCTCGAAAAACATATCTCATTCCATAGGTCTTTCAAAAAACCTTCAACCACCTCCCTACAGACCTGGATTTCATTAGAAATTTTTTTTATTTTTGCAAGTTGTTATTAGAATATGGATTTGGACCAACAGTTTCAATACTAGTTGACAAAATTGTTTGTTCCAAATTCTCAGATTTTAATTCAAAAGCTTCATTCAACAAATAGTTTGTTTACAAAGAAAGAAACAAATCAAGTCAGAGAGAGATCAGAATGATGAAATGTACACAGTGAATGGTAAAAGTGAAATCAAAATTCACAATGACAGTGAAAACAAAACAATGAAAGAGCATCATAGTTAAAGTGTATAAGGTAAAAGTTAGAGTGAAAGTTAAAACAAAGTTACAAGGTAGTCAAGGTAGAATAGTAAAAGTAAAAACAGAGTTAGTAATGGTTAAAAGAGATGAAAATACTTTCACTAATAATGGATTTTATCTAAAGTGAAAGTAAAATAGTTAGAAGAACAAAAAGGTGAAAAGATGAAAACATAACAAGAAGGAAAATTTTTGTAGAAATTTCTTATTTAAGTAATTATGTTGCAGAAACTATTGTGACCAATACAAAATGATTTTTTCAAAACTAAATGAGGTTTATGTTCATAAGGTATCCAAATACAAAAACCTCTCTCACTTTTCTCACAGCCATTATGTGTTGGGAAATATTAAACAATATTGGAACGAACATTTTGCAGAAAATTCCTGTTAAGGCATAATTTTGTAGAGAACAATGTGGATACTAAAAAATACATCGTACAAAACTAAAGGAGGTTTTTGTTCCTACAAGAATAATATACAAAAACCTATCTCATGTTTTGCACAGGTATTATAAAATGAAAGATACATGCGCATCTTTACAACATATTTTTCAGACTCTATAAAACTCTGTTTTACACATGTTTTTGCAAAGCCTATTGTGAACATCTGCAGCGGAATTTTAGGAGACGGAGAGAGGTTTATCTCAAAAAAATATTTATATACAATAATATCTTTCAATTTTTACATATATATTTCGGATTGAGAAATACAAAGGTATCATTGGACCCCAAGTTTGCAGAATTGCTGGAGCAGAATGCACAAAGCAAGGAAATTGTTAGTGACTTGGATGCCTCATCATCAACTAAAATTTGAGATAAAATTCAAATTCTCTTCTTAGTCATCATATATCCATGAGTATAGTGCCAAATAGGTTCATTAGTTTTGAGTGTCCTTTTATTAAGTTCTATTTCTGTAAAACATTTTGAGATATTTTGTAAACCAATCTTGATATTTTTCAAGATATTTTATTTTAGAATTTGTATAAATACTTCACTCTTGGAATTATTTGGTGTGGAATAAAATTTCTAAGATCATTATAGACATTTTTCTAATACGTTGGAGGCTCACTCGTGTTGATTTCAATGCAGCGATCTAGAAAATTGCCAATTGGACTTCATAATTTAGGATTCATGCGATAATTTGAAGAGTAAAGTGCATCTATCTTGTCATTGTTTACATTATGTGTTCCATTAATTTCATATATGTTGTTCAATATTAATGATTAAATAGGAGTATTACTTCAAAACTAGTGTTATAACTCCTTGTCTTAACTACTTAGTCATTTAAATGTTTTCTATTGATTTCTGGATTTAGGAATTCTTATTTGCTCCTAGTCCCATTTGACCCCTGCCTCCTTCCTCTTTTCGGATCAAAGGATTCTTCATTGCCCTTTATCCCGAAACAAACCATCTCATCAAAAAAATCTATCCAAATCTCTAAGGTTTATCTACCTTGCCTTGAATACATTAGCATCCTTTTGGCCTTGCCTTCTAGTTCTGCTTGCTAGAATTTGACTCCATAGCCCAATGGACTAGTAGATCCCTCTTTAATTTGTCTTTAAGTAATCTTATTTTCCACCAAACATTTCAAAACAAAAACCAATTGTTCTATCATAACTAACCTAAAAAGTTAAACGAAAACAAAGTTAAATCTTAAAGAGAGAGCCCTCTCTTAACTTTAGGAAGGCTAGGTCCTAGAGTTCCAAGTAGGTTTGTGGTTACCTCGGACTATTTCTCTTGAACCTCGAGAAATTACTGAGTGATAACATAATGCCGACTCCACTTTGAAGACTAAAATTTTCTTCAGAAATATTTTACAGGTTCAGATCTGATCTATGATGGTGGACAGTGATCAGATACACAAAGGTTAAAACCATCCACGTGGTGACTCCAAATCAATTTCACAATCAAGACTCCACTAGAGGAATGAACCTGAAAGAACAATATGGAAAGATCAAGTCTTTAACTTGGATCTTAATCCAAGAAATTATGTTCTTTCTCATAATGAAAGTTTTTCAAGGTATATTGTATTTTATAGAAGATCTTAGATTAGTTTTTAATTATTTTCCTTTGAATATTGTAAGTAATAATTCTCCTAATATCTTTGAGAAAATTTCTTCTGAATATAATGATGATCATTTTCCAATTAAGAAGCCTCTAATAATCAAGACTGATCTTACAATACTTGTACATATTCATGTACCATATAATGTTCCAGATAGATATAAGCCCCTTATTTTACCTCCTATACTCCATGATTTCCTAAAAACTACTACAAACTTCTTCCTAAATTTGATGGAGAGAATGGTATCACTGGCTAAAAACATATTCAAGGTTTTGAGAATTATTTGGATTTAATTAAGATTGATGAAAATGATGTTAAAATCAGACTCTTTGCCCTTTCTTTACAAAATAGAATAAAGAGTTGGTTCAAAAGTCTGCCTAATGCTAGCATCTCAAATTTCCAGCAGTTTATCAAATTTTTCCTTGATAGATGGATAATCAAAGTTAATCCTTTTGTGATCATAGAAGAATAATATTAGTTAAAAAGAAATCCAAATGAAACAATACAAAAATTTTCTAACAGATTTAATCAAGTTTATTATTCAATACCATAAGATATTAGACCTCCTCACGATTCAACTCTCTTGCATTATCCAAGTGCCTTTGATCCAGAAAAAGAATTTAGGTTAAGAAAAAGATATCTAGAAACACTTGTATAGATGCAGAACATTGCAGTTTATGTAGAGGTTAATCTACAAACCAGACAGGAAAAGTTGAAAGCAGAAGAAGAGGAAAAGAAAAACACTGCACAGATAAAACTCAGCCTTTTCGTAAGAAAACTAGATGAAAGAATACAAAAGATCACTATGAAAGATGAATTTTTTGTTCAAAATCACCTTGATACATTTAGTGAAGAAATACAAGAGGTTGATAGCCATGAATAAATTCCTGCTAATTCCAATTATCATAGATCAGAAAATGGATTTACATATCAATATGTGGAAGAGGAACATACTGATTTAATATGTATGTTTGATGACATTCCTTCTTTTGATGATTTTCCTAAGTATGATCATTGTGATGATAGTTATGTTCTCCAAACTCAAGCTAACTTTAAAGAGCAATCAAAAGCTAGTTTATGGGATGAAGAAACTTAGTTCAGCATATTGAATACAGTGATCAACCAATACAGATCAGCCATGAGAGTGAGTAAGAAAGAGCAGAAAATGTGGAAATAATTTCACAATTGTAGTTATCAATTCCCATTGAAATAAATGATCAAATGACACAAGAAAGTTCCATACCACTATCTTTTGAATCATTTTAGCGTTTAAAGGAAATATGGTATAACATATTCAAAGGAAAGGATGAGAAACTTCTTGAAGTTTATGAAGTCCCATGGAATCCTATATGCCATAGGTTGCAGCAATTTTCCCAAATTTTTCATGATATAATAGCTGATATGTTGGATATTGAATGCATTCAAAGAATTCCTCTATTAACTAAATATGAATTTCAGAATCAAGATGATAAAGGTTTCAATAGTCAAACATTACAATCAGTAGGAATATCATCACAAATCTTATCTGAAAGTTTGCAGGGAGATAAAGATGAAAATAAAATTTCAGATTCATGGAATGGAGGCCATCTAGAACAGATGTACAATTGTTTATATCAGTTAAACATCAGTGTATATATTTTGGAAGATCCTTTCGTACAGTTTCTAGAGTCAACAAAGGAAATCAAGTATTTCCTTATCCTCTCATTTGTTGACAAGTTTCTAATAGGTTGAAGAAGTACAGTTTTGATAATAAACAAGAAAATGCAACAAAATCTTTCAAAGTACATAATGCTTGAATGGTAGCATTGGCTATTTCATTTTACCTAACCAGCAATTGGACAGCTGATTAGAGTAAGTAGGTAGGATTTCAGCTTATTTTAGTTTTCATTTTTCAGCTAGTTTCAAATAATTCATTAATGTTTGAAGCCAAGGAAAAGACCCTAAAAAATTAATGATTTAGTAGTGTGGTTTAAAGGTTGCAGCTCCTTTTAGTCTCAGATCAGATTTCAGTTTGCAGAAAAAGGTGTAAATTCAGTTCAAGAGTTTTCAGTCACAGCATATGCATGTCCCAATGGATTAGGTTACTAGTCGATGGTGTTCTTGACATCTGACAAGGAGATGCCATCCCCATGTGAAGCCATTGTTAGGGTCCTATAAATATACGATTCATTATTTTTTAATTGACTTTGATAGTCTTGTAAATATGTACATGCCTTGCTTTCTGCTAGTTGTTTTCCCATATTTAGAAAAAATAAAAAAATCAGAAATCAAAAAGAGGGTAAAAGTCCTAAAAGAAATATCAAAGGACTTAAAAAAATATAGACCCCAAAAGAAAAAGATGAAAATAAAACATGAAAGTGTGAAATTCCAAATGCCACTACTTTTTAATTTTTGCAAATGATTATGGTAGAGCATCAATAAATTCCATAATCCATGATGAGCTAAATTGTTTAAACTTGACTTGTCATGTTTTCAATTTCCATGTTCTAGATAGTGAAAAAAGATTTGTCAGACAGTTTAATCTTGACAAATCAGTAGATAGGTAGAGAATAATGAGGAGCTCATCAGTTTAATCTGAGCCCTTGGATGAAATAAGGTAGAATTAGATAGTTTATTCTTTCAAAAGAATAAATGTTTCAAGGTTGTAAGCTTAAATGCACCTGCCAAAAGGAAGAAAAAATGTTAGCGTAATGTTGGGTAGGTAGAAAGAAGTGGGAAAAAGAATATAATATTAATAACCGGGAAAACAATCACTAATTTCCCCTCCCCTATAGTTATTATGCATTCTAGACTTCCGTTCAAAGAGGCTCAGATAATTTCTCTGACTTTTGCTGGGACCGGACACAAGGCTTGATGACTGTTAGTTGAAAATGTTTAATTCCTATAATAATCCCTAAATTATCATTATTTACACTTCATTCATCCATCACAGTTCAAAATCTTAAGTGAAGAACTATTTTTACTTAATGATACATGAAAGCCCATTTAATTAACTCCCTCCATTATACAAAGCATATAAACCCTCATAAAGCATTTTCTGCTAAGTAAAAGTGGTGAATTCATAAAATGTTAAACTTGCTTTAAGGTTTTCACTTTACTTAGTCATATAAGTGTATTTATTGAGTCTTCCACTTTCCCTATCATATTAATTTTTAACTTATTCTATTAATTCCATAGAAAATACTTTATCCTACTAATATAAATCCATTTCTTTAAAATGTCCCCCTAAACCCACCATTATAAGACTTTATGCCAAAGTTAATTATCCACATGTTGAAAATAAAATCTCGAAATATACCCCCTTTGGCATAAAACTAACAATATGTAAATATCCCACCCCCTGTGGTTTTAGGCCTTTAATAGACTAAAACTATATAATAAAAATAAAAATATAAGCAAGCTTTCGGAATAATGACATGTATTTGAAAAATAAAACTATTGCCAAGATTATTCTAAAGTTTAATTTAAACTAAACTTTAAAACCCCCGCAACCTTTTGCAAAGAGCTCGTATCATTGTTACTACCCTCCTCACGTGCTTTTTTTCCATATATATAAACTCTCTTTATATATATAAAACCTCCCATTATAACCTTTTGAACCATATTCCCGTATATATATTAAACCCTTTTGTAAAGAAACTTTGCTTATAATTCATATTCCATAAAAATTTTATTACATTAAACAATGCACTATCGCATAAGTCGCCCAGGCCCTACCCAAACTTTCCACCGCAGCTTTACAATTGATCCTGACCGTTTGCTCCGATCATCCAGATCCACCGCCTGACAATGAGTTTCGCGCTCGAAACATAAATGATGACCCCAAGCCAAAAGAAGCGCGAAATCGACTGTTTTGATGAATCCGCCTTCGGTGACGTGGTGAACTCTGATTGCATTGTGTTCATTTTTCAGAAAACCACATACTGTTTAAAGCCCACGCGAAAACCATTTCCTGTTTTCGCATTCAAAAATAGAAAAAATCCTCCCGCCTTGATAGGCTTAGCATTTAATAGGTTTTTAATATTTATTGCAAGTGCTAAAATGTTTGTTATAAAAATTTATATGCGTTATTTGTGTATTCATCCGTGCTCGACTGTTCAACCATAAAAAGTTACAGAAACCCTTCTGACAGTTGAATACCTACCATCTAAGGTATTTTTCAACATTTATGCTTTCAATTTCTAAGTTAAAATCATTTATAACTAAATCAAAGCCCGAATAAAGAGAAATTGTCCATACAATTTGCCCAAAAAACACATAAAAACAAGCCAAACCCTCGCCAATTTTTTTCCAGGAAACCTTATTTCCACTGTAAGCCTTTTTAAGCCAAATTTCCTCATCTTACGACCTCTAAAGATCAATTCCAAAACAAAAAAGGGTTTAAAGCCTACATATTTCTTAAAAAATCCTTTTTTATAGTCTAAATCATTCAGAAAACCCTTTTTTCGTGTCATAGCCCAGTTTTCATCTCTTAGAAGCCTAAATTGAGAAAAGATATCACATTAAATTATCCTTAGCCTAAATTTCTCAGTTTCATCTCTGTCAAAGTAAAAAACTCCTGCAAATAGTCTAATCTTGCAGTAGCTACCCAAAATGAAAAAAAAAACAGAGTTAAACCTCCACAGACAGATCTCATTCCACAGGTATTTCAAAAAAAGTTCAATCAACTTCCTGCAGACCTGGATTTTGTTAAAAAATTGTTTGATTTTTTTAGGTTGTTATCATAATATGTATTTGGACCAACAGTTTCAATACTAGTTGACAAAATTGTTTGCTGCAAACTCTTAGATTTTAATTCAAAAGCTTCATTCAACAAACAGTTTGTTTACAAAAAAAGAATAAAATCAAGTCAGAGAGAGATCAGAATGATGAAATTTACACAGTGAATGGTAAAAGTGAAATCAAAATTCGCAATGACAGTGAAAAAAAACAGTCAAAGAGCATCAGAGTTAAAGTGTATCAAGTAAAAGTCTGAGTGAAAGTTAAAACAAAGTTACAGAGCAGTCAAGGTAAAACAGTAAAACTAGAAATAGAGTCAATAATGGTTAAAAGAGATGAAAATACTTTCACCAACAATGGATTTTATCCAAAGTGAAAGTAAAACAGTTAAAAGAACAAAAAGGTGAAAAGATGAAAACATAACAAGAAGGAACATTTTTGCAGATATTTCATGTTTAAGTCATTATTTTGCAGAAACTATTGTGACCAATTCAAGATGAATTTTCCAAAAATGAAGGAGGTTTATGTTCTTAAGGTGTCCAAATACAAAAACCCTTCTCACTTTTCTAACAGCCATTATGGGTTGGGAAATATTAAACAATATTAGAAGGAACTTTTTGCAGAAAATTCCTGTTAAGTCATCATTTTCCAGAGAACATTGTGGCCAATCTGAAATACATCTTACAAAACCGAAGGAGGTTTTTGTTCCTAAGAGACTCATCTACAAAAAAATATCTCATGTTTTTCACAGGCATTACATAATGAAAGATACATGCACATCTCTACAGCCTATTTTTTAGACTCTGTAAAACTCTATTTTACACATAGTTTTGTAGAGCCTGTTGTGAACATCTGGGGCAGCATTTTAGGAAACAGAAAGAGATTTATCTCAAGAAAAATATTTATCTACAATAACCTCTTTTAATTTTCACATATCTATTTGGTATTGAGAAATACAAAGGTATCATTGGACCCCCAGTTTGTAGAATTGCTGGAGCAGAATGCACAAAGAAAGGAAACAGTTAGTGACTTGGATGCCTCATCATCAACTAGGAGTTGAGATCAAATTCGAATTCTCTTCTTAGTAATCATATATCCATGAGCATAGTGACAAATAGGTTCATTAGTTTTGAGTGTTCGTTTATTAAGTTCTATATATGAAAAATAGTTTGACATATTTTGTAATCCAATATCGATATTTTTCAAGATATTTTAGTTTAGAATTTGTATAAATAATTCACTCTTGGAAGTATTTGGTGAGAAATAAAATTTCTAAGATCATTATAGACATTTTGCTGATACGTTGGAGGCTCACATGTGTTGATTTCAAAACAGGATTCATGCGATAATTTCAAGAGTAAAGTGCATCATTCTTGTCATTGTTTACTTTCTGAGTTCCATTCATTTCATATATGTTGTTCAATATTAATGATTAAATAGGAGTATTAATTTAGGACTAGTGTTAGAACTCCCTGTCTTAACTACTTAATCATTTAAATTCTTTCTGTTGATTTCTGGATTTAGGAATTATTAATTGCTCCTACTCCCGTTTGACCCCTGCCTCCTTCCTCTTTTTCCAGATTAAAGGATTCTTCATTGCCCTTTATCCCGAAACAAACCATCTCATCAAAACAATCTATCCATATTTCTGAGGGTTATCTACCTTGCCCTGAATACATTAGCATCCTTTTGGCCTTGCCTTCTAGTTCTGTTTGCCAGAATTTGAATCCATAGCCCAATGGACTAGTAGATCCCTCTTTAATTTGTCTTTAAGTAATCCTATTTTCCACCAAACATTTAAAAATCAAAACCAATTGTTCTATCATAACTAGCCTAAAACATTAAACAAAAACAAAGTTAAATCTTAAAGAGAGAGCCCCCTCTGAACTTTAGGAAGGCTAGGTCCTAGAGTTCCAAGTAGGTTTGTAGTTACCTCTGACTATTTCTCTTGAACGTGGAGAAATTATTGAGTGATAACAGAAGGAAAAGTCTTCAAAGTACAGACTTGTTAGTTAAATGACATGAGTTCTTTATATACTGACTATATAAAAAAAAAAAAAATAGGTGTTATATGGGTGTCATTACATTGTCTTATAATATTTTGGTGGTTATGAATGTAAATAAATTTTAAGTCTCAAAGGATAGCTCAATTGGCCGAGTTATCGTTACTAAGTATCTTGCCAACTCGGAGGTCACAAGGTCAAATCTTCTAGATGCCCTTGGGGTTAGGCTCGGTAAGATAATCTAGCGAGTAGATTCCTTTAGGTGGATTTACCCATATTATTGCCTACAGATGTTGCTCAATGACCATGAACCACAAATGAAAAAGAATGTAAATAAACTTTTATTCTTATTTTTTAGATATTTATATTTGTGGCTTGGCAACAAGTATTGTAAATCAATGTTGTGAGTTAGCTTGGCTTATAAATTATGCTTTGAAATCATTAATTGTACCTTGGAAAATCTTCAAAATGATTTATTGTGTCTTAATTCAATTTCCTATCAGTTGAAATCATAACTAGTTCCAAGTTGATCATCTTTAGGGCCCCCTTTTAAAATTTTAAATCGGAGTCTTGTTAATTAGAATCTAATATCCTTTTTCTTGTTGTTTTAAATTTAATTAGTGGTGGCATGTTTTTTATTGATATTAGAGATAAAAGATGCATGTTTCATCTTTCTATTTTATGATGTAATCATGAGAGTTTATAATATATACATTGTCAAGATAATTGTCTTAACAAGTTTTATTTTTCTAACATCCCTCACATTTTAGGCATCTTTTTATTTGTTATATATACCATGGATTTCATTAGCCATAACTTGTTTGAAGGTGTTATGTAGTTTTTCCTAGAGTTATTGGAGTTGCACCTTAGTTCTTACTAACTCACAAATGATCTTTAGTAAAAATTGCTAGGTTTGACCAAATTTTAATTATTAATTCTTCAAACATCAACAAACCATTTTCATAGGCTAGAATTAGTTATGTGCTCATTGATCATACCAATGTCAATCAATGCATTGAAACTCACTCATATGACATGGATTAAGGATGAGAAAACATAACTCAGTTATAGGAAAGCGCCATCATGAACAAGATCTAAAATATCAATTAAAAATGCAGTTGCATACAAAATAAGGTGCTATTCAAAATAATATTTCAATTTTTGGAAGACAATAACTATATATTTTTGGGGTATATGAACTTAATGCAACTAACTTAATTTAAATATGATACCCAAATTCATGGAATACTCATTAAAAGTGCTCCCTTCAATAACAAAGTTTGAACTTCATGGGTTATAAAAGTTATGAAGTTCATGTTATAGCGCCGTGTGTGATTATTGATTTGACATATTTGTTTGTTCACTAAAAACTATGAAATATGAAAAATAATTAGAAAATCCTAACTCTTTTGAACAATTATATGTTGTATGTTTAAATAACTTATAAATTCTCACCAATACTCATAATTAATAGTTAGTAATTAAATTTATATAAAAAATAAATTCCTTATTCCATAAACAAAATAATTTCATACACAAAATAATTTCATACACAAATTTGATATTCAACTTAATTAACCTTTAAAGAAAATTAAATAATATTATTTTCATATTACAACTCTCGTTTTCAAAATTTAGTATTTTGAAATTGTAAATATGTGCGTTGAGACTTTATTGAAAATATCTCTATAAAATAACGACTAGACCATCGTGCTCAACTTGAAGTTTGGCATGATGACTTGTTTTAAAAGCCTCCAATGAAATTTTTAAGATGTCCCATTGATAGGTGTTAATGACATTTTTTAAGATGTCCCATTGACCTGATGACTTTTTGTTTTCAAGTCATTTTTTAATTTGGCTAACAGAGTTTTACACCCAAAGTGAAGTCATAAAACCAGAAGTCTTGCACTAAAGATATTTATTATGTTGAGCTTTTGAGTTGGTTCCAATGTAGAAAACACATTGGATATTTATTTCGTGTCACTCGCAATATTATTGGTAGGATTTTATTTTATTTTATATATGCATAGCCTAAAATATCTCCACAAATCATAAATTCCCAATGTGAAGTCACACAAACAGAAGTCTTGCACTAACGATAATTATTATGTTGAGTTGGTTTCAATGTAGAAAACATATTAGATTTTTATTTCGTGAATTCCAAAAGTGAAGTCATCCAACTAGAAGTCTTTCACTAAATATAATTATTCTGTTGAGTTTTTGAGTTGGCTTCAATCTGGAAAACACATTAGATTTTTATTTCGTATCAGTCTCAAGATCATTGATAGGATTAGATTTGATTTGATATAATCATGCTGAATGCATAGCCTAAAATATCTCCACAATTCATAGATGTTATTTCGAGAATTTCCACAAACCGATTGCACCTATTGAGATATCCAACCTAGACCAAACAAGTGTGTTTTTTTTGGGCATTAAGTGGGCTTGAGTAGGAATGGTAATGATATGATCATATTGAAATACATGTGATAATTTAGGGAAAGGGACTATATACTTTTAAAAGTATGCACTTGATATAAGGATTAATGGGATATTTTATATGGAAAGTTTATTTATAGGGAAAACCAAATATGCATATAATTTGATTATAAAGGTATTTTATTAGTAAAAAAAATATGTATACAATTCAATTTTATTGATTTCTCTAAATTATTGATAGTAAAAAGAATATTAAAAGTTATGATGACAATTTTAACTAATGTATGTCATGTTAAGAGAGTGAATTCATAGTGTCTAAGCTAAATATATTTTAAATAGGCGGAATGTAATGATTGAATCCATATATCTAGAATAAATGTTGAACAGATCTACACTGAGTAACTAATTTAGGTGATGATAAGTATATCATTACAATATCCGAGTAACAATGGTGTGATTATAATCAAAGTGACTAGATTCACCCTTCAACATGATTATGCATATCTAGATAGTGGTTGACTAATTAATGAGAATGAAATTGATAATGAATTTGAGCTTTTTTAGGAGGCGGGTGAGTGAATTAGAACAAATAATTTAATTGTTATAAAAAAATCAACTTAGGACCATAACTATTATGTTAATCACAGAGTGATTCCATAAACTATTTGGAGTGACCAAAGTATTTTCTAGTTTATATATCCTAACATAGTTAAACTATGCCTAATTGAAATTGAATACAATGTCAAGATCCAGACACTATCAATTAAATGTAAAGATTTTATCAAGCATGGGGATTTTTAGAGATTGGAATTCATCACAAAATAAAGTATTCCTCATTTTCTTTCTCTTACGGGTATTAAAAATATATATATTAAAGTAATAAAGGTTTGATTTTAGGCTAACATATAATCTTGATGTGTAATTGATAAGTTGAACATCTAGTTGTATTCCATATAAAAAAACATTGTGTTGGCCCAAAGGTCACACTCAGAGGGGGAATGAATTAGTGTGAGATCAATTTTACTATTACATGTAGCATTTCATCAACAATGCAACAGTTAATCTTAACCACTTTCAACACATTAATGAACATAACAATGTACAATATCAACAATAAATCAAGAGGTTGTCACATCAAAGAGACATAATATTTTTTTTGTGGAAATCCATGTGGGAGAAAACCACCAATATTATTCTTCTTTATCTTCAATTCAATTACATATATTTGTAGGCTACGACGTGCTAGAGGAAACTACTCACAAGATATGGAAACTTCCACTTGAGATAGGATACAACCTGATTATAGCACCAACCTCAAAATATGCAATCAATTTCTTACAATAGGCTACAACTTGATTGAGGTTCCAAAATTAAGAATGATTATGCTCCAACATGCCCTAGGCTCAAACCTGATGAAGGATCCAACCTCTTGAATGAGTAGGCTCCAAATTCCTCTAGGATCCAGCTTCAGTAGAGGCACCCACCTCCTGTTTCAACTCCCTTGTGGACCTCTATTTCATCTCATTTTTAAATTATATCCATGATCATCATGTATCTTTGAATAGAAATTAATGTCATTATCTAAAATATATAATATCTGATGTCATCATCTCAACCCACATATATTGTCATTGCCACAGTCATTGTCATTCCAACCTGTAAACATTTCCACTACCACAATCGTTATGATTGCAACTTGCAACTTTGTGACTACCACAAATATTTTTATTGAAACCTTCAAATACTATTATTTCCACAATCATGGTCATTGCATCCTATAACCACTATTTCCCATGCTCTGCTCCCAATACAACAAATACCTATGATTAGCTTCCTCCTTAACTCCTTTTTTTCTTCCACTAGCTGTTTCAGTGTATTTTTATCCAAATTTTAAAATAAATCGATGTTATTTATAGGTATGGTGCCAATTTTGGTGTTTTTTTTTCGATCATAGTTAAATGACACAAAAGTTGGTGCTAAAAAATGCGGACTTGCGCACTGACCTAAACAACCAATTTAACCTCTACTTTAGGTCTAGGTCTATGGATGAAGTTAGGATACACATTTTGGAAAAGGGAGCGTGTGTTTAGCTGAAAAAATGATGCTCTATCAAGCAACTTTAAGTGCTCAATTGAGCCATTTTAAAGTGCTTGATCAAGCTGCTTGATGGCTAAGAGATAACTTGATCGAGCATTAAAACAAATCCCTCAATCAAGCTCCTATTTCACCAAAGTTATAGGAGTTTGATTGAACTCTCGACTCGATCAAGCTTTAGGGCTCAATCGAGCTATAAGGTTCGATCAAGCCATTAATTGTTACTAAAAAACTGGTTGCAATTTGTGCAATCTATTTTTGCACAGACCGCAAGGAAGGAGTTCAACTGAGGGTTTTAGAGCTTGACCGAGATGAAGGAGCTCGATCTAAATACCTAACAATCCTACCAAAAACACAAAGGCTTAAGCCAAGGTAGTCTTTATATCTTTTTTGTCTCTTTTATTTAATTTCTAGTGGTGATAAATTAATTTTAAATAAAAACTCACCATTCAAAGACAAGGAAAAAAACAATGAAATCCACTATGGAAATTACAAAAGACCACCAGGAAAACCCTTGAAAACAAAAAAAAAAAAACTATAATTTACGTTTTTTTTTTTAATCTTTTTTCGTTTTATTATATAAGTTTTCAATAAGTGCAATGGTAGCTATTTATTATGATTTTTTAATTTTATTTTGTATGGTAAAAACTTTGTTTTCTAATTATTTTAGGTTTTAAAGTTTTTTCTTAGGAGTTTAGTGAAATAAGTGTTCAAATAATTTTTTTCTTTTTTCTTTTTTCTTTTTTTTTAAGATGAATTTTAAATTTCAAAAATATGTGACCAAAATATGCCTCAAAAAAATCTGAAGCATAAAACAACCAAACTATAATCAATAAATAAATAAATTATGAACTTGATATTGACATGATGAATATGGTTTCTCATAGTGAGCTTCTATTTATCCAATAAGAAATTTTATTTCATTTCATTTACTTTAAATTTAAATTAATTTACATTTTAAATATTATTTTAATAATAAATATAGTGATTTGTTTTAATAAATTAATTATAAAATATAATATTAACAAAATTGAAAATCTAAAACAAGAAATTTTTATTATTAAATTACATTTTATTAATGATATTTAATTATAGAATATATATTATAATTAAATTATATATAACATATCCATATAACATGTAACTATATAACAAAAAAAAAAAAACACACACATATAACTATTAAGATAATTAGTATATAAATATAACTATATATAGTTCTATATATAGTAAATATATAATTATAACTAGATATAGTTATTATATAACACAATATATAATGTATAACATAGCTATAACTATTGTATATATATAACATAACTATATAACATAGCATAACACACACACATGCACATACATATATATATAGTAGAGACTATTAGAAAATGACTAATTAGTTACTAAAAATATGACTAAAATTTGCATATAAATGACAAATTTTCACTCGGCGACCAATAGTAGCTAATTTTCGATCTAAAACTTTTGTGATCCATAATGTAGATAAAAGCACTTTCGAAAAAATCACATCATTAGGAGACGTTTTGAACCCGCTAATGTGGTTCATCCTCAGCACAAGGATGAACCACATTAGCTGGTTCGAAATGTCTCCTAATGATGTGATTTTTCCGAAAGTACTTTTATCTAAAGTACCTTATTTATCGTATCTTATAACACGGCCAAATTTTAGTCCTTTTTTACTTAGTCATTAATTGGTTGTCTCAATTTTATCATCTAGTCGTATATTTAGTCATTAATTTGGTCATTAATTTAGTCATTAATTGCCACAATTAATGACGGAATACATAACAAAATATATTACTTTATGATCACCCAAAAACACCAATTAATTATGAAAGAAATATGACAAAAATGTTGTTCAGGTTATAAGATATTGTGAATTAGCTACTAATATATATATATATATATATATATATATATATATATATATATATTCGTCATCATTTGAAACAAGTTAATGAACAAAGAAATATGACTAAATTTTTATCATGTTATAAGACACTATAAATTATCTACTAATAGTCGTATATATGTAAAATTTAGTCATCATTTTTAATCACAAATTTATCGTTTGCAAAAGTCATTTGCATTTTTTGATAGTTTCATATTCATTATATAAATCATTGATTTAGTAGTTTATATTCATTTGTTTAAATAACATATTAATTCATATTTAAAGCCTTCCCGTCATGAGAAGGTATCAATCAATTAGCACATTATAAAAATCAACTTCAATGAGGTCCTCAAACAATTCCTACAATATCGATATTTTTCTTGCTATGATATCGTTGGTAGAAGAAAGAACATATCTGAAAAACAAAAATCCATATATTACTTCTTTTCAAGCTTTGTATATGGTGTATTATTAGGCATCATTTTAAGATGATCTCTACCTTTACCAAAGTGGATTGTACGTTGGTAAAACTCTGTACCTTTTCATTAAACATCAATTTATATAAGGTAAATGTCACACATTATTCTTTCCCATTTCTCAACTTGCTAGAAATGATAAATTTAAAGTCACATAAAACTAAGAGAAAGCCCTTTTCTAACCCAAAAAAAAAACAAACAATGCCTCTAATAAACCTTCATACATAAAAATTACTTTGCCACATGCTTAGCTAAAGGTGAAATTATTTGAATTATCTTTAGGTCATACCTAATGGGATATTCATATGTTTATTGTGATGTTAATTCGGTTCTAGAAGAAATATATAATTCTAGGTTATTATCAGTGAAATTCAAGTAAAATTCAGAAAAATAACATTGCAAGGTAGTGGAGAGAGAAACATGTTCATAAGATTCTATTTTTAGTTTGATTTGAGTTGATTTTGTATTTGAATATATAGTTTTCTCTAAAGAAGTGAAATAGAAATATGAGAATTGAAATAGCCCTGTGAATTTTTAATAAATTCATATTATACATCTCTAAAACAACTAGGCCATCCTAATTTTCTATTTGATAGAGGTTTATTATGCATATAATAATAATGAATTAACTATAAAAAACAATGATGCAAAATATTAACCAAAGAATTAAAAATGACCTGGTTGTGGTATTTGTATGCTTGAAGGAAATCCAGCAATGGTTGCATGCTTTATTTATCATGAAATAGTTTTGAAGACAAATGCCAGTTCAAAAATTTAACTCCAGTACTAATAGAATATGGTTGTATTGGGCAATGAAAAGATGCATTGAAGGGATCAAGGTCTAGCTCCAATACATAGTTATCCTTGTCACTGCAAAATAAAACTTTTTCATCATTTTCTTATCCAGGTAAAAAAATATTGATTTCATATTTTTTCACCTATGACAATATATGGAAAGGAGACCACTAGTGTACCATAGAGCACCATGTCTCTCTTCTCCACAAATAGTAGTGTACCCTCAACACTATTGTAAAAACCACTGAAGGTTGGAATTGTTTATTATAATTGACACTATAATACAATGTTAGAAATACAACCCTCCTAAAGGAAGAGCATTGTGGTTGGAACATTATCCAAACCACATGGATAAAATAACACTAAAGACATGGAAAAAATAAAAAACTTGAAAATCCATGAACTTTGCCTAAGGGACATGAATAAATCCATTTACAATAATAATATCAATGTAAAGTGTATATTTTACCTTAAATAATGATGACATATTCATAAAATTAGGCATACCCATAGGAATGGAACATTGAATATTTTCCACCGATACATGCACAAGCGTTGAACAAATAAGATGTATGACAACATGTTTATGATTAAAATTGTTAAATGAAATGCTAGAAGACATCTAGTTTCAATAGAGGCTACAAAAACTTGATACAATTTCTTTAAGAATCCCTCCAACACAATGACCCCAATATCAAATCCATGACATCCTCAGAACATAGGATCTACGAGAAATTTTAGGTTCCATTCCCTACATTTTTCTAAGTGGAACATGTCAAATTCAATGCTGAAATCAAACTATCTTTTACATCTCAAAACCTACATGCATCACTGCTCAACATCTCTTAGATGGTAATGTTTTAAGTCTTTTGGGCAAGGTAGCTTTTTTTCTCAAGCAACAATTGAACAATGAAATTTTGTCAGAGGTTCTTTGTCCATGAGGAAAAATAACCAAATTTTTATAAATAATTATGAAGGAATAGATAATGCACTCATGAGAATTTGTAGTGAAAAAAATTAAGAAATTATTAAAGGCTCCAAAATGATGCGACAATAGGAGAACAAATCCAAATAGTCGTCAAGGGAAAATGGGTATAAGAACAAACTTGTCATTTTGTATATATGTACCTGATAGCATGAATGAGGAGGTTCAAAAGGTATTTACATGACCCTTATCAGAAGGAAATGATTTTTTCTTATAGCTTATTGAACAAACAATATGATAGTAGGAAATTCCACAAATCATTTTGTTACAATCAAATCATCTTTTCCATCTCGAAACCTCTGTTAATCACTACCCAAAATATCTTAGATGGTATATTTTTAAGTATTCTAGAAAGGTAACCTCATTTCTCAAGAAAAAGTTGAACCATGAAATCCCATCAAAGGTTCTATATCCATGAGTACAATTAAATGTGTTTTTATCCATAATTGTAAAAGAATATATTATACACTAATGAAACTTTGTGGTTAAAAAAATGAACAATTGCTTAAAGGGTTAAAAAAGAAGCAGCAATAGTAGATCAAATCTAAATAATACTAAAGAGAAGTTGGGTATGCAAAAAAACATATTATTTTGTATATATGTGTTTTATAGCACAAAAAATTAGGTTGGCCAAGGTGCTTACAAAACCCCTATCACAATAGGAAATGCTCTTTTCTTATACCTTAATGAACAATCAACATGACATAAGAAAGTTCCATGGATTATTTTCTTGAAATACTTATAAAATGAGATGAAAAATTAGACCAGAATATACATATCCATTAAACACTATAAAACATTAGAGATACACCATGTTTAACTAATGAAAATAAAGGAGATCCCACCCATTAAAGTAGGAGATGTAGATATTCATTTTTCTTCCTTTGCAAGAACTATTAGTTTGTGTTTTAGAACAATGATTACCTACATAAGTTTATTTTTCTATCCATAAGGTTTTTTTCAACAACTAAGCTATTGGAGTGCAAGGTTCAACTCTACTTGCATTAGAAACATATTTAGAACTAGTGGGTATGTGCTCTCAAAGTTTCATTATTCATGGATATGCATGCATAATTTTAGGTGCATGTTCCTGAAAACCTTTACTTGAGACAATAAATTTTCATCTTACTGATTTGTACTAGGCACTAAAATACATCCATAAGAAATTAAAAAAAAAATATTCTATACAAGGACATATCAAAAAAATTATTTCTTCATTGAGAGATTCATTGGATGTGGATTTAAGAGAACCATAGAAAATACATTCCAATGTTGTCTAGGGTCTTACCATTCATGCCCCTTTAGAAAGTATTCTGAAGTACTAGACCTATATATTAGAATCTAATCCATTTATAAATTCCCAGCACCTCTACATACAAATTATTCGCAAAGGAAAAAATGGAAAAATAACTGGCCATGATGTTGATATCATAAACAAAAAAATGAAAAAAGAGAGTCAATTTAGGTATATGATTAGACCTGTCCATGATATGATACTCAAAGTGTATAAGGCTATTGAATCCATGGTTCTCGATCAACCTGTACTAGAAAAGCTGCAAATTTGTGGCTTATGATGAACTGACCTTACGCTAACCTTTGGGCACGAGAAAAACCAACCTGGAAAATTGTTATGAGATCAATTTGTGTTCATCAGGAAGTTTTTTTGCAAAAAAATAATATTGAAATAATAGAAACTTTATGATTTAATCCACTTTATATATGTAAAATTTGTTATATCATGAATTGGGTGATGAAACAAGGGTCATAATCTGACTATTATTATAGAAAGGGTTATGTGATGTACTTTATTAGTTTTCATAACAATAACTATGGAAACCCCTTGTTTTCAATTCTACAAAAGAAAGGAAATTACAAGAAATATATAGGTTACCAATAACTTCTCATGGAGTGATGGAAATTGTCAAGTTTCTATACCATATGGAGTTTTAGTTTCCACAAATACTCTAAGTAAATGAAACAAAGAATATTTTTCTGATATGGCCATAATACTTACATCTCAAAATATAAATCAGCACGAAAATGTGTATAATATGACATCTAGTCCAATTATAAAAGGGGTAGTGTAGTGCTAACTTGATGTTGTGCTGCCATAAGTTTTTCTCAATACCATTCATTGTGACATTCCCATTATTTGATTGAACCTCAAAAACCTTTTGTTTATAGTATCAGTTCTTTACATAAGTGAGCCCCTTGTTACAACCCTTGTAAAGGTGTATTTTGAGAAGCGTGCGCTAAATCATGAGGCTTCATTCATTGAAAAGGTGAACCAACGAAGAAAGATATTTGGCTTGTTAACTTAATTGATTCTCCAACATCTGCATCTTCAAAATAATAACTCCTCTCCCCAATCCTTATGTCAATATGGAAATTTTTCTTGAACCATCCACAATACTATTCTATTAATTCCCAAGGGTTTCCAAAATCATTTAAGATATATTGGAGTTGAAAATGAAAGATAGGGATCTCAAATTATCAATTTATCATTTTCATATAGACATGGAGATCCAATTGAATATGAAAATTAAGAACAAAGACTTGCCCATTAGAAAATTTATTTAATAACTAAGACTTCCCTTAAGAGCTACCCATGAAAGAAATTTATGCATAGACATTTCTTCTCTTTTCCCATATTGTGCGTACAAACCCTAAGATAAAATATAATAGAAAAGAAAATTGCAAAGAAGGAGATTAATAAAGGAGATAAATAAAATTAAAGAAAGGTTCAAATATGAGTAATGCAACATAATGACTATAAGGGTGGCATTTTTTTACTATAAAAAGCATCAATTCTCTAGTGAGAAATAGATACAAACTATGGAATGGGTACAATTATATTGTTGTTCGAAAGGTCGTATTTTCATTCACTTGAAAATTATTTGAAGTTGAGTATATGGTAACGTAAATATTTTTTTGAAGTATGGTACCAAAAATATTGATTCTGGTCAACAATGGCTCCTTTAACTAGTTTCATAAGGAGTAATTCCTTTCATATACAACAACATAAAAAATTATTTCATAGTCCTATATATCAGGAAAAGAGGGGTGTTAGTCTATGTTACTAATTCATAAATATATTATTCATAGTTCTCATACTACCAACCATATCTACTAAATAGTAAAAAAATAAATGAATTCGTTTACTAATTGATTAATGGATCAATGAGACTCATCATGCTTGTATCCATGTTTAATGAATAATGATATGGGAATTTATTTAGGTACAAATCTATAATAATGACCTCTCAGACTCTGGTGCAAATCCCATGACATAGAATGTAACACGAACCTAAATCCATGCTTCTAACAGAGACAGTGGAATATTCATTATACATGTTGGTAGAGCATAATCCCAACATGGATATAACATAAGGTCTCTTTTCTTGTATAAAACAAGAAGATGACTAATTGTTATCAATAATCCTGGGAAACCATTGAACATTACATGGAGTAGTCCAAATAAAAGAGCTCCCATGTTGTAATATTCCCAATTAGCAATAGCTAATTGGAAATATTAATTTTTTACTATTTCACTTTAACAAATTTAAGATAGAAATAAAGTGGGTGAAGAGGGACACTTAACTCACACTTAGGATAAAAACATTTCCTAAATTCACTTGGAGACATGATTACTTGGTAGCGTGGGGCCTAGAGGACGAAGTGGCAGCGTGGAGGAGATGTTAGCATGGGCAGCGTGGGCCCAAGTCAGCGCAGAGCTAGAGGGACAACGTGGCCCAAGGAGACAACGTAGTTGATGGTGGGGCCTAGGTGAGAGCAAGGCTCTCCAAGCATAAAAAGGGAGAGAGGCTCCTCATTTGGATCATTCGATTATGCATCTATGTTATTTGTCTCTTGTAATTGAGCATGCTTTTGCTATTTCGAAAAGGCTGCATGTGTTGTTCAGTACATCGGGTGTCTCCGTGTGGAGATCCCAACTTAAACCCCTGGGTACTTCAAGTGCCTGCTCGGGTGAGGAGTTCTATCCTTGTTTTTTTGGAGAGAAATGCTACAATCACAATTGGGAGCATTCACTTGCAGAGACAGTGTAGTCAGTGAGAGGGAGGACGCAGTCTTTGGAGGAGGTGATTCTCGATTGAGGGTCTATCAGGGGATTCAGCCCAGGAGAGTTGGAAAGGGGTCAACCCTTCCCTATTCCATCATTTTGGTAGAGTTGGAGGCCATTGTTTGCAGCAGATTATTCAGGGCCAACTTTTATCATTGGGACAACGTGGAGCCTCAAGGGAGGTCATTTTCGAAGGTCAGCCATTTCTGAAAATCTCTCTAGTATTTTCTAGGTATTGGGTGGAGAGGCGAGTCGCAAAGTTTCATAATTCTCTGAGGTGGAGAGTAGCCCAAAATATTCAGTTCATTCCAGCAGTAGCAGCAACACAGCAACAACACCAGCAGCTTTGGAAATTAGGCAGTCATTGAGGGAGTAGCCATTCAGTGATATATTCTTAGAGTATTTCTACGCCTGCCCAGTGCAAGCCAAGGTGCCATCATTCTGATCACCTTTGTACTTATTTCATCTTTCAGTATTTATTAAAATGTCTCAGCCTTCTCCATATTATCTCTTGTTCATGTGATGTCTCTCTAGTTGTTGTAGTTATTTGTTTATGTGCTTTATATTGTTGTTTATTTCTATTTGGAATATTACAGTGGTATCAGAGCTCATAGACTTGGCCCAGCTTGTGTAGCAGATTGTCTTTGACACCAGCAGAAAAACCATACATCTATTTTTTTCTCAAAGTGGAGGAATAAACTGTTATGAGTATTTTAACCCATCTGTTACCGAGGAAGGAAGTATACATAGCAAAAGCGGAGGATAGAGAGTACTTTCAGGGAAGGTGATTGCATTCCAGTAGTGGATGCAGAAGAGGAGGAAACAATGGCCGAGGAGAGATATGCCGAGAAGGAGTTTAGTGAAGTTCTCCCTAAATCAATGCAGGATTTGTCGAGGTGGATAGAAGAGATGGGGCAATGGTTCACTGCAGAATCTAAACAGCGTGAAACCCCAAGAGGTTTCCATATCAGAGAGGGATTAGGCACATCCCATCATTTGCAGGAGCACCTCATAGCGCAACAGATGGCATCACATACACCTCCATGTTCCATGATTCCCACATTTCTTGTCATAGACACTGGGGTAGGAGCACAGCACGAGCAAGAACTGGCTCATATGGGAGATTACTTTGTCGAGTATCAGTCCTACAGATAGGAGTTTATAGATGCCCTCACATTGCACGATTTCATACATATCAAGATGGACAAAAGACCCCGCAACCATCACAGGGGAAACATGCATTCTCAGGATGGGGATGTATAGCGCACTGTAGGCAGATTTTATCTACCGACATTTCATGGGTCCACCAAGTGTTCGGCAAAGGCTTGGGTGGAGAATTTGGATATATATTTCCATCTTAACCAGATGGCAGATAGATAGAGGCCATCAAGGTGGCAACACTGCACCTGGAGGGTGAGGCCCATGACTAGTGGTTTCACGGGATGGCTACACTGGGGCACTCAAGGGTGACAACATATGCCAAGTTTACACAGAGGCTCATAGAGCGATTTGATCGAAGGGATCCAGAGGAGAAATTTGTTGAGTTGACTAAGCTCAAGAAGACCGGGAGTCCGAACACATACATTTCAGAGTTCTTGAGACTCTCCATGATGGTGCCTGATTTATCCTCAACCTAGATGATCTACATGTTCATTGATGAATTGGAAAAACCGCTTCGGGGGATAGTCAGATTAATGAGGCCAGCTACACTCCATGATGCACGATGCACTACCCCAAACTAGAGCTCCTTTTCCCCAGAGACTGGCATTCTAGCCGAAGGGGAAGGACATGAGGGTTCTGCCTCCAAAGGGGAACTAGAGAAGATGGCCTTTGGATGACAAGACCAGGAGAGATCTGAGGCAGAAGAGGCTATGTTTCATATGCCAGGATACATGGGCACCAGGACACCGTTGTCCACAGGGAACGCACATTACATCGAGTTTTTCTCCGACAGTAGCAGGCACGGGGGTGTCACTCAATTAACCTATGGCATAGCACGTGCGTTCGTGGCATACTAAACAATACCCTTAATTTGACTACATATTGAAAAATAGCTCTAAAAATCACTTTATTTAACCCCCTACCAATACTAACCCATTGAATTTTCCCAATTTAAAAAACCCCTGCTTTCACTATATATTGTAGGTATCTGTTTTTTCATTAACATTTTTTACACCCCTTTATATTTATATCCTTGACATAATGACATGATGCCTCTCTTATGACCTCACATGAATTCTACAATTCACATTTCTTCTTGTATGATATGTTAATAACCCTTGGTTGTGCCATGATGGATATTCACACTCCAGATAGCTTTCTCGTGGGAATTTCTAGACCTTGTCTTGATGCTTATGTGGTACACTTCCTTAGATCATTGGAGATGTTGACTGCACAAATATTTTCATGGAATGTTTTGACACCTAAAACGAGCCTTGGGTGCATGTGTATAAATGTATTCCCGAATGTAATTGAAAAATGGGGGAGGAGGAGAGGAATAGAAGATTTATGTAATAACCTGCGTATGAACAATTGCTCCCAGTTGAATGAATTCAGTCCTGTTTATTTTATTTTGTCTCAGTTTGTTAATGTTGCGAATTTCCGTTTAACTGTGGGTGATTGTGTATTGGAGATTTCGTTCTCTGTCTTAAATTTTGTACCTTAACGGAGAAACCTGTGAATTCTATTCTACTGCAGGTGTGGTCTCTGCGAAAAGAAAACTTGTGGTCGTCTGGTGGTCGTTTAACCTTTCTTATGGTAATTGCAGTCCACTTGCAGTCCCACCTTATTTTAAAAAGAACTACTCTTGTTCGTTGATAACCGGAATTCCGAACCAAGCCGAAAACCGAGTTAATGAGCCACGTGATGAGCCAATGGGATAGCGCAACCATGGTTGAACCTTGGGTTGAGCACTGTAGCAGAACCGGAGGCGGATTTGCAAAGGTGGGTTTCCCCCATTCCGCACCACCTTTGGCACAAAAGTGGTATCCGTAGAGTGTGCAGCGATTCCATTGATCGCTCGACACGTGGCGGATGTGACGGGCCGAGAAACCACCATCCCGCGCGTTAAAATACTGTCGAGGAATGGGCAGCGGAATCTATACATGCCATTGATCTGGGGGATGATCATCGGACGGTCCTAGTTTGACGGAGATGCATGATATTTAGTCAGGTACGACGCCGTTGTTGTTTGGTCCGTTGGGTTAGGTGGTGGACCCACGTAATATTGCAAAGGCAATTGTTATATATATATATCATCGATATATTACTCCGTCGGGGTATAAGTTTATTATTCATAAAATCTTGTTTCCAAAGCATAGCGTATACCTATAAGTTCGAAGGTTGAATGTTATTTACACGGTGTCGGAATATTCCCTAGTGCGCAGAGATTAATTAAGCACAAATATTATTGTAACTTGAGCATTTATATGAGGTTATTGGTCATTGGAGTATTTATATAAGGCATTTACATAATTCGATAACATTGTTGAAATATACATATATGTGCGGAAAACCAATATAATACCAAGGTCACGATATACCAATTGAAATTGATAAATAAAGTTGAAAGGGAAACGAGGGCAGAGACACCTCGGAGTTGACCATCCCTTGAGTGTATTGACTTTCACTTGTTGCTGCGTCAGATTCCATGTAAAGTAACTTTTGAGTTTCATGTAATCTGCCCAGATGTGGTAGCCTTAAGTCAGAATGATGGCAGACAGCTGTGAATTTCCTTCCCGTCTCGAGATGAATATTAGGCCATCTTTTCCACCCGCAACACGTTGTACAAATGACTACTCTGTTCAGCAAAACGAGATTTACAGTACTAACAAAAATTTAACAATTTGAGAGAGAGGTGAAAAATTTAACACTTTGACAGAGAGGTGACCGAAAATCCTATAATATTTCAGGATAAAAACCTCTAATTTGTATTGAGAAGGAGAGTAGAATAATTTATCTGCCCCCTTTTTCAGCAGAGTGTAAGTCCCTAATATAAGTGCACTACACCTGAAAACATTGTATGACAATAATGGACACTTTCAAGTTTCAACAAAGACAAATAGGAAGTTACAGCAAGAAAAATGGACAGAAACAATCTCTCTACTTGGCACTTGCTTTACAAATTAAATTGAAAAGAGGAATGCATGTTCAGGGCGAAGAAAAATGATCTCTGATTGACTCCTATTGAAAGCATCTGCCTTGTTTAAATACTAAATACCATGCTATGCACACAACCAATACTATAATGCCAGGCCAAACGTGGACAGGGACAATGGTTGCTCCAACAAGGATTGAAACTTGAATCATGGATTCCAAAAGAAGAACAGGTTTGGCTATAACGGGACTGACAGTTCAGTATTTCCCATGAAAGTACTTGTTAATGTTCTAAAAAAAGAGTGTTGCAGGAAGTGGGCCAGAGAAATTATTGACAGAAACATTCAAAGGAATCAAGCTTGTAAGCACCCCAACCATTTTAATATTATTGTGAAAGGTTCGATGTTCACTGTTGTGTTAAAAGGTGGAGATTGATTGCCAGGCTAGTAATAGATCCTATTCCAGAAGGGTTGGCAGAAGAAAGACTATTAGTCTTTTACAGCTTAATTCAAGCAATTCTTCAATTCTTGGAGAATGTTACCATTTAAAAGATGATTGCAAAGAATCACCTTATTGAAGTTTTTCAGTTTTCCCAAAAGGGATATAATCTGAAATTTAAGTAATTTTCACTTAGATCTAGCTACTCTTTATCAATGAGACTACCAAGGTCAATTGAGATTCTACCTGTCAGATGGTTAATGGGAACATCGAGAAGCTCTAGAGATGTGTTGTTTCCAATCCCTGGAGAAAGAGGTCCAGTGAAATTATTTGTATAGAGGTCCAAGAGCCCATGGGTTTGGAGCCGACCTAACTCTGAAGGAATCCTTCTAGTCAATCGATTTTCTCCCAAACACAAGTTGAGATTCTCAATTGCCAACCATGGCTGGAATTGGTTCAGACAAAAGCATTTACTAATAAGATCAAACTGAGGAGCAAAGAGAGATTGCAAATATGCAGTGCATCCAAGAAAAGTGTGGGTGACTGGAGTTCAAATGTCCAAGAATCTGAAAGGAAGAACATAGCATAGGACAGAGGACAACATGATGTTTTACCATTTTCATAACACCATCAACAATAGAGGAGAGCCCTACACTGAATGGCTTAAACCATCTAAGAGAAATAATGTGGCTTGGGTGGGAAGAACTTCATATATCTATGACGGTTCCATGAAAGCTTTTGCAGTTAAACCAATGACCTTAAATCATCCTCTATATGGGGGATTTTAGAATATAGATGGAAAATTTTATCTTTAGATTAGGGTACAAAAAGTTAATCGATATTTAAGTTGCACTAAGGTGTTATGCCAAACCAAACCACATGTGAGAAATACAAAAGAGAGAAGATTGCTGATACTAGCAGGGAAGTAATGGCATGTAACATAACTCCTCATCTCTGTGAATAAAATTCATAATACCATCGTGATGATTGTTATGATGGGAACACTTTGGTGCATTCACAGGAAGCAGCAAGTAATTCGGCCCAAGCCTATGCCTCTGCGTGTCAGAGTATGAGAAAACTCGAGTCTGGAACATTTTATCATCGGTGTAGTAGATACCGGGCACAATAACTCCAGGGAAAAATGCCAACTGTTCATTCTCATTGAAAAAGTTATCAATGTTTTTATTCAAAACCATCCTCCCAACAGGCTGCACAAGAAAAGGATCCAATTTTCAACCATGGTTCAATGCAAAAAGCTTGAAACTGAAGAGCATATAAAGTTGAATTACTACCAGAACTTGAAAATTTTGAAGCAAGAAGAATTTATATTACAGATTATATGACTGATAAATTCAGTCTTAAGTATTTTATATGTACTTTACCTGCAAAGGAAATATATTCTTTGGCCATATTTTAGTATCGTCAAGAGGATCAAAGTCGAACCTATCTTCATTTGCAGGATCCATAGTTTGAATGAATAGCTTCCATTCAGGATAGTTACCAGAAGCTATGGCATCATATAAATCTTTGATAGCATGACTGTGATTGGTACCTCCAACAATTACAGCCTTCTCATCAAGCAAAAACTTGAGTTCAGCAATCTGAAAATCCTGGATCAGTATCAAGTTTAGGTGTTTTCCTTGCAGTGATAATGACACCAATTCAAACCTATTGATGCTAGCAAGGATAGTGTTATAAAGTTTTTAGCTAAATGAATTACAGTAGCGATAATGGGGCAAGATAGGTAAAATTTGATAGCTTTCAGGCTTTTTCATTGCAGTGTAAGATGAGAAATGGAATTAGAATGAGCATTTAGATAATTAACTCATTCTATAAGAAGAAAGTTGTTATCACTCAGGTTTTCCTAGAAGTTGTGTAAGAGGAAAGTATACCCGACGTAACCACAAGCCAACCTTTTAGATGCAGAATCTAGCCAATCTGCATCCAGAGAGGGCTCTCTCTTTATGATTTATCTTTGTTTTTAAATGGTTTTAGGCTAGTTATAGATTCAAAATTTGTTTTGGGAAAATGGTGGAATCCACAAACTAAGGGCAAGGTTGAGGGTTTTCAGTCCATTGGGCTATGGAATCAAAGGATGGCTTTACTGGATTTCTATTCTAACGCAAGATGGTATTACAGGGCAAGATAGCTAGACAGAGAACAATCCTTAGAATTTAAAGTTGATGGGATGATCTTGAAGGGATGAAAGGCAGCTAAGAATCTTTCACCATGTTTAAGAGAAAGAAGAGAAATGACTACAAGCAAAGAGCAATGAAGGATTCTTTGTTACAGTAATCAACAATGTTTAAATCAGCAAAACATGAGCAATTAAGAATTCATGCTTATAACTAATCCAGAAGAAAACATCAAGAATAATCACATTTGAAAACAGAGTACAATTAAGTAAATTCTGTTTCAATCCTTTATGTAAACTATTCAGAAACGGATATGATGATAGTATAAACTAATATAAAATTCAAACACAAGGGTTGGAAAACTTATTGAACTGTAGTCCAACACATGAATCCTGCAACAAGTCCAGTGCTTCAAAACGTCATCCAGTAAGCCACAAGTAAATTTGTCCAAAAGCTTTTATTCTGAAAACCTCAATGATACAGCAGAGTAATAGAATCCACCCTCAACACTCTCTTTGAGGGCTTATTTATACAAAAAATAATCCTAACAATCTTAGTCTATCCTAGCCAATAATTCAGGCTGACTTAAAGCATATTTACAAACAAACAAGAGACACATGGTCTCGTAAATAGAATAATGAGTAACGGCTGATGTGCTGTTCTTTTTTCATGGACGTGCTAAGGATAAGTGCTTTTAAACAGGGCTCTGTGCTGTCCTTTGCGTATTCCTTTGACTTGTTGAATACTCTTTCTTCTCACGGATACTCTTTAACCTTTCATCTGATACTCTTTCATCTGCTTTTCTGTTGTTACCATTTACTTGATAGTAAAAATAAACTTTCATCCTGAAAACATCTTTTACAAAACTTCCAGCATTTCATTCCACCACTGATCATCTGGTATCATTGCTCTTCTGAGCTTCCTTAAAGTTTCATCTGCTTCAGTAAGTTTATAAAAAGTGGGCTCATTCGGAAATAGATACTTTAATTCATGCTCCAGATGAAATAGATTCCTCACTTTTTCATAAATACTCTTCCCAGTTGGTAATGCAGGTTCTGATGAGCTAGTAGAACCTATAGCTGTATTTTTAGCATGAGCTTTGATTCTTTTCTCATAGGTTTCCAAGTCTACTATCTGATCTTCTGTGAGCATGGGACTTGGTAACCCATTATCTAGCAGAGCTTGGAACTTTTCTCTGAAATTATTGATGTCAACCAAAATGTCTGTACACTTTCTTTCCAAATTTTGCATGAAAGTCCTCTTGGTGAAAACTCTCTTTGCTTCCAAAACTGCATCTGTTCTGTCATTGATTCCTAACAAGGCAAGCTGTTGTTTTGTTCTAGAATTCAAAAATTGAATGAGTTGCTGGGCCTGCTCAGGCCTGCCTCTTAACTCATTTCTGGTTCTCCTTATTTCTTCTTGTGCTATCTTGACTAATTCATTTTGCTCAAAAATTGCTTGAATAGAGGGCCAAATACCCTTTATTAATTCAATGATGTTGCACCAAAGAATATCATTTATTTCATTCAGAGGCTTTTCCAGTGAAAGATATTTTTGCAAAGCCTCAACCAATTTCTCCAATCTTTTTATTTCCCTGAGGTTGTCAGCAGCTATCTTTTTGGATGTGTCATATTTTCCCTCCAATTTTGTTAATTGTAATTTTGCTTCTTGGAGTTCTGTGACCTTTAGCTGCAAACTCTCCATTTGCTTAATTAAATCCTCAGAATTCAAATTAGAACTGTTCACTTGAGATGGTTGTTCCTGCTGTCCTGTAGTTGTAGTACCTGTTGCTGAAGCCTGCTTGATAATTTCCTGTTCCTGCAATGCTCTTTCCAACTCCTTCTCTGTTTCATTTAGTCGCTCTGTCAATTTCAAGAGCAACTCCATTATTTCTTCTTGTGAATTTCCTTTTATTACTTCCTGTGTCTGGGGGTGCCTTGAGGCTGGTATTTTTAGCTGTTTTCTGAGTGCAGCTATATCATCCTCTTTCTTTTTTACCAATGCCTCAATACCTTTAGTGTCTTTGGGATTGTGACCCAAACCAATGATGATCTCTTCCAGAGACTTTATTCTATTGTCCTTGGCCTGTGAAGAGGCCCTCTCAATCTTTAATGTGGCAGTAGTATTATTCAAAGAATCTTGCAGTGTTAAAGCTGCCATGGCTTTGTTGGTGAGAGAAGAATAAACCATTTCCCCTGTTTGTCTATGAAGCTCTATCTGATCCAGGGGATGGATATCTTTTGCTAAAACTTCAAAATTTGTTCTGATGTAATCTGTTGCTGAAGTTGGCTTTGGCACCTTTGCTTTAAAATGGCTCATTAGCATTTTACCTTGTGAAAGATCAAATGCAGACATCAGCCTTTGCTGATTATGAGGAGCCATCTTCATATACTGATCGTATACCTTCATTTTCAATGGTTCATTCTTGTTTTTGATATTGATGAAGGTTTTCTTTATGTCTCCAGTATCTGTCTTTGGCGGTCTCAAAGAAGATACTTCAGTGTTTAATTGTTTCTGCAAGGCTTTCCCTTTCTGGCTTATGGTTGTTTCATTTGCTGTGCCAGTTTGCTGACTATCTTCTCTACCATCATCAAATATTTCATCTATAACTTCTACTTCTGGAGGTGGATCTGATTTGTGTTTCTTTGCTTGATAAACCTGTGCAGCTCCTTTTGAAGGTGTGGTATCTGGAGCTGGTCTCTTCTTCCCTATTTCTACATTCAATGGAGTTTGCATTTCTGGGCCTTGAATGTGTATTGCTGGTGTAGGAGAGGCCTGAGGTTGCTCTGGTGCTTTGGAACTCTGTGGCTTTTCTGCCATGACCCAGGTTTCAATGACCTGAACTACCGGTTCTTTTCCTTTACCTTTGGGTTCTGATGCTACTGATGGACTGTCTCCTTGTATTGCTTGATGTAAAGTGGCTGCTGACGATGTACCAATGGAGGGTACCTGCATTTGATCATATGTTTCTAGGTCAAAACTCTTCTCAACATCTTTCATAAGTTTATTTAATTTGTCAGCTCCACTTTCCTCTTCAACAAGAGTTCCCTCAACCCATTCATCTTGATTTGCATATTGTTCTAAACCAGGAATTTTGTGATGTATATAGGGAGATGACTTATTCTTTAATCTTTTCTCACAAATGAAACCAAAGGGGTCATAAGGGACCCAACGGAAAGATGTCTGAAACTTTCTCTCTAATAAAAGTTCTGCTTCTTTCTCAGCTTCCCTAGAATTGCAAATGAAAGGACCTAACTGACTTTTGATCCTTAACTGTGCTTTCTTCTTTACATTGCAGAAATGGATCACATCTAAATTATTCATCTGTCTAAAGTATTCCAAAGCAAAAATTCTCATTGGTACATATCTGGGTAACTTGAATGGATGTAATTCACATCCATAAATCCTGATGACTGTGTGGTTTTGGTATAAGTACCAATCCCCAACTTTATAACTCTTTGATAATTGCAAGGTCTTTCTAATTTCAGTACTGAGTCTGGGGGGAGAAATTCCTGTTAACAGAGTTGTGGCAGGTTGCACAAATTGATCAATGAATTCTGAATAGGAGTAAGGGGAATCAGAGGAAAAATGAATGATGGGGGACCAAAAAATGACAGACCTGGGATTACCCTTAGCATCAAGCTTTTGAACAAGGAAGGGAAACTTGTTTGACTGATAATAGATCATGAGGTGATAGATAACTGAGGAGTACTTGAAAACTTTTTCAGTATCTAGCTTTAAGAATTGATCATGGATTTTGTTGGCAATGAAGGAAGCATAATCATACTTAATCTCAGGTGGCTGCCCAGGGGTAAAGATAGAAAGTAAAGCCAGAGTTATCTCATCTACATATTCGCTGGTATTAAACCCCAAGACAAAGGATATTATGTTAACAATTAGCCTTCCCAATGTATTGAAAAAGTAGAAACCATAGGGGGGAGACCCTTTTGGCTGATGATTAGGTAACATAAAATACTGGCACATGGATTTTAACCTTTCTTGGGTTAATTGCCTGGTTTTTTCAATCAATCCTTCCATGGATAATGGTGCTAGTTCTTCATTTGGCTCAAAGCATAACATAGTGTTGATAGCCTGCGGTGTGATAGGGAACAAAATGCTTTGATCAGGAGCTAAGACAGCTCTCTGTGCAGGATCATAGTTTGCATGACAGTAATGAATGATTTCAGGGAAAATGTGGACTGAAGGAATAAGATACCTTGGGAGATTGGATTACCATAACCCTATAAGGTCTTGCCCTTTTGAGAATTCGTCTCTGCAGCGACAGAAGCTCAATCGGGGACTTTCATCGAAACCCAGGTCTTTTATTTGGAAATATTCATCTATCAGAGGTAGATAGTCCAAATCTCGGTGAGGAGCATTTAAAGGAGTGATATTTAGAGCAGTTGGGGCCTCCATTTTGGTTCTTGTGGATTCAAAATGGAGGTTTTAGTTTTTTTTTCTTGCAGACCGGACGGGATATCTGAGAAAGAGGAAATTGGAACAATTTGCAGGTTTGGGAAGCAAATTTACAGGTTTTAAATCTTCAATGAAGACTCAGAGGAGACTTTTAACCACTTTTTCAGAGAAAAAAAACACAGGAAACTAAGCTTAACTTGCAGTCGGGGCGCGGAATGATAAATACCTGTTTTAAGATGGAAACTGGTTCTTTAACAGGTAATGAACAATGGCGGGGACGTTCTTCAATACTGGCGCAGCGGAATTTCGGAGTAATTTGGTGTATTTGCAGTGAAATTTGAAAATTGCAGCGGGAGCTTAGTCTCTTTCGGAAATTAAAAATAACTGAAAAAACACGAAAAAATGGCTTATTTACAAGTCAAAAGGGTTTTTGTCGTTTTCGAGGTGATGACGTCATTTGACGTACGGGGTGACGTAAGGGAGTGGGGCCGGCGGTATGCGGTAAATGGTAAGCGGTGAGCCCGCACCGCTTATGGATGAAGGCGGTAAAAGACGCGATGGCAGCTATTCCACAGGACGCTTGCCACGTGGAATGCTGACTTTTCAAAAACCGCCCATCCCCCGCTGGTTAACACGCTGGCAAGGGATGGGCAGCGGGATTGATCATCGTCGTTGATCAACGGACGAATGATCTAACGGCTGAAAGGACGGGGAACTTGTGCGATTTCAAAGGTGGGCCAGTCGGGGTTTTAAACAGGTTTTAATGTGATATTTGATTACCCCGGGGAGAAGTTAATAGGCGGGAATGGTTGTTAATTAGTCCAAATGATTAATTAACCCCGTGAATATTATGGAATGGATTGCGGCAGAGATTAGCCAGGTGGAATGCTACGTGGACGGAACACGATCGCAAAGACTTTTGCAAATGTTTTGATATTAAACATACTTGTCGCATGTCTAAAGGTTTTTTGTATATTTTTTATTATATGATGAATGAATTAATATAATTAATTCATCATAGGGGCGGAATGTATATATAAGGCTATAGTTTTAACCAAAGGGCTTTATAAAGCGGGGTATTTATTTTAAATGTGTGGGAATATATACTTTGGTAAAACATTATAATAAGAGGGTTTTGGGGATATTTATTAGAAAAGGGAGTTATATACTTAGGAAAAGGGATTTCACTAGGGATTTAATATAATAGAGTTAAATGTTAATATGATAAAGGACAAGGAAAATCAAAACATCTTTGTACATCTAAGAAAGTGAAAACTTATGAAGTAAATTTTATCTTCAACACTTAAGCTTAGAATAACAAGTTGTTTTGAGGAATTTTATGGAATGTTGCATCAGTTTCCTAAGTAAAATAGGATTTTACTTAGGAAAAAGTTAAAAATGGAAGATAACAATGATGGATTATTTCAAGTGCTTAGGTCTTTTTTGATCATTAGGCCGAGGGTCCGGTCCCTCCAGAAGTCAAGGAAATGCCTTGAGCCCTTTTGATCTCCAAATACCTTAGTACTTTTGGGGGAAATTAGTAAAACTCTTGAGGGGGAAAATGATGAGGGAGGTTAATGAATTTGACTTTGCTTGTTGTGATTTTCCAGTGTATTTCCTGCTTTAGTACTTGTGATGAAAGTGAATGATCAAAAACATGTAGCAGCATCATTCATCAGATAACACTTTGCAGCACCATCTACCTACCCTATCTACTTAACATTACCATTTTCTCTTCTTTATTAGGGTGCATTTAGACTTGCAAACCCTTTTCAATCTTTTTCTTTTTACATGATAAATCTATCTATTTCTACCCTTATTACATCCAAGGGCTCAGATTAAACTGTTGAACACCTTTTATTCACTCTACCTAACTACTTATCTGCCAAGATTAAACTGTTTGGCTAGATATTTATTCTCTAATCTATAACATGAAATTGAAATATGACTAAGTCAAGTTTAAATAGTTTGACTTATTCATGAATTGTGGTACCAGGACAAGTCGCACACAATTGATTTACTACATCGTATAAAGTAGGCATTTGGATTTGCACACTTTCCTTGGTCTATTTTTTGCTCGGGGGTTCATTTTTTCTCTTTTTGACCATTTTTATTCTTTTTACCCTTTGATCTTTCTTTTAGGGTATACCCTCTTTACATTTTTTAAATTTTTTTATTTTTTCGGTTTTTTAAGAATATGGAACACCTTTGCTCAAGTAAGAAGGTTTGAACATATTCCACACTTCCATCAAGACAATCATGAAAGATGAAACCTATTGATATAGGAGGATAACAAAAGTAACACAACATAATTGCCCTTAAAAAACAGAGCATAAATTGATTTATGAATTCTGTTTATAACTCTTTAGAACAATCAGTGAAAGCATAAGATATGAAATGGAACTGAGAAGACATTCGATGAAATGAAACACGAAGGAGATACAATGCTATAAAGCCATACCACATGAATCCCAAAATTCTTAATGCAACTGCCTCTGTATTATCAAAAAAAAAAACTCCAAGTACAATAGCTCTCCTATGATATATCCAATATCCAACCCCCCTCTATTACAAAAACATTTCTTTTTTATAGGCCAAATTACAAGGGCCTATTTTTCCAAAACAATAAATGTATTTTTTGCAAAAATAAAAATAAAAATGATATCAAGGTGGCCAAAATATAAATACTTGCAAAAAGACTCTGATGGCACATTTTTTGAGCTACAAACTCTGATTTATATGTCCAATTTGAAAAATAGGAAATCCAACTACCACAAAAACATTCAAAATCAAATGCACTTCATGTGTTATCCATTGCTCTGGTGTAAATTTGTTGACTTGAGTGAACAGAAACCATCCTGATTGAACCCCGTGCCATTAGATCCTCGATATCCTTTCTAGCAAGCGAACCATTAATCTAAAAATTCAAGGAAAACATTAACATTAGTGAGAAGAACCACATACGTTTCTTCAAAACATATTCATAAAAAAGAAACCAATTCTTCTTGCTTTTCGTGATTAAATGGACCAACTTCAGAAGAACCACAATAGAAGGCATCCAACATAAGTGTTGAGGTAAGGGATGCCCTTATATTCAAAATGTATATATGTGTTGAGGTAAGGGGTACATATAGTTATATAGGTATGTAATTATATTGTTTTTATGGAAGAAATACCAAATTAATGTTTGAATGAAACAAAACTACAAAAAGATAAATGGCTAGTGAAAGAAACTTACACCAAAAAGTAGGTAGCAAAAAAAGGTTGAGTTATCTCGAACATTCACCATTTGAAGTATTCACTATACCTAAAGCCAAAAAGTACAAAATTAACATCAGATTAATACAAACAAATCAACAAAAATATAACCAAAAACTATTTATAAATAATCCAACATATGGAAATACATAAGGAAAGTGAACGGAGAATGTTTTGAAAATTAACCTTGTTTAAATTTTTCACAAAATCTGAAAAAACTTTGTAATCACTTTCTTCTAATTTGTATGTTTCATTCTTAGCATTGTACGATAAGTTTGCGATTGCTATAACAGATTCAAGTTGTACAAAAGCATGATCAGTCAAATCATACTTATACACGCGTTGCCCCTTCATTCTACTATACCAACATAATTGAAGCTCGATGCCTTCTAATCTATCCAAAAGGTCGATGTCATTATGGTAATCAAACACCCTATTACCATCCTTCTTCCTTATTCTTTGAACCCTTCCAATGTACCACATTCCACAAGTAACACCTTGTTTTGTACTTCGAGGAACACCTTTTCTTGCAGTACGTTCAGTGGGAGGAATTGAGTTGTTTTCAAACAACACCCCACAATCTGATCCAATTCCAAAGCCAATTGAAACACCCTTTTGTAGAGTATTCTCATCTCGCCTAAAGTAGACCCCACTTCTCACTTTTGTCAACCTATCTTTGGATAATGTTGGATTTCCATTCAACTGACTAACCAAACATGCTTTGAACATATCCTTACCATCAAGATTCACCACTGGCTTTATAGTTTTTCTTACATTTTCATCAGTGGAATCTAAAATTTCATCCAACTCGTGTCTCCACTCACTTTCCATTATTTGCAATTCCCTTTCATTGTGTACCAATGAAGATGAAGATTGAAATATAGAGTTGGAAAATCTCGGTGGAGAATCATCAACTACTTCATCCCCAATTTGAAATGTTGAATAATCTTTATCCTCTGTCCATGGTTTAACCCACCAAGAACATTGAGTGTAATTTTCTGGTTTCATTCCAAGAGTTGATAAAATGTCTTGTGCATCCTTCAATCCATTCTTAAGGGCTTCTACAATTTTAGCGTCTGTGGATATTGAATCATATTGCGACAATATGTCAATATTTTGTATTGTTTCTTGGTGCAATTTATTCCAAATGTTTTATTGCTTCTTATGGGATTTATTAAAATGAAGCCCCTGGGAATTTGATTCTTCTTCAACAACTCTATTAAGGGTTCCAACAGCATAAAGCAAGTCAGTGAAATCATAAGCCCTCTCCACTCCAACCATCCCACCAACTTTGCTAAAGAAGTTCTCACATACATCTGACCCAGTCAAGTGCAAAACACATGGCAAGTTAGAGTATTGATCTCGAAACAATCTCATCAACAAAACTGCAAAATGACAAGAAATTCTCACATCTTGATATGCCTCTCTGCTGATGAAATTTATGTTGACATTAGTATGAGATTGTTTTTGTACCCAACATAGCCATAATGTGAAGAAATGATGAACTCGTGAAGCATTTCGCACTCTTTCCCAGAGGCTCAAACTACGAGACATAAAGATGTCAATGTAGTCAGCAACAATCATTAGGTAAGTCTCTGTAGCTAGTGTCCTCTCTAACTTTCCACTTGGTGTACTTCTCAACTCTTTCAAACGCCTCTGAACATGCCTTGAAGCAATCCGTTGTGCGGAACCCCAATTTGTCGATCCATCCTCTCTATATCTTCACACTTAAGCTTGTGATCATCCACTTTAAAAGTGTGATAAACCATTCTGACATGGCCAAAACTTATGTACTCATTTCCTAAAACCAATTCTCGTCGACCGCTAAACAAAGGATTCACTATCTTTTTGTCGTTGTGGATGTAATCTTGGTCATGCAATCCTGTTACATTGCAACCATTGTACAACCCAGTTAGCCTCCACCCTTCCCAAGGAATTTGATATCTAAGACCTGATGTTGAAGAATAATCCTTCAACATAAGTTGTCTTCTTCTGCTATCTCCATCCAAGGAATGACCAACAATAGGTCCCAAATTGTTTTCTACGTGTTTCTTCCACATAAATTCTACCTTTTCCCATTGTTGATAAACAAAATTTGCATTGAATTTATTGCATGTTGGATGAACAACCACAACCAAACGAGGAAGTTTTTCATGTAAAGGGTTTGCAATAATAACACGTGCATAGTGTCCAATAACATTGTTTTTAAAAGAATTTGTTATAATCTCATAGCCCGCATCTCCCTCACCAACTGTCACCAAGAAATGTGATTGGCATTGATGTTCTTCTTTCAAACCACAAAACCCCACCAGTGTATCACTTTTTGCTACCCACCTAACATATTTTTTCACAATTGTTTCATCTTCTGCAAGGCATACAAGAATTGGTCCATATATACCATGTTTGGCTTTATAAGAAGCATAAATTTTTCCAACTGCCTCAAAAATGTGTTCGTGCTCCCCTGGAATATATGTCAATGACTTTTTAACTTGCCTTAAAGTTGTAGATATTGAAGGACCATCCATATTCAAGCTAATAAAGTTATGTAATCTAGGACCTCCCCATAACTTGATCATCTCATAAAGGGATTTTGTGGATGTACTATACCTTCTCCCTGCTTTTTCATGAGTCAAGTTATGAAATATATCCTTGACAAATTCCCAAACTGCATCTTTACCTTGTAATTTTCCTTGCTTATGTGCCTCACAAACATCCTTACAAAACCTAAAGACATCCTTCCTTTCTGCCGATTCAAACAACTTTTCCTTTAGAGATCTCATTCTAATAGAGAGTGTAGCAACCTTTGTCCTCTCCCACCAAAGAGCTCGCATTGTTGATCTATGGTTAGCATTTGTAACCCTTGCAGCATTCTTCAATTCATTTTGAGTCAAATAGTCCAATCTTCTACCTTTTCCCGTATCTCGTTCACTTCTTTTATTGGTGCACCTTGATTCATGATATAATCGCATCCTGAAGTCATTACATTCTGGAACCAACTTACAAAATCTACATGTTAATGAATCAAAAGGGGTCCCTATTTCAGAACCCCTCTGGCAATGAATATGCCTATATGTACCATCAATACGACATTCAATACCCTCATAACATAGCATGATCTTGGTATGCTTCTCTATGGCCCATAATTTTCCACCCCTTTGATCATCCATTAGGACCTTTGTTTCCAATCTCTCCCCATTTCTATCAATATAAGGATACCAATACCCCCAACATTGTAGTAACAAGGGAGACAATTGAACTATAACAAGATGACAACATAATAAATAAATAAATAAATAAATAAATAATTAGAAGTACGATAAATAAAATAATATACAAATTCATATTCAAGTTTAGTCTAAACTATTAATTAACCACTAATTAACACACCTGAAGTAGGAGTTGCACTTGTAGAACCCCTATGTAATATTGATGGTGATGATGGCACTAAGAACCTAGTCAAACTTTGTTGGGACTTATCATTGGTAGGCTTCTTAGGTCTCCCAACTATGCCACTCCTCAGCCCAATCTCTTGATGTGAAGCCTCATTTGTCGTAGTAGTAGTGTGCTTCTTTGATTTCATGTGTTCATTTAGAGAACTGACAATATTACCACTTGTCGGAACTAAACAAAACCATTTATTGCATCATGTACATTCAACTCTCACTTTTTTCATGTCCTTATAGTCTGCAAGTGTTGCTTCCACCACCTTGAACAAATTAGGCTCTTGTGTCTTGTTGAAATCATCTAGAAGTTTGATTTCTTGATCAATATGAAATCGACCTCCAACCACCGTTGTTTGTTGTACTTTTTTACATGAAGGAATTTCACTACCACTTGGCATTGAAAGGCGTTGTTGATGGGACGTTGTTTTCATATGATGGTTTTTGAAGTTGCGCATTGTTCGCGCTACCAAGGATACATCACCTGTTACATAATCAATGCCACAAATTTCACAATGGATCTTTATTTTAGATTCTCCCTTTTCTGAATATACTTTGAGAGTAAGTTTCTCATTGACAAACTCTTCCATTAAACTTTTCACTTTTTTTCCCAAGATGCCAATACACAAGAATCAACAATTGTGGCTTCTTCCACTGACAAAGGCATATTTTCAACTCTTGGTTGTTTATGCATAGGTTCCTCCACATTCTCTTCAATGTTTTCAAAGATTGGTATTGCTTCCACTGCATTTGAACACCTTGTTTCCACATCAAATGTGTCTAGTTTCCTCTTGATGCCTAAAAGTGTTGTATAAACTTTCCATTTCTTCTCTTGCTTTGGATTTACAGCTACTCCATCATGGATAAAATCAAAAGGGTATTCAACGATTCCATCATCCACAATTTCATCACGGATTTCAGCAAATGTACAACCTTCTCGACACCTGACAATGCCAATGACAGGTTTCTCTTCATCGATAGTAATTTTATAAGACAAGTCCATCTGTTTTTGCACATAAATAAATGAAAAAGTAAGTAAAATTCCACAAACATATTGGTTTCTCCAAAAAACATGAATAACTCTTACTATTGCGATGAAACACTTTGATTCAAAATGTACTATCAATGGATTCCTCAAATGGAACTAAAACCAGAAATAAAACAGAGTACTAAAACAGATTTGAGAGTTGATTTATTGAGTCAAACATTGACAAACTTATAAGCAAGCTTAAGCTCTAAATCTGCCTCAATTTTGGACTTATTTACATCATTTTTTTGTGTCCTAAAGAGGTCAAAACCGTGTCAAAACCAAACCATCATAGCTTTTACTGTTCGTTGGTATGAAATGGATTCTAAAGTTTTGAATTCTTCGAGACTCTGCTCATCTAGGTCTTGGCTCTTAGTTTCCCAATTCTGATTTTTCTTTGATATATAAAGAAATTCTTCATATTTTACTGATTGAGAATAAAAGAAATAGAAAGGAAAAATACAAAGATTAAGTGCTCATTTATGCATGCAGTGACCTGATGTAAATTGTTAAGTTGAATCAGCTTTTACATTCCTTGATAATCCTTGATAATTAGAAGGTTTTAGGACGTAAACATGGACTTGGGACCTGCTTGCAAACATATTCGCCCCTTTGAAACTCATATCATTTAGATAGGGCAGAGATAACATTGATTTCCAAAGCCACTGCTTAATATTTCAGCAAATATCACCAGTGAACGAACACCACGTTTAAAACAAGGCCCAGTTTGAAAGAGACTACTAATAAAATCAAATAATAGCAGCATACATCTTATGCACGTAAAAATCCAGTCAATCAATGCACTAATCATTTCTCATTCCTTCAAATCATCTAGAATATGGAACCTGATACATAGATTGCAGACCTGCAAAGGATTCCTATGTTTGAGAAACAATGTAATGAGGCATTCAAATTATAAATAGATTTTGAACATAGCCATGTGATTCTCAAATTTTTTGATGCAATGCCTGCTTAGAAATACCCCTTTTGACCGCTATGTTAATGTAGGTTTACCCAATAGAGTAACTGGAAAAATACATTGCAGAACATTGCTATAATTTTAATTTAAAGATCATACTCAATTTTAACAAGCCCTCTAACGTGCTTAGGGATAGAGCAGTATGGGAACACCATCCAAGGGCGTTGAACCATAAAATCATGGCTTTTATAGTCAACTCTATAGTCTTGGGTCTTAAAAACTCAATTTTTGTGTCAATGCATATCATGGAAGGGAAATCGGTAAGAAAAGGCCTGTGTGCCTATCCTCAGCAGTCTTTGTCATGTCAGATGCTCTTGTAACGCAAAATCTCAGCAATCTGAAGACTATAAATTTTTTCTACTAGTCTGGTTTCCCATCAGGCAAATCAATCAGGCAGCCCAGTAACACAACGACATATCAGATGTAACTTTTTGATAGCGTGATGAAAAGGCCAACCTACAACCTACACATACAGAGAGTTTATGGAGAGTGTTACCCCTCACATAACACGAGGCCTTGTCCAAGAAAATCATGTTTGGAAGAAGTCTGTTTTGGAGCTAATACACTATTGCTTTCATGCATATGTGTTAATGGACCACCACCTTTTAGGATCTTCATTTCATATTTGGAGGATTGCTAGGATGTTTACCTTAAACACTAAGCATTATTTTTTGAGGTATCCTAGTGTAAATTTCACCTTTGGATGTTTCTCTCACATGGATCCATTCATTTTCACATATTTGGAGACATGTCACATCATCCAATGTATGTAGATTTGGAGGAGTTACATGTTTGCTAAGGGTTTTGTTTAGCATGATGAGTGTCTTGACTATTGCCGGTGTGTTCACATGTGCCATGGCACACTTCTTGGATATGAATTCATCGTTATGGCAGAAGGCATATGGTTCTAACTTATTTTTGGATAACATGCCACCCTTTATGCACACATTCCTAAATTGGCCTACCTACTTTTCATGTATTAGGAATGTAGTTGGTTTACATGAATGAATGAATGAATGTATCATTTGTTTGATAGATTTCTCAACATGATATCAGAGGTAAGGCTTTGGAAAATGGGCAGAAAGAAAATCAGTTTGGCATTACTATACCTCAAGAAAGATCGAGTTCCCTAGACCGAAATTGTGGAAGCAAGAAGTAGAAATTCTGGGCAGTTTTACAAAGCCCTAATTATAGAGATTAGGCTGCAGGTCCTATCAAGGATAGAAAAGGTACTTAAAGAGCATTTTAGCTTTTTTTCAAGAGACTGAATGAATAAGGGAAGAACCCTCTCAAGACCGCACTCTCTGGAAAGTATTTTTGCTTCTCCATCAGCTCTAATCTCTGATTATAAGCTGCAAACCTATCCACTGGAGATCAAGGTCATAAATAAGTCCATTTCTATGGAGCGAAAGGCTAATCAATACCATCAAAGCAAGCTGCATTCTATGGTATAAGAGAAAAGTTCAAAAAGTCTACAAATATCTCCAAATCTCTGGTATGCATATCCTGTTTCTGTTACAAATTGTTTTGGGCATTAGAAGGTGTCAAATGCCTATCTAGAATCCCTTGAAAGAGACAAAATCATCTATGGTATGGTTCTGTGCATTTGTATGCCCTAGAAGAAGTGTCAAATACTCTTTATACCTGATTCAACCTAGTAACTAAGTGTCTTGATGATAAAACAGAACCAAATAACAATACTAATGCTCCAAGTTAACTCACAAGAAAGTGTCAAGAATTGCCAAGAAATCAAGTAATAAATTCTATATATGTTTTGCCTTAGATTTCTCAACATGATATCAGAGGTAAGGCTTTGGACAATGGGCAGAAAGAAAATCAGTTTGGCATTACTATACCTCAAGAAAGATCGAGTTCCCTAGACCGAAATTGTGGAAGCAAGAAGTAGAAATTCTGGGCAGTTTTACAAAGCCCTAATTACAGAGATTAGGCTGCATGTCCTATCAAGGATAGAAAAGGTACTGAAAGAGCATTTTAGCTTTGTTTCAAGAGACTGAATGAATAAGGGAAGAACCCTCTCAAGACCGCACTCTCTGGAAAGTATTTTTGCTTCTCCATCAGCTCTAATCTCTGATTATAAGCTGCAGACCTATCCACTGGAGATCAAGGTCATAAATAAGTCTGTTTCTATGGAGCGAAAGGCTAATAAATCCCATCAAAGCAAGCTACATTCTATGGTATAGGAGCAAAGTTCAAAAAGTCTACAAATATCTCACATACCAGTTGAAGCAATCGCAGCTGAAAACTCAGAATTGTGTTTACTTCCCTAACCCCGCTCCTCCAGTCCAAGCCAATCGAACCAAAACTCCAACCAAAGCTCAAAATCAGATTTTCCTATTCTCTCGTGCTCCTCCGCGCTCTGTCTTCCCACCTTGCTCTGCTCCAAATGCACCTTCATAGACCAAATAGACAAAAGCAGTAAGCTATCGACTGTGGTAAGGCTATTGACTTCAAAATCTGGTGAGGCACGCTTCCCTGAATGAATGAATCTATCAATGCGTGCATCCGGCTCCATCCACGGCAGCTAACTGGCACCCCATCCTTTGTATGATAATGAAATGCATCTATTACACAATCTCCAAGAAGCTTATAGATCTCCAAGCGTATAGAGATGAAAGTGTAGATGCCGAGTAATAGGTGGACAGTACCTCAGACTAAAAGGGAAGGTGAGTTGTGCTCCAAATGCACCAGTCGAACCAAAACCTTGCTCTGCTCCAAATGCACCAGTCGAACCAAAAATCGCATTTTCAAACCAAAAATCGCATTTTCCCCCTCGCGGTCTTTGCCTTCTCGCCTTTCCATGACTTTCCTAACTCCGCTTGGCCATAAAAATTTAAAAAAAATACCTCAAAATATAAATATTTTATATAATAAATAAAAAAACCCCTCCCCTCTAGTTATAAAGGCAATATAATGTTTTTTGATTTTTTGATTTTTTTTACCCCAATATGAACGCACGTGATATAATATTGGTTTGTGAGTGACA
>CM076582.1:983761419-984005984 GCA_034641835.2 Pinus albicaulis | reverse complement strand
AAGGCATGAAAAAGGAGATTACAAATGAAATGATATGTGTTTATTACTTTTTTTTTTTTGTAAATTTGGTGGTACCTTCTATTTTCTATTTATATGTAAAGACAGGTTACAGTATAAAAAACATTCTTGGCCTCAACCTGCCCGTAGGAAACCAGGTCTGTTGGCCATCTAATTCCGTTAAAAGCTTGCCAAAATTGAAATTGTCTCATTCTTCTATACTTCGCATGAGCTAATTGTCCTACTGTTTCAACATGTTCATATAAACTAAGTTCATAAACTTTCCAAAAAACCATAAAACAGAAAACTAGGAATAACTAGCCATCTGACGAGGACACCGGGGCTGGATCATTGGCACGAGACCTAGGCATATCAGTCTGTTGCATGTGCTGGAGCAGTTTCTCTACTCTTCCCATTCTGTCATCCAATCTCTGAATTGCTTGATGTTGGGCAAATTTAATATGCTGCAGGTTGGTGTCAATATTCTCCAACAGGTCTTTGAGGAACAGCTCTGTCTTTGGCTGAACTTTATACTCTGGAGGTTGTGCACTCTGAATTTCTTTTGCCAGAAGACATTTCATTACCCAATATGTGTGAATGGTTTGGTTGAATAAGGTGAAACGTCCACGAGTATTGCCAGGATCCTGAATGAAGTCAAGGATATCAGCAGCAGCTTCGTTGTCTTCAGGGTTTATCTGCAATTCTCTTTCCCAACCACGTATTTGATTTCGGGTGGGAGATGCATTTCCTACTATATAGTTCAGCACCAGATTCTCCAGATGTTCTTTGTTAGTTTTCCTTCCTCTTTTCACTGGCACCTGTTCATTCTGGATCTTTTGTTTTCCTTTAGCTATATCAGAACGGAGACAGCGTTTCCCCATAGTATCTTTGGTCCTATTCAATAGAACAGACAGAAACGTAATAACAGTAATAAAACCCAGAGCACTGATAAAATCTCTGTTTTCATTGCCATGCATTTCGAAAATCCAATCCGAAACATGAAAATTGCAGACCTCAGAGACAAGGCAATTGATTTGCAACCAAGCATTATGATTAGGAGCGTGAGTACCAGGTTGCAATCGTGCACAACATATTTTGGACGCAAGAGCAGATACCATGCCGGCCGCCAATAAACTGAGCATGCAGCTACAGGGGTTTTGAAAGCCCCTTGTGTCATTGGCCTTCGAGGTTTTAACAGACGCCAGACCACTATGAACTATACCCAAAGCATCAGTTTGCAAATCCACCTTACTAAGGAGGGTCAAAGGTATGACACGACCGATACTGACTCTGAAATTTAACCAAGGGACCAAAGGCCAGGGTTGTGGAAGGGGCTTTTTATCAACAGAGTACCACAGAACTAAAACTTCCCGCATCGTGTGATTGGTCATGGTAATGGTCTTACTTCTACAGGCATTAAGAGTTAGATAAGGATCCCTAAAACAGGGCCGGACAGGGTTTTTCAGTGGTGCTACAGACCAAAGAAACCAACTTAAAATCCTAGCAAGGCGACTAATCTCTATCCAGTTTCGATTATGCAAGAGAGTATTCATGGAAGTGAGGACAGATACTGAAACATACCTAGCCTCAGTTGCGCTCGCCCTCCTCTGCTCCCAAGCTTTTGCTCGCAGTAAGTTCTATAAGCTATGCATAAGATTTTTGGGCGAGGGGGGCATATACATTACCTTAAACTTGCCATCCTTCCGAGGCGCTGACAAGCCAACAGAGCAAGTCATGTTCATAATTACGCTAACACATGCCACCACCCACATTACTAATACAATTTGGCGGTGCGTCATTATAACTGTTAATTGTCCATAGGGCGGTGTGCCATGCGATTGCCACCGGTTGTCCTATTTCCCTGACTTTCACCCCGATCGGGGGGCTATGTGTTTATTACTTTAAAAACCAAAGAAGATCACAAATCTAACTGTGTTTAAGAATTAAAAATAGAGATTTAAAAACCATGGATCCCATAAACAAGCAAAGTGAAGGTGAAATGATATTCTATTGTAAAGATATATTAGTTATATAACTTGCGACAAAGATGGTTATGTGATAAAGTACAAAAGTAATATTGATTATTTTAATGTGAATTTAGTTCTAATCTGATTTTTTTTTTTTTTTTTGTAAATTATGTTGGGCCACAATATTTCTTATTTATATTTGAAGGACATGCTACAACATATAAAATTCAGGCTATGACCTCAACCTGCCCACAGGAAACCAGGTCTGTTGGCCACCTATAAGCATGAAAAGCATACCAAAATTGAAATTGTTTCCTCCGTCCGTAAGTTTCATTAGCTAGCTGTCCTACTACTGCAGATTGACCATACTTATGACATAAAAACAATTTATATAAAACTAAAAAGTGCATCAAAAGTCACTATAAGCAAAGCTGCTATCCATCTGAAGAGGAGACTGGAGATGGGTCTTTCACAGTAGACCCAGGCATGTCTGCTTGCTCAAGCTGTTGAAGTAACTTCTCCATTCTGCCTACCCAATCATCCAATCGACTGATTCGATCTGTTGCTTGGTACTGTGTTATCTTGATATGGTGCAGCTGGTTCTGTATGTCCTCCAGTAGGTCCTGTAAGCTAGGATCCTTCTTTGCCGAGTCTGTCTTGAAACGGAAAGGAGGAAGACTCTGAATAGCTTTGGCTATAAGACATTTCAGAATCCAATAAGTGTGAATTGTCTGATTTAATAAGGTAAGATGGCCACGAGTGTTCCCTGGGTCAGTAATGAAATCTAAAATCTCTTCTTCATCTTCATTGTCTTCTGGATCTGTCTGTATTTCTCTCTCCCAACCACGGATTTCCTGACGAACTATTGGAGAATTACCCAACACGTAGTTAGCAGCTAAGGTCTCGATATGCTCCTGATTAGTTTTACGACCTTGTTTCTTTTGGATAGGGTCGTACTAGACTTGTTTTTTTCCTTTGGCAGACTCAGACCTGGTATGCTTCTTCCCCATGGCTGACCAAGTCCTATTCAATAACACAAACCCGCAGGCAAGGACAGCAAGGATATGAGGAACCATATACATACAGTCTGTGTGAAACCCTTTTTGGGTTGAGAGGACAATTGCATCATACAAAACAATGAAAAATACACCTCTAGAGCTGGTTCTGTAGCCTTTGGAGAAAGCCAAGAAAGCCAGATAGATAACAAAGGATGGTCCTGATAACTGTAAACATAATTAAGCTCCTACAAGAGGGACTGGCCACGCATTCTAAATAAGCAGTTTCCAGTTGACGACAGACAGAGCATGGGTGCCTTGAAGATTGGGCTGAGGAATAACGTGGATTGCTACAATGCAAAGAAGCAGTGACTCTATATCCCACTTCCTAAAGTAGTCCCGGGGATATGAGGGTCTAAATGCTTTGACCAGAGCGACATGGAGCACCTTACCCTTTTGCAACTTGACCCAACTAGAAACTCTATAGAGCAGGCGCATGCGAAAACAATTGTAACCTCTTTTCCGACTATCCCAGCGATTACTAAGGGCAACTGAAGCTCTACAGAGTAGAACTATGCACAAAAAAATGCAAACCCCTCTTCGCCTATCACAGGAATTACCAAAAACAACCAACAGTAAAAGGGTCATACAGCATAGAGGAATCAAATGCAGTAAAGGATTAACACAGCAAGGGATAATTACCTGACCCAAAATAACCTTACCAGCTTTCAAACTGAACGAGTCCTTGATGATTCGCTCTGAAAAGGCGAGGAAATTAATATACACTGGGTTGACAACCATTTTATAGGGATCTCTAAAGCAGGGGGAAACCGGTTGCAGTTTGGGGATAACTGAAATAGTATAGGAAAATACCATTACAGACTTGGAACTAACCACAAAAATGGCCTTTAATACTGTTAAAACAAAGAGGAGAATAGATACATACCCCACCGAAATTGCAAAGTTGACAGAGTGTTTGTCGTTCAGCTTCCTCCACTGCAGGCTCCAGATGATTTCATGCAGAGAGCAATGCAGAAACGAATGAAGTGCGAGGCGAAACCCACCTACCTTAACTGAAACTTTCCTCCGATACTCTGACACAACAGCCTGTCCATACTGCGGCATAATAACATTTCGGGTGATCGCACACTTCAATGAGGTGGCCTGACTATACTGCATTATTGTCTCAAATGCATGAGGGCCGGTCTGTTGCCAGCTTTCCACAGCTCGAATTGCCTCTCTGCCATTTGTACACCCCGATCGGGGGGTTGGAGATATTTGCTCACAATCAGTTGGAGAGATTGAAGTTCCACATCCCAGATGGCCTCATTGGGGCGATTATCTATGGAGCGCTCTGTATGTTGACATCCCCAATTAGCCAATTAATTCGCCGCAGCATTACCTTTTCGTCTGATGTGACTTGGGATCATGTATTGAATCTGTTGCACCAATTGACTCACTTCTTCTATCAAAGCTGTTGTCTGCCAACTTTTGGATATTTTCTCCCAGGGTGTGCTTTGTTGGATTTTTTGAGGTACACCTGTTACCATTGCTAAGTCTCCTTCGACTATGATTCTCTGGTAATTTTCCTTGATTGCTATGAGAAGACCTTGTTTGACAGCCATAAGTTCTTCTTCATTATTAGTGTTGTGGCCTATGTCAAAAGCATAAAAACGACATACTTCCCCCTGAGAGTTTCGCAAAATCCCTCCTGGTCCTGCTTGCCTTGGATTCCCTTTTGAGGCCCCATCATAATTCAATTTAAGAAACCCTGGTTGACGTGGTAGCCATTGTTCCTCTATAGTTTGGCTTGGGGGTTAGTATTTCCATAACCCTTTGTACAACATCTGTGGTTTTAAGTTGAATTGCTCTAATATATTTGATTCATAACCCACTGCCTACCAATATTCATCTGTCCAACTTTCAACAAGGATAGTTTCACGAATATTTTTGATAGTGCGCTGCCAAATTTGGGCCATTGGTTGTGCAGCCTCCTGGAAAATCCGCTGGTTCCTTTCTTTCCACATGTTCCAAAGGAGGAAACCCAATGAAAGGTTCCATGCTCTATTGATCACTTGATAATGAAACCTCCATTTTCTCAACTTGCCTATGGTTTCTGTTATACTATCGTTAGTTTTATCCATTTTCCTGAACAATTGTGCCAGGTTCTCCCACAATGGTTGCACCTTGAGGCATGAGTTGAGAAGATGTTCTGTCGTTTCTATATCTGCAAAACAGAAGGAGCAACGCAACGGCCCTATCATTCCTTGTTTTTGAATATTCTCCCATGTTAGAATCCTGTTATGACTCACTAACCATAAGAAGTATTCTACCTTAGGCCAATGTCTCAATTCCCAGATCTTTTTGCATATAGGCTGAATATTGTGCTGAGCTTGCTGTGAGTGAATATGGTATCCTTCTTTGATTGAGAACTGCCCTTTGGTCAGGTATCCCCATCTAAGGATGTCTAGACCTGAGTTTCTGAGTTTTGAGGTATCCCCATCTAAGTTTCTGAGTTTTGAGTTCCTTGGCAAGATTATCCCATTGTGGCGTTGCTGGAGCTGATGGCCATGAGGTTTTATCTTTCCACTTCTGCCATAAGTAATTTTGATTTTGACACCAATAATGCTGCACTAACCTGTGGTTTGGTGTATTCGTGTGAAGGAAAATTTCCCCCAGGTCAAACCTACTAAACAGTTTTTCCCGTTGTTGCCAAGAATCCTCCCAAAAAAGGGTTGTACTCCCTTATCTAATTTCCCAAAAACTGTTGGATCAAATTAGGTCTCTATTTGTAGCTGCGAGATTCCAAATTGAAGAACCTTTTGGCACCCTATTAAACTTCAATCGAGCTGAGATTGTAAGTGGCATGTAATATTTGATGCGCCAAATATTTTTCCAAAGGTCTGGTCCTCCCAGGAGCCAACGCCACTAGATTTTTGCACCCAACACATTATTTAAGATGAAAGGATCGTGGAGGCCCAAACCACCTGCAGCTTTTGATTTCAGTAATTTCTCCTAGGAAAGTAGCGCCCATTTCCTGTTAGCTTGTGCTCCCTGCCAAAGAAACTTTTTAAACATGTCAGCCAATTGAGAACAAATTCCTTTCGGGCATGCTCTCCCGGATAGCTGATAAACTGGTAGCGCTTCAAGCATAGATTTTACCATGATGAGGCACCCTGGTGCATTGAAGGCTCTGAAAGCCCAATTTTGTATCCTTTTCTCCACTTTTGTAATGATATCTTGCCAATCTGCAATTCGAGTGGGCCCTGACGTTAGAAACATGCCAAGGTATTTCATTTGGAATGAGCCACGTTGGAACCCTAAAGTTCTGGAAAGGAAATTTTGCATCGCTATTGTACAGTTAAAGAAGTAAACATTGGACTTGTCATTATTAATTTGGGTGCCAGAAGCTTCCATGAAGATTTCTATAATTTTAAGAATGGATTTACATTATTTTACTGACGCCATACAGAATAATAAGATATCATCAACAAATTGTTGATGAGACAACGAAAGGTGAGGTCCCCACAGCTTTAGACCTTGTAATTTTCCTTCAGTGACATTGTCTTTAATGAGTCTTCCTAGTCCTTTTGCTGCAATGATGAAAAGAAATGGTGAGAGAGGATCACCTTGGTGGAGGCCTCGTGTGTTGTTAAAAGGAGTATCTGGGCTACCGTTCAATAGAATTGAGAAATGCAGCGTGGATATGAATGAGTGTAACCATTGAAGCCATCTATCATCGAACCCGAAGGCTCACATTACTTCTATCAGATACTACCAACTTATGTGATCATACACTTTAGATAAATCCAGCTTGATTAACAGCCCTTTCGTTTTATCTTTCTTGAGAGAATGGATTGCCTCCTGAGCGACCACTATTCCATCCAGGATTTGTCTTCCTTTGACAAAACCAGTTTTCTCCGGAGAAATTATAGTAGGCAGCAAAGGTTTTAGACGATTTACCATTATTGTGGAGAGGATTTTATAGATAACATTATAGAGAGCTATCGGTCTAAAGCCAACTGGAGTATCTGCATTTTGATGCTTAGGGATAAGGGTAATGGAAGTGGCATTCAAGGCCGGGTATACCATTTTTTTCCTTCGGGATTCTTCCACCACCTCTAAAATATCAGGTGCCATAAAAGACCAAGAAACTTTGAAGAATTCACTTGTAAACCCGTCGGGCCCCGGGGCTTTATTCTTGGGTAAGTTAATGACCACTTCTTCTACCTCTTGTATAGTAACTACTCGTAACAGGGCAAGGTTCTGATCTCTAGTGATTAGTCGAGGAATATGATCTGTTATCTTCTGGATAGCTTCCTGACAGTTAGGGATAGATTCTATAAGAAGATCTTTGAAATGATTAATCATCTCTTTCTCCATTTCCTCATGTTTGGTTAAGCGTTCTCCATTTGTTGCTTTCAAAGAAAATATTCTATTATGCTGACGACACTGCAGCATAGCTTTGTGAAAAAAAATTGTATTGCGGTCTCCTTCTTTGAGCCAATTAACCCGAGATTTTTGTTTCCATAATATCTCCTCTTTCTTTTGTCTCTCTTCTTGTAGACTGAGTGTGCTACCTTCCTCCAGGGCTAATTCCTCTATTCGACCATGAAGGATAATTTGCTGCTGAATCTCTTTCATTTTCTCCTTCAGGCAGATTTGGTCCTGATGAATGTTCTCAAATTCTAACCGATTCCAACATTTAATTTCAGCTTTTAATATTTTTAGGCGGAGCTGAAACGAGTGCATCTTATTATGTCCCCTGATAGGATTTGAGCACCACCATTTTTTAACCTTTTCCATGAACCCAGGATCCCTTAGCCAAAACAGTTCAAACCTGAAAGGTTGATTCTGTCGGCTTGCCATGATGTCTATCTCTAATCTGATCGGCTAATGATTTGAACCCATGGTAGGAAGAATAGCAGCTTCATAATAAATATCCAATCTCACCAATGCCTCTGTGGCTAAAAACCGATCTAATCTGGAGGCAATATGATGCCTTTCTCCCCTGCGATTGTTCCAACTATAATTTCCATTAACTATGGGAATGTATACTAAACATGGGTCATTTATTAATTCTCGAAAGAGGGCCATGTCTGGATCCTCCCTTCTTATCCCTCCTTTTTTTTCTGAAAGATTTAGAATCATATTGAAATCCCCACCTAAAAGCCAGTAATATTCATTATGCATTGTATTAAACCTTCTTATACTCTGCAGAAACATTGCTCACTCTCGTGGAATTGGAGGTCCATACACATTCAATATTAGAATCCTTTCCTCAGATCCAATTTGGCGGAAAGTTGTTGTTAGAATTTTGGGAAACCCTATCCATCCTTCTACACTGATCTCTACCACATTCCAGAGGATGGCTATTCCCCCTGAAGTTCCCACTGATACAATAGCCACCGCCTCATATTACATTTTGAAATATTGTATTATAGATTGAAGCTTTTTCCCAGAAACTTTTGTTTCTTGTAATAACATGACCTGAGGTTTCTTGAACTGCAATTTTTCTTTCAAATGTCGCTGCTTTCCCTTACTATTCAGACCTCTTATATTCCAGGAGAGCACCTTCATTAAGAATTTTTAGGCAGTTGTTAGAATACCGTTGTTAACGGTATTATCTTTCCAGTATTAATCAGCATTTCTCCCACTAATTGAATTGATTCCTGCAGGGTTCGCCTTCCTCGCTTTTTAGCCGGTTTTGATAGAGGAGTTTCTTTCTTGGTCACTGATTATTCTTGTTCCTGAGCTTCTTTATGGGCTTGGGCGATGAGATAATGCTCAAAGGTTTCTTTATACAATTTTTTTTGATCTGCCGGGATGAATCGATCATCTATATTTCTGCATTCAAACAAGAGACGCTTCAAAAGTTTCTCTTCTACGCTCAAATATTCTTTTTGTTGTTCTACCTCCATCAGTATAATTTCTTGGAGCGTATTGTCCTCAGGCGCATCCGTTTCCTATCTTGCTTTCCGTTTGGAAGATTGGCTTCTCTGTGGAACCTCTGCATGACCGTCTACTGTGCCTTCTACTATAACCTCAGATGCTGAAGGTTCGCCTTCTTCTTGCAGGAATTCATACCTATTTTCAGTTTGTTTCAAACCTGGATGGTTCTGTTTTGAGGTCGATCCTGAGGCTGCATTCCCTAACCGGGTAGGGCATTTTTTAGTTTTAACCGGAACAAACCCCTCTTCATCCTGTCGGGGTTGCGTCTCTCGGCTATTGAAGCTTGGGGGTTGTTGTTCAGGGCTATTTAGAGGGAAATATTTGTACAAGTGACCATACTCATGGCAACGATGACAAAAAAAAGGGATATGTTCATAGTCAATCAGCTGAAGCCAGATTTTATCTTCATATTCTAATTCAATCATCTCTGGTAAGGGTTCAGATATATTCATATAAACACAGATTCTTGCAAGTGATGTATAGTGACCCCTGGCAGTGGAGTCTGCAATTTTAAACAAAGGAGCCTAATGAATTTCCTATTCCTTGCAAAATTTCTCGGTCCCAAAAATACATTGGGAGCCCAAAGAGCCGAACCCAAACAGGAGCAGCCAGAAATTTCTCTTGTTCGAGGTTATAAAATTCCTCCCATTGTCTGAGGAAAAGCCCTGCATTACTGTAAAAGTAGGGCCCTCCCTCGAAAATGCGTTCTTTATCTTGTAAATTTGAAAAAATTACTGTAAAAAAACCTTTCGCCCCTAATTTCAGATCAATATGACCTTTGGGCTACCATTTTAATTGGATCCATTTTAATAACTCCTTTTCTGAAGGCCAAATACCTATAAACTTACAGATTAAAGCATGATTCTTCATATATCCTCGATACTCGTCCAACTTCGACATTGGAATAAAAAATCTGGGTTTCTTGACTGCCCTTGGAAAGCATTATCCTTTCATCTTGGCCTACCATTCTGCTCCCAATACAGGGGCAATTTTTTGCTGAACCGTTACAGAATGAATTGACCGCAGAGAATGATCCCCGTTGGTTACGTTGCAGTAGGAGGGTGGCGGCCCTCCTCTCTAGGTCGCAACCATGGAGAAACCAGTCTGTAGTGGCTGTCGGCGATTAAACCCTAGGAAACTGTGTTGTTTCGTCATCATGTTCTTAGAGCGCTCTCATCCTTCAACTATAATCAACAACTTTCACTTCTCTAATCTGAATTTTCAGATATCCAATGAATATTACATAAATGAATCACGACTATTAACCATGAGAGAGAGTGAAAAGGGATTTACTTTCAGGAGAATTATTGATCGGAGTGCAGGAAAGAGACAACATACAACTACTACTAGTAAGTTATTGATTGGACTGCAACGTACATCATTATTCCACAGACAAGTAAATTATTTAGAATATGTAGAAAAAATCGTAGTGTATGTCAGTGTTTGATGTTCCCAAAGTGTTTTTAATGAAAATATACAAAAACTTTCCATGAAGGATTCCAACAAACAACTTCTCCATTTTTCATATTTTTTTCAGAAGAAAAAAACATACTATATTTTTTTTTGAGCAAAAAAACATGTTGGTTTATACACTTGACCAATACAGAGTTATATTCAAATTACAATGTAACATGAGTATGCCCAACATACAAAAACAACAAAGTTATAAACAATTCAATACCATAAACATATACAGTTATGTGTGATCAACTATTTCTATTCTCTTAGAGAGAGTGACTCGAGAATTTCACACTTCAAAATATTGCGTACTTCACAATTCAATACCATAAACATATACGGTTATGTCTGATCAAAAATTTCCTCGTTTGGGAGAGAGTGACTACACTTACACTTCAAATGTTGTGATTTAATCAATTATTAATAGTAAATATAAAAGGATTTATACTTGGAGAATTTAGTCATTTTTCATAATCGAAATATATATATATATATATATATATATATATATATATATATATATATATATATATATATATATATATATATATATATATATATATCTTTAACTATATGAAACTATATACAAAAAACGCTGAAAGATTACAACATTTTCACCCTTAATTCAAAGGATCATCTGACATACCAAATAAAAATATAATTTTTTCAAACTTTCATGCTCCAATGCTTTGGTAAAGATATCTACAATTTGTTCTAAAATTGGACAAGAGTCAGATGAATTGTTTTTGCCTCTACATGATGTCAAATCAAATGATACTTGGTGTTGATATATTTGGTTCGATCATGAAACTTTGGATTCCTAGCCAACAGAATTGCAGAAGAGTTGTTGACAAATAGAGGAGTTGAAGCTTTTTATTTCTCCTGCGAATCTTCGAGTATTTTCTGAAGCCAAATGATTTCCTTAGTGGCTTGAGCTACTGCAACATATTTGGCTTCGATGGTAGAATCATCAGGAACATATTTCTTTCACGATCTCCAACTGATGGTTGTTGATCTAACATTCATTGAATATCCGGAAGTCGAGACTCGATTTTTTTTCTCCATCAAAATATGAATCTGAATAACCAACAAGATGGAATTCTAACACTTTGGAATATTTGATGTCATAAGTTTGAGTTCCTTATAAATATTTCAAAACTCTTTTTGCTGCTACCCAATTCCCCTCACAAGGATTAATCATAAACCTCGAAAGTATTCTAACAACAAAGGTTATATGAGGACAAGTAATAGATAAATAAATCAAACTTCCAACAAGTTGCCTGTACTTTATTGGATCTTCAAACGAATTACATTCTTCGGAAGTGAGTTTCAAATTCTGCTCCATTGGAGTAGCAACAAGATTACATTCCATCATACTATATTTTTTCAATAACTTATCAACATATTTCTTCTGAGAGATGAAAATAAGTTGTGGTTTTTTATCAACTTCAATTCCAAGATAATAATCAAGTAAACCTAAACGTGTCATATAAAAAAAAATTTTAAATTCATTCTTTATAGATGATATATATATTCATCATTGTTTCCTGTGATCATCAAATCATCAACATATATAAAGGATCCTCCAAATTTCTTACGAAAAGAGTTATATCATCTAGGTCAGAATGTTTATAGTTTAATTTAAGACGATGTTCAATTAGCTTCTCATACCATACTCGTGTTGCTTGTTTCAAGTCGTACAAAGACTTAATTAGTTTGCAAACCTTTTGTTCTTTCCCTTTAACGGAAAATCCTTATGGTTGAAACATGTAAACATCTTCTTTCAAATCTCTATTTAAGAAGGCAGTTTTGACATCCATATGATGAATTTTCCATTCTTTCTTAGCTTTAATAGAAAACAAAGATCTAATAGTGCCCCATTTAGCTGTAGGAGAAAAAGTCTCTATATAGTCGATACCCTCTTTCTGTGCATATCCCTTCTCTTCAAGTCTTGTTTTGTGTTTCTCTAGCGAACCATCAAATTTATACTTAGTTTTATAAATCCATTTGAAACCAATAGGTTTGATTCAAGTAGGAGGATCCATCGTCCTCCATGTGTTATTTTTTATGATAGCATCATATTCCTTTTGCATTGTATCTTTCCATTGTTCATAACTAGCATTTTCTTCAAAGTAAGTAGGTTCAAAATCCACAAAAAAATGATATTCATAATGAGAATAGTTACCTAAGGAACTTCTAGCCTTAAACTCATCATATTTCTTTGGAAATGTTAAAATATGAGCTGAACTTCACAAAGGTTGTGTAAAAAGTTGTTCAAGAAGTTTCTCATCTCCTTCATCTGACTCGGTTATTTCCATTTCTATCATTGTTTCTGTAGAAGCACTTGCATCAACCAATTCCTCATCAACAACAATGAAATTATTATCATCAACCAAAACCAATTTCTCATCATTGAGAGAAGGAAAATCCATAGGATGATCTAATATAGGAATCTCCCCTTCAGGATGGGGAAGTATATTATTTGATTCATAATTAAGGTTTTAGGCACGCACTTTTCTATCTGATTAAGTTTTCTATCAATAGTGAGGGAATATTTATAAGTTTCGAGAAAAAAAAAACTCTTGACAAAATAAAATCTTTCTTCTCTTCATCATATAATTGGTATGCCTTAGAAGTCATGGAATACATTAAAAATATACATTTTCTGCTTCGTTCACTTAGCTTATTCCTCTGAAGTTTACGAATCGAAGAATAATATTGAGAACCAAAAATTTGGAAATGTTTAACAGCAGGAAGACAACTATACCACATTTCATATGGAGTTCTATTGTTAATGACAGAGGAAGGACACCAATTTCTAATGTATGCCACATAGAGCATGGATTCTCCCCAAAATATCAATTTTACATTCTTAAAAACATCATTGACCTTACCATATTAAGCAATTTTTTGTTCATTCGTTGAACAACACCATTTTGTTGTGGATTATATGGTATTTTGGTTTGGTGTTTGATGCCATTCTCTTGCAAATATGTTTAAAAAGCATGTGAATTATATTCTCCTCCATTTTCAGTCCTTATAGTACCAATAGTAAGTTGTGCTTCATTTTTTATCAAGATATGAATATCTTAAACACATGAAAACCTTGTGATTTTTCTTTAAGCAGATAAACCCAACACATCCTCGAATAATCATCAATAAAAGTGAGTATGTATTTATTTCCATTCACAGTTGGTATAGGCATTGGACCACGTAAATCAAAGTGTATGAGGCTTAATTTCCTTGTAGCTCTAAACATACAATTCTAAAAAGACTGTTTGTGACGCTTGCCCAATATACAAGCATTGCATGGGGTCAATTTTCTAGGAAATGTTGGAAGTCCCTTAATCCCCTATTATTTCATAATTCAAATAATTTCATAATTAACATGACCGAAGCATGCATGCCATAATAAATAATATGAAAAAGTATCATTTTGTGAACCAAATAAGTTGTGCTCAATGCAACAGACGACATACCATGCAATTTCAACAATTTATCTTCTTCCACACTATGCATTACAAGTTTATTGTCAGCTGCTCTTCTAATTTCTACTTTACCATCAAATATGTGAATGGAATGTCCCTACTTTCTTATCTTTATAAGAGATAACAAATTTCTTTGGAATTGTGGAATGTAAAGAACATCATTCAAAATATAATTTGAAAGTCTAAGAATTTTTAACTGAATTGAACCAATCCTTGATGGTTTTATTTGGGACTTATCAGCAAAATACACTACTCTGTCAATATTATCATTGAATTGATCAAAAAAATCTCTTCAAAAGGTCACATGACAAGTGGCACCTGTGTCTAAAACCTAACTGTCATACCATGAAGAAAAAGAAATACTAAAAACATCTTCCATGTGGAAATTACAATGAAAAACAAAATAATGTGCATTCTCATAAGACTTTCCTTTGTCTGGAATTATATGATCCTTCCTTTCAAGAAAATTTCTCTTCTTTCATTAATATTCTCCCATGGAATACTACAATTTGGAGTAATATGTCCAATTTTACCACATCTAAAACATTTTATAGCTCGTTTATCAAATATTTATTTGTCATTCTGCTATCTATCTCCCTGAATATTTCTACCCCACTACCTCTATAATTCTTCCTACCTCAACCTATATTACCCTTAGGATTTCTGAAAGATTCCTCTAGAGGTTTTTGGTATTTTTTAGCAAGACATGTAGTTTTGGTATTAGAACCATTAGATGTTTCTTTATTGCCAAAATCCTTCTCTCTTTATGCAATTTTCCTTACTAATTTGTCAAAATCTAAATATTTTAATTTCACACTATCTTGGAGAGATTCCAAGTAGTGTGAATAACTAGGGTAAAGATATTTTATAAAGGCAGTAAGTGACAAATCAACTTTAACTCTAGTAGATTCAATTTCATGATTGATGGTTTTAATTCCATAGGCAAGTTTTAGAGGATCATTGTTGCTCATTTCTAGATTAAATAACTTCAACAATAACTAAATTATCTCCAATTCAGAATGTGAATCATAAAGATATTTTTTTTTATGGAATCATAAGTTGTTTTACTCTAAGCAATGTATATGCTTACCTCTTCTGAGACTGAAGTGGAGATTAAGGCAAAAACATTCTTATCCTTACTTTGCAAGATCGTTGGTTGTTTCCGCTCATCAGGATTCTCTAGTGCATTCTCTCCTTCTCCTTCACAGGCTCCATCAAATAAATCATTAAAGATAAGAGTATTTTTAACTTTTCTAAACCACTCCTGGTAATTTTCCTTTCTGGAAAGGACAACCCCAATTAAAGATACCAGGGAGTTCATATTTGGATCAGCAAAAAAACTGATTTTGATCACATGCAAAGAATTTTTTCTTTAAAAAATTTAGATTCAACCATAAAAAAACTTGTGTAATCACCGATAAAGATTTCTCTAGAAAACTCATTTTTTAACAAATTGATTCAATGCTTTAGTTTTTAACCAAAAGCAGACACACATTTCTCTTAAAAAAAAATTTGTTTTTAACTTTGCAGATTCAAAGGTTTTTGCTGTTTCTTTTTTCTAAACAAGGCACAAATCTCCTTTAAAAAAAATTGTGTTTTGTAACTTACTGATCATCACCAAAACCGACATTGGAAAAGCAATCTGATTTCTTTTCCCAGCAAAAAACTGCTCCTGGGGCTCATGCTGATAGTCTCTTTGCACTACCACACTGCAACACTGAATAGGTAATCGGTCAGGCCAAGGGTCTTCTTATAACAAAAACATCTAACTAACACTTGTTCACACCAACGGTCTTCACACAGGAAAATTTCCAACAATCTTTTTTGTTATTAGAAAACAAAATCATGTCAGTTAACAAATTTCTTCCTTTACCCTCACACTACACATGTACTTATCAAGTAGACCATGGAATTTGCACCGAAAAATCACTATAAATTCTGTGAAGAGGTTCTTCAACTCATACCGAGGTCACCCATTTCACAACTTCACTCAAAAAAAAAAAAACGAGCAAGTGTAAATGCAAACGCCTCCATTGGTTCACTATATGAGAAGGTTGATTAAAGTAAATTTATTAACACCAATGTTGTTACGCATCCTAAAATCTCAAGCTCCAACTGCTCTACTAGGCGTGGTCCTCGGATCTCAATGCCCACTCCATGAAAGTTCTCTGATAGCGTTGTCAAATTAGGATCATGAGTTCTCTACCTTAGCATTCATTAAATTTTGGATTATGTTTATGCTCAGGATTTCAGTTATGACTCCCTAACAAAATATAACTTCCTAACTGTAACTAAACTACCTAACTGTAAATACATAGTCCGTAGGATTACAACATAAACTAGTAAAATATAAAAGTCCACAAGAAAGGGATCTAAAGTGAAAAAATCAAAACTGTGAGGTAAAAAAAGTAGCACCAAAAACACGAAGGGAGATCTCACAATATGTGAAGATATGGAATCATATAAATAATACTAAGGAAGATGGATTGTGCTCTATGCACAGACTTTATCCGCCTCATATAATGTGTAATGAAAAATATCAAAAGACCCGAAAAGTCTTATTTTAGATAAATGATCTGCTCCAGCGCTCGCAGTATATAGATATGTTCCATCCAATGTGTAAGGAGAGGAGGAGAAAAGCCATTGTATGAATTCATGTAGTTAATGATGCCCTGTGATTCCCCATAAACAAATAGGGCTTCAATATAAAGTTGTCTGCAAAACCATAATAGCCCCCATAGTGAAATCACCTTTGCACAAGTGTTAGTGTTATTTCCACCATTCCAGTAGAGTTTGTAACAACATATTTGATCCAATTTGACCTACGACCGACATCCACACAACTTATTTTGTGCCACGACATCAAAGAAATTAGTTGGATATGAGATAAGGTGTGATAATAAATAGAGGGAAATATCCAAAGGAGGTGGAGAAGAATTTTTTATCCCCTCCGAGCTCTGAATAATTTTATGAGTAATCTAAATAGTAGATACAACATCATCTACAAAAATGACCTTATTACTAGTCGTCGAGTCATGCCAAGTGAAAAAGAATGGGATAGCCCCAAGAAACTGCCCCCGCTGCATCCACCAGAGTGTACACTCCTCGACGTGAGAGAAAGACCTATATGGAATTTAAAATTCTAGAAAAATTGTGTGCCAAATTTCCTCAGCCATATGACACTATTAAAACAGGTGAATATTGGCTTTTCATGCCATACAAAAAAGTGGGCATCTCCCTGGTCCAGAGTGTCCATGCTTACATAAATTGTTCCAGGTCAAGTTATTATTTTTTCATATCAATGAGTTAAAGGTAATGATTTTAGGTGGAACGTGCAGCCGCCATACCTACAAGAACAAGCTATAAATCCGTGGGGCATAGATGATAGGAAAAATATACATGTAGGTGATGATCAATGGTTTTAATTTATGTCAACCCAAGCGACACCAGGGGTTGCACTGATATTTCATAGGAATTCCGACTTGAAAATTTACTCTATTACGAGTAAAGGATATTTTTTGTGGTTTCTACTTATCAAGATGTTTCCGTTGATATATGGCATGCCACGTAATTCTTAACGATTTGAGAGATATTTGTGTTTTAAGTTAGTAACACCAATTAGTGCACTAATACCCCATGGGGTTGTGGCATGACACTAATCATTGGTTGTGGTCATTTAATTTTTAATAATTAATAATTTTTTAAGCTCCTAAAATTCCTCCAACATTCACTTGTTGAATACCCTCTCAACCTAAACATTTATACAAATTTTTACCCTCATATCCTTCTCATGTAAGGATTTCGCTACTCATAACAGTTCATTGTGGAATTTTCGCTATAAATATTTTTTGCAAAGCTTAAGATGCTGAAACTAAAAATGCATTTGGATGAAATATTGATGAAGTTCATGTCCGAATTTCAGTTATTTTTTTGCTATATTTTTGAAGATATGATCTGAGGAAGTTAGGGTTTCATTTCAAATAGGTGACATTGGAAAAATTGTCATAACTTTATCTCTGAGAATTGGATTCAAATTTCGTAAGAAGTGATAAAAAGAGGACAAGATGTAGTTTGTTGTTTATCGTTTTCAGGACAAAAGTTTGAAACAGTGACACATGGAACTTCGTACAAGTTCACTCTACTAAACCAGTCTATAATCAAGTCATCGTAGTATATTGGGAATAAATATATCTTGAAGAATCCAATGTTTATCAGACCTACGGGGCTAGAAAGAGGACTCATAGGGATACCATAGGATGAAATTTCAGACCTTGGAGATTTGAAACTATACATATACAGTAGATTCAATATCGAGCTTTTAGACGTCAATAAAAAATATGCATTCAAGGATCATTGTAGTAAGGACAACACATCAACAGTCAAGGGTAAGTCTGCTACAACAAGGTATGTATGATTAGTGTTTTAATTTTAATTTGAATATCATCTCTGACATGTGCTTTTATAGGACAGTGTAAGTATTTTGTATGTATGTTTGATTGGGTTTTGTTCATAAATGTTGAATGTATTTACATTTTAACTTTGAATATTTCTCTAACATATGGTTTGCAGGACAATGTAAGTATTTTATTTGTATATTGGTTTGGGTCTTGCATGTGCAGGAAGGAAGACACAATTGGACAACTTAGACACATACTAGAAGGACAATGCAACGCCAAAGTACCATTACTTGAAGTAATCACAACAATACCTCAGCAGGTGCTAATGTTCAAGGAAGCGGTGTCAAGTCAAGTATGGGGTTGTGTCAAAAGTCAGTATTATAAAAATCATCATTGTAAAATTGTAAAAGAGTTAATTCGCCTAGAGTTGGAGATGCATTTTTGGGAGGTATAAGTGTCATTGTTGGGTAATGTTATGGTTGGGTTGCAGGTCATAGTGTGATTGGGTGATTTGTCTAGTTCAAGAAGATCATTAGAATCATATTTTATCGTCGATCATTATCCCTGGTACGGGAGTCCACAATATTGTCTTATTTCTGATCATTATAGCGTCGAAGGGAGGTGCTAGGTTGGTGCATGAATTCACCTACAGGTTAAGAGTCTGTGAACACTTCAGGGTGGTAGGTTGGTCTAGGATGTCAGGGCATCCATTCAGTTGAGTACTAAAGAAAACAAGGTGTTGGGGCGTCCTTCTAGTGGGAGCTAGAGAAGAATTATTTTCTAGAATTCGAATAAGTTGCACCTTTCATTTCAGTTGGGGTTGAATAGTAAAGAATTTATTATAAAATCATTCCGTGGGTTTTGACCTAGAGGGGGTTTCCCACCTAAAATTCATGTGCCTTTTGTGTTCTATTGTTTACTATTTTTACTAGATAAACATCAAGAATAATTGAATATTAAATAATGCTCTGAAAATATTTAAAAGTGCTAATTGATAAAAAATATTGATTACCCCCCCCCCCTCCCCCTCTCAGTATTTCCAAAAATTGGTATCAGAGCTTGGTTCCTTCTATAAAAATATAAAAACTAGAAGGAGGTTGTGAAGTATACTAAGAATATAGTTCCTTTTTTCAATGTAAATAACTACGCACTTTGGAGTGGAAGAATGCAGGTTCATTTGTTGGCGCAAGGATATGAAGTACGACCCAGGATGAACAATGAAAGAAAAATATGGTATATGATGTAAGGGATAAATATATCATTATCATTGGGCTTATCAAATCTATCTATCTTAAGGTACTGAGTTTCAAAACTTCTAAAGAAGTGTGGGGCAAGCTTGAGAATATATATGCAGGTCACTTAAATGTGAAAGAAGCAAAGCTTCAAATTTACAGGGAAAAATTTAAGCAACTCAAAATGAAGGAAGATGAAAATATTGATTCATACTTACAGTGTGTTGATGAAATAACAAATGCATTGGAAGGTTTGGGAGAACATGTCAACATGAAAACTTTTTTCCGAAAAATCCTTAAAATCTTGCCGTCAAGATTCAACCCAAAGGTATCTGTCTTGGAATATAATTCGAATCTAGCCAAAATCAACAAATATGAATTACATGGAGTGCTTATGGCATATGAAATGAGTATTGAAGAAGAGGATGACAGATATCACCTAGAAACAACATTTGCCACATCCAAGAAAACTAGTAAGGACAAGCATACTCCGAAAGCGAAAAATTGTAGTTGTAAGGAAGAATATGAAGAAGAATTTTCAGATAAATAATTTTCCTACTTCACATGAAAAAAGAGAATAGGAATGATGAAATTCAAAGGTAAAATTATATTGATATTTTTTTATGTTGTGTAACCAGCTCCAAAAATAGAAGAAAAGAGATATCAACGCCTTAGAAATAAGCCACTTCGAGGGGGCAACCTCCAATACATTACATAAATGAACAATTCTTGGATGATACAATTTACAAAACCTCGTTTCTATATATAGGAGTCCATGGGGCCATAATGTAATCCTAGTGGGCCACAATGTAATCCTAGCCGACCTAACAATAATAATTTAAGGGCACAATAATAACAAAATGGGGGTTACAAGGGTACAATAATAACAATAAGGGGATTACACTAACAACAATAAGGGACTATACTAGTAATATAGGGACCTAACATGCCCCTCTCCTTCAAAAAAGTGTTGTCCTCAACGCTTGAGTAGCTCTGGGTGCTTCTGTATAAATTTCTCATCCTCCCATGTAGAATCTTCAGTGGGTAAGTTCTTCCACTTGATGAGATACTCTGAAATTGATCGATTCCGTAGTTGTCGAGTTCTTTTTTCCATGACTGCTCCAGGTTCCAATATGATTTTCCCTTCCCCATCAAGTTCTGGCAATACTGTTTGAACTGGAAGATTTTCACCTATAACCTTCTTTAAGCATGAAACATGGAAAACTGGATGTACTCGCGAAGAAGCAGGAAGCTCCAATTTGTATGCCATAGTACCAATCTTTTGCAACACCTTGTAAGGACCATAGTACTTTGGCGATACTTTATTATCCTTCTTAGCTTGCTTGAGGGACATTTGTTTATATGGTTGTAGCCGTAAAAATACCCAATCTCCTACATCAAAACTTCTCTCGCTGCGATGTTGATCTGCCTTTTGTTTCATTCGATTTTGTGCCAAATTCAGGTTATCCTTTAAGAGTTGGAGAACTTCTTGCTGATGCTCGACGTGATCTTCCACTGCTTGAACCTTCAAATTTTCCCTTAAAGATGATGTGATCGATGGTGGATGATATCCATAGAGTGCCATAAATGGGGTCATTTTTGCTGCAGTATGGAAGGAAGTGTTATACCACCATTCAGCGAGAGGTAACCACTTGACCCATTGTGTTTGTTTATCAGATACAAAACAACGAAGATATCCTTCCAAACATTTATTTACTATCTCGGTTTGACCATCAGATTGAGGATGATAAGATGAGCTATGAGCTAATTGAGTACCCAAACAAGAAAATAACTCCGTCCAAAAATTTCCGGTAAAAATGGGATCTCTGTCGCTCACAATAACCCTTGGGCTTCCATGTAGCTTTTGAATTCTGTCCATAAATGTAGTAGCAACTGTACTTGCTTTAAATGGATGAGATAATGCACAAAGTGTGCATACTTGGTAAGTCTATCAACTACCACCATGATGACACTCTTTCCTTCGGACTTAGGTAAACCTGTGATAAAATCCATTGAAATCTCCTCCCAACGTTGACTTGGAATGGATAAAGGTTGTAGAAGTCTCGGGGTCTTATTTGTTTCCACTTTATTCTCTTGGCAAACCAAACATTCCGCCACAAACTTTTGAATATCAGATTTAAGGCCATCCCAAAAAAATTCTTTCTTCACCCTGTGGTAAGTTTTTAAAAATCCTCAGTGTCCTCCTAAAGGAGAAGTGTGCAATTCCAGAAGAATCTTTTGTTTTAGTTGGGAATTCTTACAAAGATATAAGCGATCTTTGTACCATAAGGAATCATTTTTCCGACTAAATGTATCAGATGTACTAGGATCTTGCTGCAACTTTTGAATGAGTGTCCATACATCTTTGTCCTTCTTCCATTCATCTCTTGCTTCAGTTATCCAATCTGGTTGGATAATAGAAATGGCACAAATTAATGCTTCCACCTCTTCATTCTTTCTTGAGAGTGCATCTGCAACAACATTAAGCTTTCCTTTTTTGTAGATTATTTCAAAGTCATAACCCAACATCTTTGTGACCCATTTTTGCTGCTCTTCTGATGATAGTGTTTGTTCCAAAAAGTGTTTAAGACTATCATGATCAGTTTTTACCTTGAAGTGTCTTCCCATTAGGTAAGTTCGCCATTTCTTTAGTGCATGCAGTATTGCTAACAGTTCCTTCTCATAAATAGGTTTTTGTAAATACTTTCCTTTGATTGGACGACTTTCAAAAGCAATGGGTCTTCCTTCCTGCATTAAAACTGCACCAATTCCATTTCCTGAGGCATCACATTCCACAATAAAGGTTTTTGTGAAGTCTGGTGTAGCTAAGACCGGTGCTAGGCACATTACCTCTTTAAGACGTTCAAAGGCCTTAGTTGCTTCAGGAGTCCATGAAAATGCATCTTTCTTCAATAATGTTGTTAGAGGTGCTGCTATTCTCCCATAATTCTTAACAAACTTGTGATAATACCCTGTTAACCCGAGAAATCCTCGCAACTTCTTTATGGTTGTAGGGACTTTCCATTCCTTAATGGCTTTAATTTTGTTAGGGTCTACTTTAACACCCTCGTGAGATACAATATGACCCAGATATTCCACCTCTTGTACTCCAAAGAAACATTTGGATTTTTTTCATATAATTGTTTCTCCTGCAATAGTTTGAGCACCCTGTCAACATGTTCAACATGATCCTTCCAAGACCTGCTGTAGATTAGTATATCATCAAAAAATACTAGCACAAATTTTCTAAGGAAGGGTTTGAAAATGGAACTCATCAACCCTTGAAATGTAGAAGGTGCATTGGTAAGGCCAAAAGGCATGACCAAAAATTCATAATGACCCTCATGAGTTTGAAATGTTGTTTTTGGAATATCTTCAGTCTTCATTCTAATATGATGATATCCTGAACGAAGATCCAACTTGGTAAAATAAATTGCTCCATGTAATTCATCCAATAATTCATCAATCACAGGAATGGGAAATTTGTCTTTAATGGTGAGCTTATTGAGCTCCCTATAATCCAGACACATTCGCCATGATCCATCCTTCTTGGGTACCAATACTACAGGAGTAGAGAAAGAACTTTGACTAAGTTGAATTACACCTGCCTCTAACATTTCTGCAATCATACGTTCAATTTCTCTTTTTTGGAAGTAAGGATATCTATAAGGCCTGATGTTTGGATGAACACTTCCTGGAATCAAATGAATAGCATGATCATGATCACGAATAGGTGGGAGTCCTTTGGGAGTTTCAAACACCTTGGAATGATTTTCCAATACTTGTTGGAGATCTGCAGGAATAGATGATTTTGATGTTGGAACTTCTAGTGAGCATAATTGTGCAATTACGCCTCGTTGTTATTTCTTTAGAAGCTTTGCCATGACATTAGAGCTTATTATCCTTCCTGGCTTCCTTGCAATACCACGTAATTCAACTTCCTTTCCTTCTGAATAAAATTTCAAGAAAAGTTCTTGAAAATTAAAAGCTACCGTCCCCAAAGATTGTAACCATTGTACTCCTAGTACAACATCAACACCTCCCATAGGAATGGAAAGCATTTGACTAGTCAATACATATTCCCCCATGGTTAGCTTGATATTATGGCATTTTCCAGAGAAATTTATAGTTCCTCCATTTGCAACCATCACTTGACATTCTGGTGCTAGGTATAGGAAACAATTTAATTCCTTGGCTACCTTACAATGAATAAAATTATGGGAGCTACCTAAATCAATCAACACTATTACCTTTTTATTCTTGAGTTTTCCTTCTATCTTGAGAGTTTGAGGAGTGTTAATTCCTACCAGTGCATTACACGATATGGTCGGATTCCTTTCTTCCTCTTCTAGGGTTGGTTCCTGGTGTATATCCTCTTCTTGTTCATTTTCTTTTTCCTCTTCACAATCTATTTAAAATAATTTCTTCTCAGCACACTTATGACATTTAGTGTATTTGCTATCACAATTGTAGCAAAGCCCTTTTTCTCTTTTTTCTTCCAATTTTTGTGGTGTAAACCTTGTAGGTTGTGGAAATCTAGACGTAGCAACACTTCCCTCTTTATAGAATTGAGTGGTAGGCTTCCTTGTCGCCATAATTTTACATTAAACTTTTCTTGCCAACCTGAATGCCTTCTCCAATGAATTAGGTTCCAGAACGCGAACTTCATGTTGGATTTTATCCTTTAAAGTGCCTATGAAGAGATCAATCCTGTGTTCCTCTAGAATATCAGTTACCCTTATATTCAATTTTTGGAAGTCCTTAATGTGCTGCCCCACTAAACATTTTTTTGTGGTGAGGTTGGGAATTTAGCAACCAAGTGTCCTCAAAAAAATGATGTTGTTACGAAAGGAAAGAAAGGTCTAAGGAAGTTCAATAAGAAAGGCAAGAATAAATTTTTTAAGAAGAGTTTCTTCTCCAAAAAAGATAGCTCCTCATCTGATGAAGACAATGGTAATGAATAAGAAATCAATGGAATAATATTTTTTATGGCCAAGCATAATAAGCAAGAAGCATCTGACGAAGAAGGAGAGGAAGAAGAAAAGATGTCTGAGGTTGAATTTCAAAATGAAGTGATCAAGCTTATCAAAGAGCTCAAGGTCAAGAAGAAGCATGTCAACACTCTTGAAGATGAATTAAAGATAAAGGGAACATGTCCTAAATCTTAAAATCAAGGTTGAAGAATATAAACAAGTTGAATAATCGCTCAGGGAATAATTAAAGGAAATAAACAAGGAAAGAGAAGCAATGGAAGCTTAAATAGTTTCTCTTCAAAAGAAAGTAAAAAAATGGAAAAAATCTTTAAAACTACACCAACAGCTCCAAGGCATTAGAAGAAATCATCAACAATCAACGATCAAACAATGACAAGATAGGTGTTGGTTACAAAGAAAAATATGAAAAGGAGCCAAGTCCTTCTATGAAAACAAAATAAGATGGATATGAAAAACCTAAAAAGAAGGTAGACCTTCAAACCAACCCAAGAGATTAGGATTTGCAGGAAGAACCATCGAAGACAATTCCTTGAAGAAGATTTCCTCCAAGGTATCAACTTATCTTCTATGGTAATTGTTATTCATGTGGAAGGTTTGGACATAGAGTTATAGAATGTCGCACACATGTTTGGAATAAATACAGTTTCAGGAGATATTTCAGAAATGGATATTCCATAACTCAGTAGAATATTAACAGATTTGACCATTTGAGAGATGATGTTGAATGTTACAAATGTAACAATTTTGGAAACCTAGCTAAAGATTGTATACTTGTAAGTTCCTCAAAGGAATTCTCCCAAAATTAGAATGAACAAATATGGAAAAAGAACACTGAAAGATGTGATATCTCTCTCAAGGATCAAAGAAACATAAGTTTTTGGTATGTTGATAATGGTTGCTCAACCCATATGACTGGAGAGAGGAATAAGTGCATATCCTTGAAGGAAAAAAATGATGGAACAATTTCTTTTGGAAATGACGGGTCTTCAAACATAATAGGAGTACGTACAGTCACACTTGGAAGCAATAATGCAATAGCGAAATATGTGTTGTTGGCTGAGAATATGAATCACAATCTACTTAGTGTTGGAAAAATGTGCGATTAAGGACACACGATGCTATTTAGCTCTAAGAAATGTGAAATCAGGAAAGTAAATTTCGGTAAAATTGTGGCTACAACAAGCTAAGCTCCAAATGACATATATATTTTGGATGAGACACCTAAAGAGTTATTTTTGGAAAAGTAAGATGAAATTTGATTATAGCACAAACGAATGGGACATATAAATTTCGACAATTTGGGCAGGACCAACAAGAAGGAAGCAATAAGAGAAATTCCTAAAATTAAAAAATCCACTAATACAATATTTGAATATTGTCGGCATGACAAGCACACAAAAGTTGAGATCAAGACAAAAGATAATTCTCCAAAAGATTTAGAGGAATGGTGTCAAAAGAATCATCCGTCAAATAAAATCATTGGCAACATAAATGAAGAAATTGGAACCAGAAGAAGTCGACATCTTTGTTCATCAAAACAAGCCCACCTTTATTTTTTAACAACTTTTGAGCATAGCAATTTTGAGAAAGCTAGTCAGGATGAACACTGGGTAGTAGCTATGAATGAAGAACTGGATCAAATTGAGAAGAATGCTACTTGGGAATTGGTTATACGACCAAAGGATAAAATTTTTATTGGAACTAAATGAGTCTTCAAAAAAAAATTGAATGAGCATGGACATGTTACCTGGAATAAGGCAAGATTAGTCTGCAAGGGAAATGCACAACTTGAACGAATTGATTTTGAAGAAACATTTGCTCCTGATGCCAGAATGGAAGCTATCAAAGTGTTTCTCACTTATGCATGTCAGGAAAAATCAAGGTCTACCAAATGGATGTTAAGTCAGCCTTTCTAAATGGTGAATTGGAAGAAGAAGTTTTCATTGAACAACCCAAAGTTTTTCTGCTCTATGGAAAGGAAGACTGTGTATGTAGAATAAAGAAGGCACTATATGGTCTCAATCAAGCTCCTAGAGCTTGGTATGCTAATATTGATGGATATATACATCAACAAGGATTTAAGAAAGGAAGTTTCGACAACAATCTCTATGTGAAAGTGGATCAAGTTAACCTAACAATTATCGAGGTATATGTAGCCGTTATAACTTTTTGAAGCAATGATGACAGATTCCGTAAAAAAATTTCCACAAAGATGCAAATTGAGTTTGAAATGTCTCTACTTGGTGAGTTGACATATGTTTTAGGGCTTCATATATATTAGCATGATAAAGAAATATTTATATATCAAACCAAGTATATCAAGGAAATTTTCAAGAAATTCAAGATGGAATATTGCAAGTTTGGCCTTACCTCAATGGTAACAGGTTGCAATTTAAGTTTAGATGATTCGTCAAAGGGTGTGGATGAGAGGTTGTATAGATATATGATTGGCATTATTCTATATGTGACGGCTTCTTGGCTAGACGTAATGCACACAATTAGACAAGTAGCAGGATTCCAAGCAGCACCAAAACAATCTCAATATATTATTTTCGTCAAAATAATTCTCTAACATCTTAAGGGCACAATAGAATATGGTTTATGGTATCCCAAAGGAAATAATCTAGTTATCCAAGCTTATACAGATGCAGATTGGGAATGAAGTGTTGATGATCAAAAGACTACCAATGGAGCAATACTCTCTTTAGGTGGTTGCCTTGTTTCATGGTTAAGTAAAAATAAGTCTTCAATCTCATTATCCATAGCAGAAGCAGAATATATTGTGGCAATAGCCTACTGTACTCAATTTCTCTAGATGAAGCAAACTTTTCAAGATATTCAAGTCAAGTTTTACGAGCGTATTCCCATCTTTTATGATAACACTAGTGACATTTGTATCTCCAAGAATCCTTTGATGCATTCCAAAACAAAGCACATTTCGATCAAATATCATTTCATTAGAGAGCAGGTCACCGAAATGAATATCAAATGCCTAAAATTTAAAAACCCACTAATATGATATGTGAATATTGTCGGCACGATAAGCACACAAAATTTGAGATCAAGACAAAAGATAATTCCCCAAAAGATTTATAAGAATGGTGTCAAAAGAATAATCCGTGTAATAAAATCATCGGCAACATAAATGAAGAAATTGGACCCAGAAGAAGTCAACATCTTTGTTCATCACAACAAGCCCACCTTTATTTTTTAACAACTTTTGAGCATAGCAATTTTGAGAAAGCTAGTCAGGATGAACACTGGGTAGTAGCTATGAATGAAGAACTGGATCAAATTGAGAAGAATGATACTTGGGAATTGGTTACATGACTAAAGGATAAAAATTTTATTGGAACTAAATGGGTCTTCAAAAAAAAATTGAATGAGGATGGACATGTTACCAGGAATAAGGCAAGATTAGTCTGCAAGGGAAATGCGCAACTTGAACGAATTGATTTTGAATAAATATTTTCTCTCATTGCCAGAATGGAAGCTATCAGAGTGTTTCTCACTTATGCATGCTCAAGAAAAATCAAGGTCTACCAAATGGACGTTAAGTCAGCCTTTCTAAATGGTGAATTGGAAGAAGAAGTTTACATTGAACAACCCAAAGGTTTTATGCTCTATGAAAAGGAAGACTATGTCTGTAGATTGAAGAAGGCACTGTATGGTCTCAATCAAGCTCCTAGTGCTTTGTATGCTAATCTTGATGGATATCTACATCAACAAGGATTTAATAAAGGAGTCGTTGATAGCAATCTCTATGTGAAAGTGGATCAAGTTAAACTAACAATTATCGAGGTATATGTAGCCGATATAATTTTTGGAAGCAATGATGACAGATTCAGTAAAACCTTTGCCACAAAGATGAAAATTGAGTTTGAAATGTCTCTACTTGGCGAGCTGACATATGTTTTAGGGATTCATATATCTCAGCATGATAAAGGAATATTTATATATCAAACCAAGTATATCAAGGAAATTTTCAAGAAATTCAAGATGGAATATTGCAAGTATGTCCTTACCTCAATGGTAACAGGTTTCAATTTAAGTTTAGATGATTTGTCAAAGGATGTGGATGAGAGGTTGTATAGATCTATGATTGGTAGTCTTCTATAAGTGGCGGCTTCTTGGCCAGACATAATGCACAAAGTTGGACAAGTAGCAAGATTCCAAGCAGCACCAAAACAATCTCATATTATTGTCGTCAAAAGAATTCTCTAATATCTTAAGGGTACAATAGAATATGGTTTATGGTATCCCAAAGGAAATAATCTAGTTATTCAATTTTATACAGATGTAGATTGGGAAGGAAGTGTTGATGATCAAAAGAGTATCAATGGAGTGACACTCTAGTTAGGTGGTTGCCTTGTTTCATGGTTAAGTAAAAATAATTCTTCAAACTCATTATCCACAGCAAAAGTAGAATATATCACGGAAGGAGCCTATTGTACTCAAGTTCTCTAGATGAAGCAAAATTTTCAAGATATTAAAGTCAAGTTTGACAAGCGTATTCCCATATTTTACAATAACACTAGTACCATTTGTATCTCCAAGAATCCTGTGATGCATTCCAAAAAAAAGCACATTTCGATCAAATATCATTTCATTAGAGAGTAGGTCACCTAAATGAATATCAAGCTTCAATATGTTGGCACAAAGGAAAAAAATGTTGATATATTTACCAAACCATTACCTCATGAAGCATTTTAGTATCTTCACATAAACCTTGGGACTCTCCCAAGTTCTCATTAGATTCTTTATCTTATCTAACTAAGTAAAAAAAGGGGGGAGTTGAGGTGTGTACAGGTCCACAGGATGACGTTTGTTAGGGTGAGTTACCCTTTTCCATTCATGAAAAAGGGGGAGAGAATGTTGTAGGAATATGTGTCATGATTACAGGGGGAGTACTTTTGTTTTCATCAATTCCAAAGGGGGATATTTTTTATCAGTGTTTGTCATTGATGTCAACCCGACCAGTACCATGGGCTACCCTGGTATTGAATAGGAATTTTGACTTGAAAACTTACTCTATTCCAAGTCAATGATATTTTGGATGGTTTCTACCTGTCGAGATGTTTCCATTGGTATATGGCATGCCACATAATTCTTAACGGTTTGAAAGATATTTGTGTTTTAAGTTAGTAACCCCAGTTAATGGGCTAAAACCCCATGGAGTTGTGGCATGAAACTAATGGTTAATTGTGGTATTTTAATTGTCAATAATTAATAATTTTTTAATCTCCTAAAATCCCTACAACATTCACTTGTTGAATACCCTTTCAACCTAAGAATTTATATAAATTGTCACCCTCATATCCTCCTCATGTAAGGATTTCCCTACTTATAACAAGTCATCATGGAATTTTTGCTCTAATTTTTTTTTTTGCAAGGCTTCAGATGCTGAAAATAAAAACCCATTTGTGTGAAATCCAGATGAATCTCATGTCAGAATTTCAGATATTGGTTCACTATATTTGTAGAGATATGATCTGAGGAAGTTAGGGTTTTTGTAGGCTCCCGAGTTTCATGTGAAACAAGTTACCTTGGGAAAATCATCATAACTTTCTCTCTTTTCATTGGATTCAAATTTCTTAAAAATTGACAGAAATTAGACGAGTTGTAGTTTGTTGTGTATCATTTTTAGGACCAAAGGTTGAAACAGTGACACGTGGCACTTTGTACAAGTTCGCTCTGCTGAACATGTCTATAATCAGGTCATCATAGGAGATTGGGCATAACTATTTCTTGATGAATCCAATGTTTATCAAACATATGGGGTTGGAAAGAGGACTCATAAGGATACCACAAGATGAAATTTCAGACCTCGGAGATCTGAAATTACACAAATATGACATATTCAATATCGAGCTTCTAGAAGGAAAGAAAAAATATACATTCCAGGATCATTGCAGTAAGGAAAACACATCAACAGTCAAGGGTAAATCTACTATAACAAGGTATGTATGATTAGTGTTTTCATTTTAATTTGAATATCATCTCCGACATGTGTTTTTGGAGGACAATGTAAGTATTTTGTATGCATGTTTGATTAGGTTTTGCTCATAAATGTTGAACATATTTAAATTTGAATTTTGAATATTTCTCTGACATATGGTTTGCAGGACAATGTAAGTATTTTGTTTTTATATTGATTTCGGTCTTGCATGTGCAGAAAGGAGGACATAACAGGACAACTCAGAGACATACTGGAAGGACAATGCAATGCCAAAGTACCATTACTTGAAGCAAGCACAACAATACCTCAGCAAGTGCTAGTGTTCAAGGAAGCAGTGTCAAGTCAAGTATCAAGTCGTGTCAAAAGTCAGTATTGTAAAAATAATCATTGTAAAATTGTAAAAGAGTCATTATTGTAAAAGAGTTGGATACGCATTGTTGGGAGGTATAAGTGTCATTGTTGGATAATGTTATGGTTGTGTTGACGGTCATAGTGTGATTGGGTGATTGGTCTAGTTCAAGGAAATCATTATGAATCATATTGTATCATGGATCATTGTCCTTGGTACAGGAGTCGACAATATTGTCTTATTTCTGATCATTATAGGGTGGCAGGGAGGTGCTAGGTTGGTGCATGAAGTCACCTACAGGTTGGAGCCTGTGAAAACTTCAAGGTAGTAGGTTGGTATAGGATGTCAGTGGATCCATTCAGTTGACTACTGAAGAAACCATGGCATTCAAAATCCTTCCAATGGGAGCTGGAGAAGAATGATTTTCTAGAATTCTAGGAAGATGTACCTTTCATTTCAGTTGGGGTTGAAGATTAAAGAATTTATTAGAAAATCATTCGGTGGTTTTTGACTCAGAGGAGGTTTTCCACCTAAAATTTGTGTGCCTATTATGCTCTATTGTTTACTGTTGTTACTGAATAAACATCAAGAATAATTGTAGATTAACTAATGATCTGAAAATGTTTAAAAGTGCTAATTGATAAGAAATATTGATTCACCCCCCCTGAGTATTTCCAATGGTAGGTATCCACGATATGAGCTAAGTTGTTGCACAATCTGAGCTAAGTTGTTAAGAAGTGTGCCTCCCCAAGTAAGGAAATCTCCCCTCTAATTTTGATGTAATATTTCACACTGTAGCTTGTACCTGAAGTCTTCCCATTCAATTGGTGGCGCCCCAGCAGTCCCAAATCTTCAACATCGATCCAAATCGAGGAATGATCACGCCATTTTTTTATAGCCTACATCATTAAAAAAAAGTGACACAAGAGTGAATTCGATATATAAGAGGTCTAATAAAAATAAAATCCCCCTCCACACCCTTAATGACATCAAATCTAATATAAATTTTTTCAATGAAGATGAGTTAAGTCTTTTGAGAAAAAATAGCCAAACCTTTTTATGAAGTTTCACCATATATATGATCACAACTCTCCATTTTTCATATCTACAAGAAAAACACAAATATTGTAGTGAATATGTGGCATCATGTTTTCCACATTAAAGACAAACAACATGCAATTTCTACATACCATCAAACTTACCTTGATTAAACGCTAATAAATCCTAACAAATGACTAAACGCTAATAAATTCCAACAAATGAGTTTAGACTCTAGAGTTATCTTGAGTCTTGACCAAGTCCATCTTGGAATACTAAATCTACTTTCTTGTATGTTTCAATGAATAGGAGATGAAAAACCTAAGGAGAGCTTTGACGGCTTCAAATTAGATCCAGATCCTTATTGGTCTGGGAGAGATTCATAAACCATAGAAAAACTAGTTTAAGATGAGTCTTAATTTCAAATATAATTTTTCTTTGTGAAACATATTAAATCTCCGAATCATTAAACAAAAATTAAATATAATCATAACATAACACGCAATGTAATGTAATAATTTGAAGTAATTTCAAATTTATAAAAAACTATGAAGAGAGATCCTCAAGTGGTATGTAGTAATAATTTGATCTAATTATATGTAGTAAAGATGAACCAATTCAAACCATTAGAGACATACTCTTTGTTACATCCAATAGAGGATAATAATATCCCTCAGGAGGAGCAGTATTCATCGACAATTGATTGTAATTACATGATAGGCATTCTTTTTGGGAAAGCAGTGACATAATCATTTGTGTAATTAGAAATTTCTATTCCGAGAAATTTTGATCTTCTTATCTGTAAACAAAGATTTTGATGTTGGTATATTCTCGTTTTTCTTTATGGAATTTTCAGTATTCATCTTTTTACATATTTAAATATTATTAATTTAGATGTTTATTATTATTAAACATGTTTATGTTTTCACATTTACTTTTTTTTTTTTTTCAGAAAGAAAAATATTCTTGGTTTTATATAATGTACCAGTAACAAAACTTTTAGACCGACCAATAGTCTTTTCAACTTGATTACATTACATTAATTTTGCATCGAAACACAAAAAAATCACAAAAAGTATCAACCTACAACAAGTTTGGCTTCCTCGAAATATTTTTTAGCTGAAAGAGCAATTACAGCCTCTACAATATCCTGAGATGAACGAACAATAGATCAAATCTGATTAAATTCCACAAAAGTATAAAAAATTTGTTTGATTATCTTTCAAAAAAGAAGGAGTTAATGTTGTCTATTGTCGTCTCTCACCGAATGTGAATAGTGCTAGTAGCTCCTTTACCTTCTGCAACCAGTAGTTGATAATGCATTTCACCATAGTTGCCTTCCAACCCCTTCTTCTATAACCTATCAGCTACATCATTCTTCTGTCTGAAAACATGATGAAAGGAGATCACAACAAAATATTTCTTTAGTATTTCAACTCTCTCCAACCAGTGTGCTATCTAACCCAATCTAATGGAAAATTTATTGTTTAGATGATCGATTAACACTTTGGAGTCCCCTATTATGAGGATATTTTCCATGTACAATTGGTTGGAAAACCAAAGGAGCCCCCAGAGGGTGAGAACTTATGCCTTCGTGTTTGTACCTGTACCTCCCTTCCAATAAATTTTATAATGGCATTCTAGATAAATCAGTAGCCAAGCCCCGTAGCCACAAATCGAGTGCTGTGATGTTCCATCAAAGAAGCCAACAGGATAACTGATCTCATGAGGGAAAAACCGGCTCGATAAATCCGACGAAGGCGTTTTTTTGATCTTTAAATGTTCCAATGAGCATATGATTTGGAAGGAAATGTTCTTTGGATTACTCAGAATACCATCAAAAATAGTTCTGTTCCTTGTACACCAAATATACCAGTGAAAGAAGATAGGCAAATCCCGGAAGATGACCCCTCATTTGAGCCACCACTTCAAAAATTCCTCTGTCGACTGATACTCCGGCATGCTAATTTTTAAAATATCACAAACACAAGACAATGTATTAAAAGCATAGGGGCAAGTGTAAAATAAATGGACATTTTCCTCCACTGCTATCCCACATATTAGGCAAATGCCAGGGCCCTGCCACCCTCTCTTTTGAAGATTTTTCCAAGTTATGTTTCTATCCTTCCAAACCAACCATAAGAAAATTATCATTTTGATCTGAGCTTTAGATTTCCAGAACACTTTGAACCAACCATTTGATTCTGATGCCGCTCTGTTTTTAATTAGATCTAAATAAATTTCCTTGATTGTCAGAATGTCATTATTCTTCTTTCCTTTCGAAGTTATCTGGTCCCCACCTATCAACCTGCAAAGACCCAACGTCTTGAGTTTTTCCATGTACAACTTCCACTTCCCTTCCCACTTCTACTGCAACCCCATCTCAAAAAATTCCTTCCAACTCAGGATCTCCCCAATCCACTCTTTGATCCTTTGTTGAATGGAAAAATACCCCTTACTATTTAAAATCAGTACAAGATCCTCGATCTGAAGCTGAAAATCAGCCATTCCCATCATCATCATATTGCCAATAAGGATTTGTGATCCATTTCCAAAGAGCCAATTTACCTGTTCCTTGACCACCAGCCACAGCCTACCAAAACCTTTCTAGATGTTAGATTTTGAGTTGATTATAGGCCAACCTGAAAGGACCAGTTCTTCCACAGATACACCTCCCAAATATTTGTGTTTTAAAATCTCTTGCCATTTTCCTTTTCCAGTTAGACCTCACCACAGAGTCTTAATAATGAGTGATTGCCCAAATAATTCCATATCTAAGATACCCCATCCACCTTTGTATATAGGGAGGGCTAATGTCTCCCATTTAGCAAGGTGAATGGCTTTCTTCTCTCTCCCCCTGCCCCAAATAAAATTTTCCATTATCTTCCTAATATTATTCAAAATTTTCTTTGGGAGTAAAAATAGATGAGCCCAGTCTGTATTCATCTGTTGAAGTACCGCCTTCAGCAAAATCAATCTGCCTCCTTTAGTCAGCCATCTACCTCTCCAGTTATTTAATTTATTTTGAAATTTCATGGTCAACCAAGACCAATCCTCCATTGTTTAATTTGCATATTTCAATATAAATCCAAGGTAAGTTAGCCCTTGATCCAGCGGAGCTGTTTTGAAATTGAACAGATCTGCTATTTCCTGAAGCAGAGTCTCCTCCCCACCATAGTAATAGATGCAAGATTTTTCATTGCTGGCCAACATTCCAGTGGCTTCACCAAAAATCTTCAATATTTCATACAATACCATCCAACAATTTTTTATCAACATACCGAAAATGAGTATGTCATCCACAAATAGATTGTGGGTAGTCTTCAAAAGAGGGCTCACTTCTATGCCACGGAACAAACCACTCTCAGCTGCTCTATTGATTTTTATACTAAGAGCGTCCATAACAATCACGAAGAGTAGCGGAGATAGGGAAAACCCCTGGCTTAATCCTCTAATAGGTTTAAAAAACTTCGAAACCGATCCGTTAATAAGCATTGCCATATAGGTATTTGTCACACATACCATTATCCATGCTACAGCCTCCCTGCTGTGTCCTATTTTGAACAAGACAAGCCTCAAGAAAACCCAGTCAACATGGTCATACGCTTTCCTGAGATCAATTTTCATGACTGTCGCCTTCATTTTTTTAGAATGAATTGTATGGATTGTTTCTTTTGTGGCAGCTACAATTTCATGAATATTACGGTTTTTTAGGAATCCATATTGTTCTGGGGAGATAAAGTTTGACGGAATACCTTTTAAAAGACCAGCAATTATTTTGGACACAAGCTTGTAAACAATGTTGCATAAAGATATGGGCCAGAAATCATCAAAGGTAAGAACACCTTTCCTCTTCAGGATGAGAACAAGGAGGGTTGAGTTAATAGCTCCATTTATCTTGCCTATGATACTAACTTCCTCTGCTAGATCCTTCAAATCAACAATAAATTCTTCAATAAAATGCAAGAAAAATTCCGGAGACCAACCATCAGGTCCCAGACTTTTATCTGCTATAAAAGATTTAAGAACTCCTTTTACCTCATCAGCCATCACCTCCCTGAAAAAATTAAGATTGTGCGAGGTTGAGAACATAATAGGGAAACCATTGATTAGATCTAAGTGCTCCTCAGTAACAGGAACCATTCTTTGCTAATAAAGCGTGCCGAAATATTCCACTACACTCAACTTGATTTCCTCTGTGGAGTGTACAATTCTATCACCAAGATTAATTTCCCAAATCGAATTGTCCTTTCTTCTATGAGTCGCAAAATTATGGAAAAACTTAGTATTCCTATATCCCTCTGCCAACCAAGTAGCTCTACTTTTAAGTCTCCATGGCGCATCCTCATTCTTCATAAATATTCTAAGTTCACCTTCTATCAACTTTAGCTGTTCCCAATAGTAGTCATTCTGAATGCCTTCTGCTATCTCCGAATGAATTCTATTCCTTTCAGATAGTATGAATCAGATCCTATCTTTTTCCTTTTTAAGGTTTCTCCTTTCCTAACTTCTGACCATAGTCTTCAGTTCCTTAAGTACTCTAGCCAGATGGGACATCATGAACAAGCCCTCCTTCCTCTTATGCTTCTGTAGATATTCCTTAATCATGATGTTGAAATCCGGATCTAACCACCATATTTTGTTGAACTTGAAAGTATAGCCCGAGTGCTTCACCTCAAAATCCCAATATAATGAATTAGGCCTATGATCAGAAGTGTTATCTCCTCTGCAATCGCTTGGGCTTCCTTCAAGCATAATCTTAGCCTAGAACTTATTACAAAACAATCTAATCTCTTCCCAATAAAATGCTTACCTTTCCTTCGATTTATCCATGTAGGGAAATTCTTTTTTAATGGAATGTCAACCAGATCTTCCCCCTCCAAAATTCCTTTAACAATTGCGACCGATGTATCAAACCTACCAGTCTCCCCCCAAACTTCACCAGGATGGAAGCAGCAATTGAAATCTCTCGCAAGAATGCTGTTATTTAGACTAAGAAAGCTAGAATCCTCCATTCAATGCTAGAACGAATTCTTGTCGGCATAAGGAGCATAAATATTAAGAATATTTGTACGCCTGCTGAAACCTCTCCAATAACCTGAGAGTAACATTCCACCAAAGAACCCATAGGGTTTAAAGTTAGTGAACTTCGGGTCCTAAATAGCTGCACTACCACCCGACATCCCAGACACATCAGTCGCCGCCATGTTCCACTCTAGAAACATGGAACAAAGCACGTCAATAGACTTAGCTGCTTCAACCAAAGTTTCTTGAAACAAAAATATAGTCGGCTTAACAGTTAAAAATAAATTTTTAAACGAAAACAATTTATCCTTGCCCCCCCACCCATAAATATTCAGTGAAACAATTCTCATAATGGAGACTCAGAAGCAGGGGACAACGTTCTAAGTACCCTTCCAATGGCCAATGACACCCCAACGTCTCTAAAGTTACCCTTCAGTAAATTTTCACGATCATCATTCACAGTCACCACCTTATTATTTCTCTTCGTTAAGCCTCTGCCTCTGCGAATCGTCACATTCGATTGCGAGGAAGGGCTGACGATCAGGGTAGCGGATGAAGGTCCCGAACACACTTGCAGAGGCACCAGGCCCACCTCTGGATTAGCAAGAAGGAATTCAATTTCTCTCCCTATATAATTTCTAGGAGAAGTGTCCTCCACTACCGTTTCCAGATTCAACAACAGCTTACAGGAACTGGCCACCTTATCCTTCAACTCGGGTGAAAGGATAGACGAGGGATAATCACTCCCAGAGTTCAAGTGAGGGATTAACAGTTGACTCCTACGACACTCAAGGCTCTCCGTTGCAAGGGCATTTGGACCCAAATCAGCAGAAGGAGACAAATTCTTCAGCCCGGGGCGACAGTATATATCAAGGGGAAAATCCTCTAAAGCTATACCAGACCCAACAAAATCAAGCGACTTCTTAAGATCATAACTCCACGAGGCAGAAGTCTCCCGCACCTCCCTAGCCACTATCCCAAACCTAGACTCCATGTTATGAACTGGAATAGCATTCTCAGTTGATATTTTATTTCTAGTTATATCATAAACAATGGATTCAGGGAGCAATATCTTACCCGATAGGGACGTGATCTCCTTCTCCACTAGCACAGTCGGCTTCGATGGATCTCCAGCAGCCTCAGCATTCTGATTGAATTTCTGTGCCCGGGCCAACTTGTAATCATCCCTCCAAGATCGACAAGTCTGCATCAGATGTCCCGTTTCGTGACACAAGTGACAACAAAATGGGACTTTCCAGTAATCAATATTTTGCTTATACACCGAGCCTTCCCATTGAAGATCGATATTCACCGGCAGACCACCAGCGAATGGAATTTCAATGAGAACCCATGCAACTCTTTTATCGAATACTTCATGGCATTTCGGGTCTACAAATATACAACTGCCCACACAGTCTCCTATCGCTTTTAGGACCATATAGTTCCAAAAGTGTAATGGAAGCCCAACCAGCTGCGCCCAAACCATATGGTTCACCGGAGCGTTGTTTTTCGGGTGGAAGCTCATGTCCCACCTGTGGAGCGCCAAAAAATATCTTCCCAGAACCCACGTCCTATTAAGCACAATACCAACGTCCTCCTCTTTCTGAAGTTGGAAAAAAAACCAACCTTCCTCCAATCTGCTGATCACGGATGAATATCCTAACAAATCGACCCACTTCTGAACTAACCACTCCATCATGTTAATTTTACTCTATCTCTCAAATTTCCACCGGCCTATCACTGCATCGCTGGAATATTCTACCACCCGCTCCCATAATAGATCAGAGCTGAAGCTCAGTAACCTGGACTCCTCTGAAGCCTTGATAACCTTCCCATTGTCTCCTAGCTTATTCTGAGAGCCTGGCAGAATAGAACCCCTCGGGATCAGATAGTAATTTTCTTCCTTACCCTTCATCCTGGAAGATTGAGTGCGTATACCCGAAATTGAATGGGCAGTCTTATTATTAATTTCCTCCTCCACCACCTTTAACACATGCACAAAGTATAGATCTTTGAGATCCATGTCGATCTCAGTGATGAAACTCCCAATATCACCCATGAAAATATACCTGCTATTCCTTGCCACGTCGCCTACTACTCACACCAGATTAAAATATATGGTAAAATTTTACATGGGATCAGGTCCTTTGATAGATATCAATATCTTCACGCATGGGACAAAATACAACTCCTAACCACTCCTAATTAATGGGCGATATTCTGACCCACTATCTGCTGGGAGTACACCACCTTTTTCACCTAATATGAGCACTGACCACTAGCCGTCCAAATAGACTATATCGTTCCTCCACCACTTCCTCATGGTACCAATAACCGCTACTACATTCCTATCTGCCCTCTCTAAGAGCTATACTAACTGCCCTGTAACACCCAGTCCTTTCAGTGGCGAGAACAACTATGAAAGTGGAAAAAAAATGAGGAAATAAATGCTACATTATGAAAATTAATCACCCTAACCTAGATAACATCCCCTTGTCTTGATCAGATACTGCCGAGCTCCATCCGTTTTTGTCACTGCAAAATCCGAGTATGCTATAACTCCCATAGTCATGGGGAAACAGTAATTACGCTCCTCAATATAGAGAAAAAAAGTAGGATGGTGATTTCCATATATTATCTTTGATAGCAGAGCACTATACAAATCCTATTTGTCACCAACAGCCTATAAACATTCACCCATCCTCTACATGATCAAAATAGGACAACCTTCGATTCCTATTTGTATATTGAAAAGGTCTCCGCCCTCGAATACCTTCCACTGTCGAAGAGAAACAAAAACTCACACCTCAACCTAGAGAAACCCCAATAAAGGGTATATTCCTGTATTTTATATTTGAAAACAACAAGTAATACAAGGGCCTATTTTCCACCATCTCCTACATCAACGAACCTTCATACTTTAACATGGGTGCTGTAAGTTCAAAATGGGATAGCCACCAACTTCCTTAGTGCACTTTTGAATGTTCTCAGTCCCCGAGTTTTCTGAAATCCCATATCTAGAGATCTTTTGATAATGGATCCTGCATTAGATTCAACATGTTTAAGCGGGCCAAGACCACAAAAATACAAAACAAGAATGTTCACTCTTCCCTTCTGTGCTACCTCATAAATACCCTCTAGTTCCTGCCACAAAAGGAGGCTTTAACCAGCTGGAGTTGGGCTTCAGAAGGAGCAAAGAACACCAATAAAAATACCGAGAGTTGATCCCAACAACATATTTTATCCCCGAGAAATTACAACTTCCTATTTTAGAAGGACATTAATGCACCTGGCCTCAGAACAAATATGAAAGATATGCTTGATCAATATCCAAAACGAGTAGAGGATATCAATGCCATTTCTCTCGTTCTTCATCTTTTCGTTGGAGCCATTCACAGTCGTCCACTTATGCGTGAGGATGATAAGATCCAATGATGAAAACAGCAACAATTCCTGTTGGAAACACTTACCAAAATATATAATAGGGCATTGCAGGAAAATTAGAGGAATTCATCTTCAATCTGGACTGGAAAAAATGATCAATCCTGGAGCTATTCGATTTCTTTCCAATTCCATCTCTAGGGTTTTGGACACTCATATAATGATTTCTATGATTAATCACTTACCAAAACCTATAACAGGGAATTTTAGGAAAATTAGAGGAATTCATAATATTAATTAAAATGGTAACTATCAAATAACATAAATAATCTTAATTAAAATCTGCCATTGTCATGATACAGCTCATGACTATCTTAATTAGGAGGAACCCGGCTTCACCCGCTCCCATTGTCATGATACAACTGCCCTCAAAGGGGAAACCATCTTCAAACAGTAGATACTTAAAAGTTGAAAAGAAGTTATGGAAATACATTTTAACATGAAAAATAAACGTAGTAGTAAAAAAATACCTCTCCGTGCTAGGTGTCATTCTATTGAGGTGGTGGTTCCTCCACAATGAGGCACCTGTACTCGTTGGAGGAGTCATCTGCATGCGTCGCTTGATGGGCAGCTAGTTCAGATGTTATTGTGGTGCGAATTACGCTGGCACTGCCTTTCCTGCAGTCTTCACTCAACCATTATGGACTCCCACTACTACTACTGTCGCTACCATTGCTATTGGAGGAGTTGGCAACGGGCTTAGCAAGAAGGGCCTCAGACTTCCTTGAGAGTTGTTGAGGCTCTGTGGAACTGGTGGATTTTCTAGGTCTCTTCCTGGTGTTGCGTTCTATAGACAATGAGGATTCTTCTTGGAAACTAATGGTAATGGTGGCGGTAAGATGGGGTCTATCTATAGCATAGTTGTAATGAAATTGTGCAGAATTCTCCTCAGGCAGCGTTGGATGAGCCTCCAAGTGAATTGACTGCTAGGGATGAGAAGCCCAACTACATCCTCCACCTCGGCCTGTGGAGTGGCACTGGACAGAAATTTCATCAAGCGATGAGGTGTAAGGTTCAGGATGAATAGCAAGAGGCAGTTGTGGGGCATGACCTCTACCTCTGCCTCTACGAGTGGAAGAAGACTGGGTGGAAATCACTTCAAGAGGTGGAGAAAGAGACTCTAAGTGAATGGATAGAGGTGGGTGATCCCGACCCCAACCACTGCCACTACCACGACGGCAGTGCATTATGTGACGTTTGGGCACGTTGGAGCTATTGAAATCGATAGGGAGGGAGGGTGGCGAAGGTGTGGTGATAGTGCGAGCGGAGGGATTTAAGTCTTGAGATGGAGGAACGAAAATGAGGCTGCAGTAAAGACTGTGAGAGAAATGGAGGTCAGAAGCAAGCGCAAGGTAGCAATGAAGGTTGCACCACCTCCCTGTGTGCGTTCGAGAGCTTGGCTCTGAGACCGTAGAGGGGCAGATACAGTGGGAGGGCAATGGCGAGATGGTGAAACACGAAGCCATTTTGTGGAGACTTGAATGGCACTTCAATCTAAGTGCATTAAAGGCAGAGGGAGGTGATCCGCTGACTGAGTTAAATGCAGCCGAACAACGCCCATGTGTGGCCATGTGGCATAGCCATGTGGTGCATGCTGGGCTCGCTATCCACCTCCAGCATTTATACACCCGCATCTAGGAAAACTATATATAATTTTGATTTTAAATAAAAATTTTAATTTTATCAAGTATTTATATTAATTTTATAGTTTTCTAAATAATTATATAATATAACATCTATAAATTATAAAATATCGTTATAATATATAAAAAATGATTGTTATTGAATATAACAATTTCTTTTCACTTTATATTTTTATTTTTACATATTTATTATTACTTATTCATTTTTATATTTTTATTTTACATCTTTATTATTACTTATTTAGAGTCGATTCAGTAATTAAATTTCATTGGAGTACATTTTAATTTGAAATATTTTAATATTTTATTTGTAATTTATGAATTTAATAAATTTTGTATTTTGCCCAAAAAAATTATTATAGTTAATTTAACTGATTTTAAAAATATATTTTTCATTGAAATTATTTTTATTATCAAAATGGAAAAATTATTATAATAAAATAATTTAAAATGATTAATCTTATTAAAATAAATAAATTACTATAATAAAATAATTTGAAATATTTAATCTTATTAAGATAAATAAATTATTATAATAAAATAATTTCAAATTTTGAATGATTCACTTAACATTTTATAAGAAATAACTTACTGACATTATCTAAATGGATAAATTATTATAACAAAATAATTATAAAAAATTGAGTTAACTACTCACTCAATGTTTTATAAGAAACAACTTATACATGTGTTGTGGTTATTTGATAATTATGCAGTATTTAAATGGTTTCTAAAATTATATTATTTTTACCTTAAATGACATTTATATTTTTTTCATTTTTTATATTTCTATTTTTATATATTTAATATTATCTGTTTAAAGCAGATTTAGTAAGTGAATTGTATTGGAGTTTTTTTTGGGATAAAGAACTATGGACATTTGAATTTCACAATTTATATAATCTATCTCCAATTTGATTAATTATTCAATGTTTTTGAGTTTTAGGCCAGAAATTAATTAAACATTTTTTTGTGAAATAATCGTTTTTGTTGTTTAAAATATATTTTTGAATGACTAAATGGATTTAACCCCTTCAATCACCCTTGGACTTGGACATTTAGTTTTCATAGAGTTAAAAAATCATATTTGTGATTTCAAAAAATTCCTAAACATACTTAAAAAAAACCTTAAAACTTAGAACAATTATACTACAACATTGAGATTATTCAAATTTACCTTATGTCATTAACTTTATAAAGATCAATTATCAAAATTGATAAACTATAATAATAAAATAATTTATAAATATTTTAGTATTTTACTAACTCAAAAGTTTTATAACAAATTAACATTATCAAAGTAAATAAAGTATTATAATAAAATTATTTTAAATTATTTGATTTCTTTTTTCACTTAATGTTTTATAATCTATGTATATAATCTATGTAAGTTATTTAGATAAATGAATTACTAGAATAAAATAATCATAAATGTTTCATTCACTCAATTTCATAACAAACGAGTGTTATATGGCAACATAGTCCCGGCCACACATTTACAAAAGATACTTGAAAAAGGATAAGCACACATTTGCAAAAGATGCTTGAAAAAAAATAAGTATTCTCTGAGATTTCGTGTCCCTATCCACTTACAGAGTTTTTCCACTTACAGATAATGAAAAACTGTTACATTAATAAAACTCCGATAATGTGGAAAAATACAGTTGACGTGTTGTGAAAGTGAAAATAAAACATTCAAAATATAAACAAATGTCACTATTTCAAATTAGTTTATTTAATAATTAAAAAATAAATATATATTTTATAAAATTAAACAGTAAAAAAAAATATTTTATATTTATAATTTTTTACTAAAAATAAAACAATAATAATAATTTTATAATTAAACTAAAAATAAAATAAAAATAGTAACTACGCCGATAGACCTTTTCTTATGAATTAGTATATTTTTGGTTTCGTCAACACTTCTCGTCTCCATCTGATATTTGTGCACAAACTATCGTGCGCAAACTAACTAAACGTCATATCTGTCCACATTTCAGTTTATGATATCAGTTCACAACTCAATTTATCAGTTCAGCGCATTTTGGCACGGTTCATAACCATACATGCGCCATTCACCACCATTTTCGCCCTGACTCTCTGAACAACTATGGCCGGACATTAATTACTCCATGCCACTTATCCATGAACGAGAATCTGTTTAAATTCATGACTAGATTAAAATTCTTTGTCTTCTTCACCAAGATCAACTTAAGGCTGTTTTCCATGTCTCACGGCATTTAACGAAAGTGGTGAGTGTCCTTTCTCACTTTAATTCTTTTAAGGCATCTAACCGAAATGAACATGGATATTTACTATGGCGACATTAATTACTGCATGCCACTTATCCATGAACGAGAATCTGGTTAAATTCATGACTTCAGATTACAATTCTTTGTCTTCTTATCAACTTAAAGTTGTTTTTCATGTCTCACGACGTTTAAGGAAAGTGGTAAGTGCCCTTTCATGCCTTAATTCTTTTAACTGCATCTAACCAAAATGAATATGGGTATTTACTATATTTACTATTTATATGTGTTGGCTATCAGGGTATAGAAATGCTATGTGTTTGCTTATATTCGAATCTTGCAAAAAGTATGCAAGCCTTTGTAGCTAGACAATCTTATTTCAATTACACAACTCGAGATCGACCTCAGCCAGAAATGCTTAAGATGATCACGCCCCAATCTGACAAGCATTATGCTCGGCCCTTTGTGGAATAAGTATTCTGAAATCATGTTCTTTTGTATTTCCAGAGGTTTTGATAACTGTTTTGGTAATATTTTTTCCACGTTGAATTGAATATTTTCATCATTCCAAATTCCATATATTTCTTTCTATTTTAAATTAAACATTTGTTAAGTAAATACTGTTATAGTAGCTCTGAATATTGTAATATCGTTCCATGTCTCACAGCCTTGGACGAAAGTGATAAGTGGCCTTTCACGCCTTAATTCTTTTAACTGCATCTAACGGAAATGAGTATGAGTATTTACTATTTATATATGTTTGCTATCAGGATATAAAAATGCTATATGTTTTCTTATATTAGAATTTTGCAAAAAGTATGCAGGCCATGACCTAACGAGCATTATGGTCGGCTTGGAGTAAGTATTTTGAAATCACGTTCTTCTGTATTTCCAGAAGTATTTCTGATGGTTTTCGTAGTGCTTTTTCAACATAGAATTGAGTATTTTTCATCATTCAAAGTTCCATATATTTCTTTTTATTTTAGATAAAACATTTGTTTGGTCAATACTGTTATAATAGCTCTGAATATTGTAATACAGTTGTTGGTGAGCCTGCAAATATCTCTTATAAGTCATATTTTTAATTTCATGTTCTCTTATAAGTTATATTTTTAATTTCCTGTTCTGTAAATTTGATTTTATTATTATTTATTTTACTCAGTTAACTGACAAATATAACCCTCCCTTCGTTGCTCCTGCTGCGTAGCACTTGGTTCTTTATGATCTTTAAAAAAATTGGTCTTATAAATCATAACGTTTTCTTTTAGAATTATTTCTGAAGTTTATTTATGATCATAGTAAATAAATAATTTATTACCACAATATTATCAAATCTTAAAATTAAATTAAATTACTCCTATTACAACAATTAGATTTTAATTAAATTAAATTAATTCTATTACAACAATCAGATTTTAACAATTTTGTGAAGATATGATCATTCATCTTTTTTATTTTTTTAAATATAATTAAAATTTACAATATTTATTCTGCCTAATGTTCACTACTCAGGAATTTGATATAGCAGCTATTACATTCATTTGGAATCAAAATCCAATTAAATTAATCCCATGACAATAATCTGATTTTAACAATTTTGTGAAAATATGATCATCGAGCCTATCGCTATTACATTCATTTGGAATTTATTTTGACTTTGTAGAAACCAGCGTTGTTGTATATAAAACTTACAAATATGCTAAGTTTTATGTATTGAAAAAGTTCGAATAGTGCGCTCAAAACAAATACCCAGTTCTTGTCAATTGCTTTTTTTTAAAATATAATTAAAATTTATAATTACTTTTTTTTTCAATATAATTAAAATTTATAGTATTTACCATGCTTTATGTTCACTACTCATTTAACTAATTTGATATGGAAACTACTACATTTATTTAGAAATTATTTTGACTTCACCTAAACAATAAATGTTGCTAAAGTGCCAAATTTTATGTATTTAAAAAGTTGCCAAGTTCTTACCCATTGCATGTGATGTATGTTTAATAATCATGCTTTTGGAGTTCCCAAATTTTAGTTTCGCAAATAGAGAAGCAATGGAATTACGTTCTTAGCGAAGCTTCTATCCTAATATGTAATCAATAGCATAGTAATAGATGTCATTGGTTTCACATACATTATAGAGAAACACATAGGCTCGTACTAATGCTATTAGCTCTAACCATGTTTTATATGGAATCACTTGTCTTTAATGATTAGCTTAAGCATAACTGCTATGTTATGTTTACTCTATTTTATTTCTGGATAGTTCGATTTCTGGTTTCTTTCTTTTTTTTTAATGCTAAGTGTAAGTGAAAATAATTTCTTGTGAGATGGGGCATGGACTTTCTAAAGTGTCTAAAAGTAACCATTATTTGCGAGAGTCTATGGTGGACTTTGTTGCACAACAACAATACCTTATCAAATACAACCATCAAACTTACTAGATAACAAAAATAACCCTCCATCAAGTAATATCACATACAAAAAACAATTAACTAGTCCATCTAATACTTTATCAAATACAAACATCAAACTTAATAAATAACAAAAGTAACCCTCAATCCCAAGTAATATCATATATCAAAAACTATTAACTAGTCCATCTAATAATTTATCAAATACAACCATCAAACTTACTAAATAACAAAAATAACCCTCAATCCCAAGTTATATCACATATGAGAAAACAGTTAACTAGTCCATGCAAATCTAATGCCCCTCCAATCGTGGTGATTTCCTAGTCAACTCCACTTTTGTAGTGGTGGAAACAAAAGTAGTTACATTAATGGAGTAATGATGTTTCAGTGAGGGTTAATTTGATTTTGGTTATTTTAATTGGTAAATATTAAATATTATATTACGTTGTCGACTTATTTATGGCTTATGGTATTATGGATTAAAAGAGTAATTATCGTATTATCAACTTAAAAACAATGATTACTTATGTCCACTCCACTTTTGTAGTGCTGGAAATGAAAGTAGTTACATTAATGGAGTAATGATATTTTAGTGTGGGTTAGTTTGATTTTGGTTATTTTAATTGGTAAATATTAAATATTCCAATAAATATATTAATTATTTTTTATTTTATTTATTAAATATTATATTGTAACCCCTGATTTGGTATTTTACTTTTTACTTTTTATTTTTTTTACTTTTACTTTTACTTGTGATTAAAGTTATTTAGACAATATGAATTAATAATGAATGAGGCATTCGTTAAGGTTATGAACACATGACTCTAATTTTGAAAGAATTTAATAAAATGGAAGTTTTGTTGGTGGAAAGAAAAGAAATGGAAAGTAACTGTATGGAAAACTAAATTCCAAGAAAAACTCAAGAAGAGGTTGAGACCATTCTGACATTTACCCTCCCAGAAAGGATTTAAGGAAAAATCCTAATAGGGAAGGGGGTTCTGTGCAGAGGAGGAAAAATGCTAAGCATTGTATGTTGTATACTAAGTGTCGAGAGCTGGAGTAAATGCTAGTGGAACTCAAGAAATTTGTCGGAAGAAGTGGATTGGATTGTTAATCCTGAGGTCAAACGTATTTCCTCAGAACTGGTGGTGTGGAGCTAGGGGGGAGCATAGGATGTAATCGCCTCGCTCAAGGTTGGATGGTCCAAGCAGTTACTGAGACTATTTCTATTTTCTTCTGAGCAGGTACACATAGCATATGAGATCTATATGTATAAAAGATTTTGTATGAAGTACAAGTCTGTAGGAGAAGAAAATTGTTGTGTGGCAATAAAAATGATAATTTTCAATGCTTAAGAAGATACTTCACATTAGCTAGCATTATAAATCTTAACTCTGTAAAATGAAATTTGATTAATAACAAAAATGCTCAAATATTCATTAGAAGTAAAGAAAGTAGAAGTTTTGGCTGCATGGATTTATAGAACTACGTTACAGGAAAAATGCAAAGTTTCAGGTGAAGTTACATTTGGATAGTTAGTCAACAGAAAATAAATATCTTCCTTTTGGAAAATTTTACATACACAGAGTTTGAATAGTAATTAAAACGATGAATACAATTGTTGAAATAATTTAGAATATGCAGTAAATTCTTTAGTATGAACAAAAAAAAAAAAGGAAATTTACACAGATTAAGTTGTTATACCAAAAATTGTACATAGAACCCGTAATGGGAATTAAATTACTGGGAAGCAGAAAAACAATAACTATTCAGTTAAAGGGAAATTTTAAATATATGAACTGACTATAAATTTGTGCAACACAACTGCTCGTCTTGAGCAGCAGAGATTGCCACTGCCCTGAGATTGCCACTGCGCTGACTGTGGGAATATCAAGGTTTGGAGTTAGAACCTGAGGCACAGTTCTGAACTCTGGCCCTTCCGGTACCCCTCCGCAGAAACAAGAGATAAAACATTTATAGTACAAAGAATCTGTAAGAACTAAAAGTAGGGTTTATTTAAAATAGTTTGAACATTGAGTACCATAAAATGAATTACCCAACATTCTCGAGTTGGGAATAAGTACAGTTAAAAAAATGAATAAATATATATTGAGAGTCCATGTCCGTATTATAAATATCGAAAGTAAATGGACAAGAAAACAATTCGGTCCAAAATAATTTATTCACAATAATTTAGCCAAAGGAATATCATCCTTGAACAGAGTCCAGAATTCATACATAAATGTCAAGAAGGGCTTAAAACTAGCCAAAGGATTTAAAAACCCTTAGTTAAACAGTAAACTAATCATATATCAGAGTGATTTCCTCATTTTCTCAAATCTAAATAATTGTATCATAGGAAAAATTCCTATATAAAATTAACCTACAAAACGGACTGCTGCAGTATGTATCTCCTCTACAGAATAATAAATAAAGGTCGCATATTACTATTGTGAAACTAAAAATTGTATGCAGGAGTTAAGCTATAAGGGTGGTAATCTTAACATTTGAGAAGCGAGCAGAATGTTAAAGCCGAACCCTCTTGACTTGAACCTGTAAGTGCTGAATTTAACCTCTACCACTCATGTTGTAGTAAAAGAAAAATGAACAAGATGAGCATGGAGTAAAACCCTTGGTAAACCCACCGTGAAGAAAGAAACAACAAAAAATACAGAACCAGAATGAACTTCAGAGTCCGGGAGAGGGAACATATACCTGGATGGGGCTGTAGAATTTTGCAGCGATGGAAAAGAGATGCATACATCTGGAATTTATGAAAACGAATGGTAACCCTACTATCGAAGAGGAATAAGGGAAGAATGACATGTGTTTTAAATAAAAGAAGAGCTCAACAGAGCGGTAAAACCCATGTAAAGAGTGTCCACCATGCGGGAGGAAACCCTGAAATGCAAGCTGAAGAAACCAGTGAGTTTTCTCAAAAGCAAGTTCATGGCAATGCCGAAAACGCCATCGCAGGAGCGTGAAATGAGCCGGAGGTGGTAGACTGGGGAAGTGGTTAGTTTCTCTAATCCATCCCATTTGCCACGGCATCATAAATCTCGAGAAAAAAACAAATCTACGGTAAAGATGATGCCCACGCAACCGAATAGCTGGCAATCAAACCTCAAACAAAGGGCTAACATAAATGCTAGAGGAACTCGAGATAGCTAACATAAATGCTAGAGGAACTCGAGATAGCTAACACAAATGCTAGAGGAACTCGAGATCAGCACATTAATCGAAGTACAAGATGAGAGGGTTAAAAAAATAAGAATTACAGGGATAAACCACACCCCCATAGTCAACCTAACCCAAAAATCCAAATAAAGTACTTCCAATTTCACTTAACAAAATTTGGTGATTGAAATCCAACCTTATGAGTTTTTGTTAACATTAAACGTTCATATACAAACGCAGACTCATAAATAGAATGATGAGCATAATCCATAATTGCTATATGTTTTTTTTTATATATATGTAATGAATATTAAATTAATCCGTGTAAGAATTGAAATAAATACATGCCCGAACCATTATAATTAACCTGATATTATTAATATATTTAAAATAAAAATAAAATAAAGCGGGTTAAATTAGTTGGGTGTTACCTATATTATATTATCGGCTTATTTCTGGCTTATAGTATTATGAACTTAAAAACCATGATAATGTTATGGGTTAAAAAATAACTCACATTAAAAGATTAATTATGACATTATGAACTTAAAAACAATGATGAAGTTATGAGTTAAGAAAATAACTCACTAATGCTTAAGAAATGTAATGGACTATAAATACTCAGACATCAACCTATATGGCTTGCATTGGAGAATAACAACTACCTTACCAAAGCATTCATTCACTTGAGATTAACTTCTACTAGATTCAAACTTTTATTTCACATATCTTTTTTTCTTAACCAATAAATTTGGGATTAACTTCTACTATATTCAAACAAACTTTTATTTCACATGACTTTTTTTTCTAAACCAACAAATTTTTCTTTCTAAACAAGTATTAAAATTGTTAATATTTGCTTAATTATCTAATTTAAAATAGCTTTTTTTTCAATTTAACTATCCTAGTAGTCTTTCTTTACACCTTTTGGAGCAACTACTAATTTTATGATTAAAGAAACTACAACTTCATTATATAAACTGCAAGCTTCTAAAAGGATTCAAATTCGTTAGAGTTTATCGTGCTTCTAGCGAGATTTAACTGCATTACATAAACTAAATAAGGAAACGATAGGCTATAGAATCAATACAGATAGCACATATTAAAAAAACCATAAAATTAAAAAATCACTAATCAGAAAACACCAGCTAGCTAGCTATATATATATATATATATATATATATATATATAACTGTACCCAATCAATCAAACGCTACATCCTAAAATTTAATTTTCACAATAAAATTAATTTTAATTAATAAAATTAATCAGATAGATATACGATTTCATATTCTAATCTTTTACTCTACATCAAGAAACAAAATAAAATAGGTCGGCCTAACCCAAAAAAAGAATGTTAACGTGATTAAAGTTTTAAAAAGTGTTTTTACGGCTTTTAAAGCCACCATCATCTCTACCCATTTATAAAGTTTGTACGAGACCCCTTTTTTTACAGCATTGCTTTTCAGTCACAATTACCTTTCAAAAATCTGTATCAAATTATCTTGTCAGAATTAAAATTTTATAAAATTATCCTGTCAAAATTAATTTTTTATAAAAATATTATAAATAAATTAAACAAAATAATATACTAGATACTCTTAGAAATTGCTTTTAAACGAACAATATATTTATAAAAAATATCTTGTAATTAAACAATTTGGGAAGTATAATGGCCTTACAAATTTGAAATAAAAAGAAATACTATGGATGTGGACCTTCTAAAATAAGTGTGTTATACTGCATATTTCAAAGCTGCAAATGAAGTACGTGACTTTTTGAAATAAGTGTGTTAGATTAGAATTTTTAAAGTTGTAAATGAAACCGTATCATTCTTGTAACAACATAATTATTTGATGACTTTACAAAGTTTTATTTAGCAATAAAAATTGCAGTTTCAGTGAGGGTTTTTTTTTCTTTCCTTCAATAACCACCAAAATATTTCGGTGAAAAGCACCAATAACAACTTCTTTCGCACTAGAGTGACCCTCTAAATTTCAGTTCCAAAGGACAATTAATGAAGTATGGAAAGCAATGACAAGAGGATTTTTTCTCTAGCTCATCCTATGAAGCTTTACAAAGGAGTCAGGTAGAGGCACTAGGGTAAATGGGTTGTGGAGATTTTAAAAATAAAGCTAAAAAACAAATAAATATTTACGTGAAGAAAGAAAGAAAGATTTGGTCCAACCCAATCTATGGTCGGGTGGTACATAGAAGTCCCCGACTTGGTTGGCTTTTGCATATGTTAATAAGAGCTATTTTCCTCTAGTATTTTATGAGTAAATATACTTGTTATGATGTGGCTTTGATGGTTGTTCTATCATGCTTATTATTCTAGTTATATGATGGTTATAAGCGTGGTTTCATGACACGTTCTAGTTATGACTCTTACATGTTTTTGATTTATAAATGAATGGTTATTGAATGCATGAGCTAATATATGTTATTGCAACTATTATGAGAGGGCATTATACCTTCTTGATGATTCTTAGATAATTATCAGACCCCTATGTTTAATTATGCATTCATGACCTACATATTACATGTTCGCCATGTGTTTGACAGAATGTATATCATGGTTAGGATTATTTAGGTCAAGTCCTTGACCAAGTTTTGTGTTAGAGGTTTTGTCTTTGTGTGATTTATTTTTTTAGAGAGTTTCATCAAGTTCTAGGTAGTGATCTGGAGTCTAGCCTTGAAAATGTTGTACAGATCCTGAGGTTGCCAGCATAGAACTCGAAAACTAGGATTGCCTTCGCTCCCTTACAGGCTTATGCATGTGACTAGATGCATATAGTCAAATTCAGGAAGTTTCATGCCTACGACTGGGAGTCCAGGTCAGTGAAAAGGAAATTTGACTCAGGGTTGGGCACCTGGAGGGGTGGTTTAGCTTTTGGGCATCCTCTAGCTCCCAAGGAAGGTCATTAAAGTTTCAGTTTGTCGATTCCACATCCTTAAATTTACATAGGAGGTTAATTCATATCATAGTAACTTTTATTCATATATTTACCTTGGTGAACTAGTGACCCGAATCTTGGTTGAAATGGACCTCTTGTTGCAACTTTGCTGATAACTTCTGTTATAGGTGACGAAATAAAATTTCGTGAAAAACCCATTTGAGGTATTGAATAGATATTTCTAGTGATATAAGAAACTTAAAATTTGATGACCTATGGGGTGAGAAAATGATTCCACAAACTCATAGGACGTGCGGCGATGCAATGTTCTAGACAGGTGTAACTTCAATTACTCATATCTCTCAAATCGGGAAACAAAATCAAATTCTGTAAAAAACCTAATTGGGATAATACAAAAATATTTCAAATGAGATATTTTTCACTCTCTAATATGATATGTGGAGATCATGGCACTTGCATTAATTTTTCTAAAGATTACTACAAACATTGAAACTGAAATATGTTTCAACCCCTCATGGAGGCATAACTTGAATCTGGATTTATGCAGGAATGAAATAAAATACAAAAATAAACATCAACACAGAGATGTAGTAGAAATAAAACTTCATTTCATTAATATCAAATGATTGAAATATGCTTACAAACAGAATGAATATGAACTAGCTACGACGATGGTAGCTTATCTTTGAGAAGTGATGTGATGGCTACATGCTTCGGAACTGTGTTACAGTGAGGCTCAAGGGTTTTTATTATTATTGAAAAATAAGAGAAAACCCTAAAAAAACCAAAATCATAACCCAAGGAGATGTAACACCAAGAGTTTATAGGCCCCATTGGGGTTAGTTGGGCAGCCAACTTCTCGAGGTCATAACTTGGTCATATTATCTTCGTTTGGCATATATGATACCTCGTTGGAAACATATCTCCGAGGAATACGCTATTTAGGGCCTTAAAAAGGATTTGGAAGTTAAAGACCCAAAAACCTTCTAAAAATAGTAAATAATAAAATTGATGAAACTGACCAGTGGAATAGGCGAGTGACCACCAATATCCACCTGGATCATTCCTGAAGCAATGGTCCCCATTGCGAGCAAAGCCTCCGTGAGGTAGGGAAATTTATACTGAACTTGGTCCCTGGTAAAGGAGTTGGGCTGCCTTGAAGTGGGCATAGCTTGTGGTGCGGTCCAAAGAGGTCATCCTTCTGCAAATGTAACCAAAATGTGTCGCCCACCTAGAAATTTTGTGGCACTCGATGTTTATTATGATTCTTCTTGTACTTTCCATTGGATTTATCTAAGATGTCGTGGACCTCTTCTCAGATGTCAAACAATCACGTGTAGATTCTATCTATTTGGTCGCATGAGGTATGACAACATCAGGAAGCGGTGTGCACAGGGTCATATCAATGGAACGCTTGACCTGAGAATGTAGAGGAACATTGGTGGGTGAGGAGAAAATGTCCTTGTATTCCTTCATAACTTTGTACATTTGTTTTTGTCGTGAAGGGGAACCCTGTTTAGAGGTTGTGACCATAATATTCTTCTTTCCCTGTTGGTGAATTGTAATGAAAACACATTTCCTAGTTTGGGAAATAATCTTACTTTGTTTCTTTGCAGTAATCAAAGAGATGGCGAGAGGTGGTACTACCTCCGGTATTCTATACAACTTATTTCCCAAAGTAATAATAACAGAATGAGTTCTAGACTCATACACATCATGTCACTTCCACAAGTATGGTTGGCTGAATAATACATCAGACACGTCAAGAGGAACAACATCACATAGTACCTCATCTGTGAAGGGCTTGATGCTGTATGGAAGGCGACACTGTTAGCTGACGCGAAGATATCTTCCTTGGTGAAGCCACCTGTTGGTATATGGTTTTAGATGTGCTATGGTCGATAGGCAGAGATGCTTCACGATGTCTGCTGGAATGGGGTTCTTTTGGCTTCCACTATCGATAAGGAATTGTAGTGGAGAACCCTTCACCCACATCTATGAATGGAAGATGTGCTCTCCCTCCTCTGGATCCTCAGGATCATCCATATGGAGCTTGGTGGTAGCAACAGTGGCACTGGGATCTACATCAATGATATGCTTCCCTTTTTCACTCCCCTTGTCTGGTTCTGACTCATAATCATAACATGCATCTGATTTGGATGCCTTTAGTTTGGCCACTAGTGACTGTTTGGTCTGAAACTCGCTTCTGTTGTGAGTGGAACCATTATGAAATTCAAACCACTTCCCCATGTATTTCTCTGGCTATGTGGTGTTGTTTTCACTCACCTTGCTTTGGCTTTGCCCCTTGTTCTGTGGTTTGGGGGCACCTTTCCCTGACTTCAAACTCACAAATCGAAAGTATCATTTCTTCTCCTCAAATTTCTGCTCAATCTGGGCGGCATATCGAGATGTCGTGCCAAGTGAGGTAATGTCAAGGAACTCCATTTTCTCTTGAATGTATCTGTGAAAAAAACTGCGGTACTTTAGCACCAAATGTCTCTTTTAATCATTAATACCCAACTTTGTGTGCAGGTTATGGAACAAATTCATCAACTCATGCACATCTTGATTTGTTTGCTCGCGTAGCATGGCCCATTGGATGTAATTGTCCTCATAGCTCCCCACAGATTAATAGTGTTCACTGATGTCATCTCGGAACAAATTCCAAGTGGGTGCGGGTAAGAATAGAGAGGGTTCCCTCTCGTCCTTTTTCTCAAAGTAGGTTTCCCACTGGTATTTGACATGCGTGGCAAATTTGAGGAGTGCAAAAGTAATATTTTCTTGGTCAGAGAAATAATGGATTGAAAAATACACTTCTAGCAAATTCAGCCATCTATCTACAACATCTACTTCTATCTAGCCTTCAAATACATCAATTTCGAAGTTTACTTGCACCTTGAAAGGAGTGGTACCTCCAAAGTGATTGTTGGATGTAGATGCACCGCCAGCTGGTAGTCGTTGAAGGATCTCGGAAAAGTGTTTCATCATCGCGTTCCCTTGTTTCACGAGGGCCTCCTCAATCAATATTTTGATATGATCTCCTGCTCTCTCGTCTTTATTTTCTTCTAGCATGGGAGGTATTTAGGGTTTTCAAGGATGATCTTGCAAAGTTTAAACCAGATCAAGCCATAACTCCTTATACCCCGACCTCATTGGCGACATGGAAAGAAAAATAGTGAAAGAGTAGACCACTCTGATTCCACTGATCCGGATCTTGGTTGAAATGGATCTCTTGTTGTAACTTTGTTGATAATTTATGCTATAGGTGATGAAATAAAATTTCGTCAAAGACCCATTTGAGGTATTGAATAGATATTTCCAATGATATAAGACACTTGAAATTTTATGACCTCTAGGGTGATGAAATGATTCCACAAACTCATAGGATGTGTGGCAGTGCAATGTTCCATAAAAGGTGTAACTTCAATTGCTCATATCTCTCAAACCAAGAAAAGAAATCAAATTATGTAAAAAATCAATTTGTAATAACAAAAAATAATTCAAATATGTATTTTTCAATCTCTAATATTATCTTATGGAGATTGTGGCACTTGCATGAATTTTACTAAAGATTACTACAAAACATTGAAACTGAAATATTTTTCAAACCATCATGGAGTTGTAACCTGAATTTGGATTTATGTAGGAACGAAATAAAATATATAAATAAACATAAAAATAGAGATGTAACAGAAATACAACTTCATTTCATTAATATAAAATGACTGAAATATGCTTACAGATAGAATGGACATGAACTAGCTAGGGCAATGCTTACAGATAAAATGGACATGAACTAGCTAGGGCGATGGTAGCTTAACTCTGAGAAGATATGTGGCGGATACATTCCTCTGAAATGTGTTACAATGAGGATCAAGGGCCTTTTTATTATTGAAGAATAAGATAAAACCCTAAAAAAACATAAACCCTAATCGAAGGAGATGTAACACCAAGATGTTATGGGCCCTGATGGGGTTAGATGGGCAACCAACTTCTCGGAGTTGTAACTTGGTCATATTATCTTCATTTGTTGCATATCATAGCTCGTTGGAAAGATTTCAGTGAGGAAAATTCCATTTAGGGCCTTAAAATAACTTTGGAAGTTTAGGACACAAAATCTTGCTAAAATAGTAAATAAGAAAACTGATGAAAATGACAAGTGAAATAGGCTAGTGACCGCCAATATCCACCTGGATCAACTATTGAACTTGGGTAAGTGTGGGAGGAGGGTGTTACAAATTTATACCACGAATTATAAAACTAATGCATGTAAATATCAATATGGAATAGGGTTTCACTTATCTGATTGATCTGCAGGTGATCTTTAATTGTTGGATGAATCCCTATATCCTACGGTTTCATTCACAACGGGTGGCTAAATTTTGGTGCAATACGAAAGAATTTCTCTCATTTATTGTTGTGGAAATTAAAATCCTTAAGATATCTCAACTATTATAAGCATAATATGAATATAATGTCGTTAGCTTTCTTGTGAATTTTCGAGTTGTGAGTAGGATGTCGAAACTCAACATGTAATGTTGAATAACATTATAGATTTTGTAGCACACAACCCTACCTCCAAATATTAGCTTTGGATAGGTTTGACCTATAAGTTTTAGAAATAGAACATTATAGTTACCTTGGGTTAGTAAGTGTTTTTGCATGCCACTGTAATTAGATAAGATTAATCTTAAATTATTATAATATTATTATTTTTTAAACTATATAACCAAATGTTACGTTTACACACCTAATCCTAGAACATATGAAAAAATTGATAAGTAATATTTTTCATTCTAAATATCACGCTTAACATCTTTGACACGTAAAAATCAATGATTTATTTGCCTCTTTGAGGCATAAAGATACAAACGATAGATGTTGTAGAGTGCGTAACCGTAGAGGAAGATTTATTCCTTAAAACTCTATATCATACACAATGTATCCACATTATGGAAATTACAACAACATACAAGAAAATGTATACATGGTGAATTTTTCAAATCTAATCTAGTACATTTAAATATTGTAGCTAATCATGTTACTAATTTCCCTTCGCTTTGACTCCCCCACATACTTTCTCATCTTAGAAAATCTCAAACCCTCTTTTTCATTTTCCAAGGAAATGTTGATGATGAGTGGAACATCAAGATGAAGAAATGTGGGTTCTATTTGGGTTAATTAAGGTTTGGCGAGAGAGAGACAGAGAGAGTTGTGTGTGGGTTGGTATTAGGGAATTGTAATTGTGAGCCTCTATCTACTTGTCAAATATTTCCCTTTGAGCTGGAGTAAATAGAATTATGCTTTCCTACTGAATAATAGTGAAATACATGTGGTGATCGAATTAGGGCTTATGTTGTGTGTTTTATGATGCCACATCATTTGATTGAGCTATAAATGAAGATTCATTTCTATTAGGATTATATCAATGTGTATATATGCAACATTCTCCATGAATAATTTTGCATGAAATTTTCTTTATTCATAGCGCATCTGAATCTTAATGTCCTGCAGTGGACTTATGGATTTTTTAGAATGACATCATAGTAGGTGATGAATCTAAAGTGTATTTCTTACTATACATCCAGTAGATTTTTCTTCCTAGTTCTACAAATTCAACTTAATTTGCACACTTTTAGAATAATGTGATTGATTCAACAAAGTGATAATTACTTATGATAGTTGTTTTCCAATAACCAAATAGCTACATAATTAATGTCTTTCAGTCAACCTTTTCTTTTGTATCCAATTCTACATGAAATCAAGCTTCAAACCTCTTCACTATTCTATTTTTACAATAATTAGATAATGCATGCTATTGCCATAACACAATTGGTTATCAAAGGAAACCTTTTTATCCTGTTTGTATTGGTTTACTCCCTAATTATTCTTGAAAATGGTCCAGGTTTGATTTACAACATTAAACTCATTAGTGGTTAAAATATAAATTTATACCTATATGCTATGGAGTAGAAATTTGCTAGTATTCATATGCGCATGAGTGGAGTTGAAACTCGCACACAAGTGGCATTCTTACCTCTGTGCAATGCATGATGCTACTGGAAACACTGATGGTTATTGAAGGATAATAAGTTTCATAATTTTGTATGTATTGGCTTCCACGATTGTTTATGTTGCAACTATTTATGTTGGAGTCATACCTTTAGGCTCTGGAGGTTCAATTTACTAGCATTGTTATTGCTCTATATGTTCCAAGAATGCTAGTAATAAGGATATCATACGTGCTATATTTTTCAAGTATGTTCCTTTCTTTTCTTATAACACAACCCGAGAGTTTATCTTTGTTATTGATTGACAAGCTAATTCTTCGAGTATATTTTCATTTTAACCTTAGAAACCATTACCTAGTTATGGATGGTCAATAACATGATGCAAGATTTTTTACAATTTAGTTTTGTTTAAAAAAACCATTACATAGATAAATGAATACAAACTACCATTCAAATATTGTTGTCCTTGTTGATTCATACACATTATGAACATACACACTGTCATATGCACCATTTGGTGCTTTCCATGGCCCATTAAAATAATATTTTAAACACTTAAGACATCTCTTTGGTGTGGAGGTGTAGAGTCTTCCGTAGTATGGAAAAAGTTCATTGTGCATTTACACAGTTGTCAAGTCTTTAGAGTGTGGAGGAAGTTCGTTGTATAGGAGTATAGAGAAATCACCACTCTTTGCACGTTCACACAAGTCGAACTCCTTTCATCTCTCTGAGCCTTGAGCCTTGAGCCTTATCCTGGCTCTATTGAATAAAGGTCTTCAATGGAAATCTATCCTATTTTCGAGAAAACCAAAAGTAGATAAATTAGATGGTATTTCCTATGATTTGAGTCGAAAGAAGTATCACGCATGGCTTGAAATACTTTCTAATTCAAGTGGGAGGTGAAATTCATTACACTCTTGACTAAATGAAGAATAAAAATAAAGTCAAAGAATAAGAAAGTAAGTGGCACAATCCTATGAATTAGAATCACTCGTATGATAGGTTTATCTATACACAAGTCATTACATAGATCAAGGAATACACACTACCATGTAAATGTTGTTTTCCTTTTTCCTTCATACACACTAACATCTGCACCCTTTGGTTCTTTCATAGCTCATTCAAATAAAATTATAAATTCTTAGGATTTCCCTTTGGTGCATAGGTGCAGAGTCTTCTAAAGTGTAGAGAAATTTCATTGTGTGTATTGCAAAGTTGTGGAATCTTCAGAGTGTGGAGGAACTTCATTATGCGAGAGTGCGAAGAAGTGCAGAGAAATCACCATTCTTGGAAATTCCGCAATCAGAGTCCATTTTCCCTTGTTTTATTTTTCATTGACATCAAGACTCAAGATAATTTATCTAATAACCATATGATGTATGCGATCGAACCTAACACGAGATAGACTTAGCACACTGCAGACATTCTAATTTGTTGTGGGAATAATGTTGCTCCTCAATTTTAAAAGGGGGAATGTGGGAATGATTTAAGGGGAGGATAATGTGAGGTGAAGGGTTTGCAATGCGAGGAGAGGATTTCCTTTATTCTGATTTTTAACAGTGTTATTTTAATTTTAATTTTAATTTTTTATGTTTTTAATATGTTTATTTGTTTTTAAATGGATGGTGAGGGTGAAGGAGGGAATTTTGGAAAATAATTAGGAAAGAGAATGAGGTAATTAGAAGAAAAGTTTGATTTTATTATTATTAGTGCACCTAGATAAATTAAATGCATAGTAAATATTTATAAACATTAAAACACTTACCTCATGATATTCAACCACAGTGTACTATGGATAGTTTAATCCTAAAAGTATTTTTTTGTTACAATAGGACAAACCAATACCATGGCTTAATAATACCACATTTCTAAAAAACCATAACTCATTTTCATATGATATTTTTTTAGAAAGAGCATAACTACTTTGAAGATAAATCTCAATCTTTATTTTGGGACTACTACTAAGAATATTCTAGAATATTTCATGAAGGTTAAATTCCCTATCAATTTATCTATTAGTTTTTGATAATTATATTAAAAGTTTGGAAGTCCTATTTCAAAATAGACATTAGATAATTATAAATAGTATTTTTAAAATGATTTATAATGGTTTTTAATTATTTTATTTCTTTAATATGCATGGATTTTAGGATTAGTAAGGGGTTTACAATTTATTTTTAATTGAATATTTTTTATTATTTTTAAGTTTTTCCAAAAAAATGTTTTCTCATTTTTTTATTCTCTTGTTTTCTCTTGTTTTCATTTATTTTATTTATTATTAAAATTATTTTTAAAATTTGTTATTTTATTTTCAATTATGGAAATAAATAAAAATGAAATTTCAAATAAATTAATATAGGAAATGGAAAAAACAAGCATAATAGTTGCAATGCATTAAGTGACTTCCTCTACCACTAATTAATTAAGTGTGTAAAGGTTGTGCGCAGTGCAGAGAAAACTCTACACAATGAAATCTCTCCCCACACCTACACACCTCTACACAGTGACATCTCTATGCACAAAGCTCTTCGCACAAGCTTTAATGATAGCTTAAAGACTCATGATTCTGCAACAATGAAGTGCGGAGCTAAAATTGGAATAACGGATTCAATGAATGGTCAATTATTTTACTGCTAGCATAAAGCTAATGTTAGTAAAGATAATCCACCGAAAGACTATATGTGTGTGTGTGTGTGTGTGTGTTTTAACAACAATGACCCAATGGCTAAGCAAGAGTTGCGACATCCTATATAGACCTTCGACAATGGGGCCGCCTACTCCTTGAGCTTAATCAATACGAGCTAACCATGTCATTTCACATAATTGAACCTAAGTGGTGAGGGAGTTTAGAGCTAACCTTAACCACTTGTCTACCCTTACTTGACAATATAATTAATATAATATGCTTGAATTAACTGTGGATATCCAATAATAACTTTTATTACAATAAAGGATTAAGTTTACTAACATTAACTATTTAATTAATACAATTACATATGCACATTTTTATTAGCTTTAATTAATATGAATAATTAATTAATTTACTTTAAGATCCAAATATTCCATAACTTGTATTTCTCTCTTGTTTCTTTAGTCTTGTTGTTTGGTTGGCTTTGTGTATTTCATTGGTTTTGGTTAATTTGTGTCGTATTCCTTAACATATCTCTATTAACTCTATTGTTGTTCATTATATGTCCAAATTTGATCTTTTGAGTTGATGATAAACACAATGAAAGTTTTCTCCATAGTAAAATATCTAAGCACCAAATTTGATTTTCTGAATTGAAGATAAGCACAATGAAAACTCTCCCTATAGTGACATATCTATGTACAAGCTTCAATAATAGTTTAAAGACTCATGAATATGTAACAATGAAGTGTGGAATAAAACTAACATAGAATAATAGATTCACTTAATTTCTATTTATTTTTATTGCTAGCATAAAACTAATCCAACAAAAAGAAATATAATATAATTAATATAATATGTTTGCATTAATTTTGGATTTCCAATATTAATTTGTATTATAATAGCGGATTAATTTGTATTATAATAATGAATTAGTTGTATTTAATTAATATAATTAATTAACCACATTTTTATTAGCTTTAATTAATATGAATAGTCAATTAATTCATTATAATATCAAAATATTCCATAACACGTATTGCTCTCTTACTATTTTATTCTTGTGGTTTCCTTGGCTATGTAAATAAACATTTAATATTATTAATGCACCGTTTGGATTAACGCGACTCTTTGAGACTTCAAATTCAATACTTGTGGGGCATTGGTAGAGACATAGATGAACCAATAAAGAAAGAATTCAACTTTTTAAAAATTTATCTTCAATAGGTTTTAGTAAAATTAAAGGGATATTGGAAAAAGAAAAGGCCACACAGGCTCATCAACATTTGGCGATTCGTTCTCCGGCAAGAGGATGGAACATGTTTTCAAAAATATGATATTCATTTGGACCTCACGCTTCTAAATTAAATTATTGTAATTATCTTCATTCTATTGAATGGTCGACCTCGATCTCTACATGCTTATCAGATGCACACTCTTCTTATACCTAATTTTACCTTGTACGCCATCTTGGAATAACTTTTTCTCCCATTATATATGTCTCGGGAATGATACAGTGGATGATTGCTTAAAACAAACGGTGATGTAAATGATTAATGCATGCACTAGAAAAATAAGAGAAAAAGGGGAGGATATAGAGTAGCAATTCATTGCCTTAAGGGATGGGAAAGGACCGTAAATGACAGGGGTGTTGACATAACATATCGTATTTATGATTTTTGTACTAAGGTTCCTTATTCCTTTGACCATGCTTGACTACACGCAAGCATTTATATTTAGTTCTTTTGCTACAGACTCTGCGAAAATTCACATGTGATAGCCTTGACTCTTCTTTTGGAAGAGACAAGAGCCAACGTCCAACATTAGCTCTTATCATCAACATAGCAAAGCGATTTGTAGTGGTTGCCCTTGTATGCTTTGACACCAATGTTCTTGGCATGATAGTTGAGATTCTATTAGCCCTCTTCTATGAGGTGATGCAAAGTAATCGTGAATTTGTACTCTCGTTAACCCACTAGAGCTCCACACTCCGCACAATGAAAATCTCATTGTGTGGGAAAAAATGGCAAGGAATGACTCGATGAAGCCAAAAAAAAATTGCACTTTCACAATTATAAGGATTTGTAAAATAGCTACTAATATCCCAATTAATGGATTCCATTTACTACTATTTTATTTTTGGTTAGTAATATTTATGTGTGCAGAGTGCGGAAGCCCATGCGTGGAGTGTGGAGGTGTGCCCGATCGTTTTTGCCTTTGCACTGCACACACAACATTTTGTGACTCATTAGTCTTCCTTGTGTAGAGTTTTGGCTTTTGTGTTTTAGATCTAGGGATTTTGTAGCTTTAATGTATTATGCACCAGTTCTTCCTAGATTACAAAGCAAAGAATCGCATTCATGTGGTGTGGAAGGTTGGTTAAAAAAATATCGATGGATTTGATACAAGTCTCAAGTTCAAATTTTGCTAGCAACAACAACATTTTTGATGGGCCTCCAAATTAGATACAAATTAAAGTTCTTCTAACTTTTCTTACGCAGATAAAGGTTATATTAAAATTTTCCTTCTAAACTTAAAAATGTTTTTTTACCTTTAATATGTTCTTAGGAAGGTTTAGAGATAATTGCAAATTATATGCCTAATATGATTTAGTTTTGCAGAATATTGAGAGAATATAATAAATTCCAAATGAAATCATTGAGATATTTTGGAGCTCCACTGATTGAGAAAATCTAGGATTGTGTTCCCTGTCATTAAATGAAAATTCCTCTTATTGGAACCAGATCCACATTTTGAGGGATTTTGGAGGGGAACGCTACATATTTTCGAGGAGGATGCTTCCTCAATAATTTGTATAAGTAAAAATTCAAATTAGCCACTTGGGGCATGTATTTCTTAGTCTTATGGTGGAGAAAAATTGTTTTTTTTTTTTTGTAAGTTAGGCTGAAATATATTAATTCAAAGAGAAAGTTTACATAGGTGATGGGCTGAGATGGTAAGTTGTGCTTATCCAATCCCAACCTTCGATGCTCTCAGAGTAGCGCAGGTTTGGGGCTGCCTCTTGGGAGGAAAGCAACCCTTAAATAACATCTAACAGTAAAAAATTACAAGGTGCGTTGTGACACCTAAAAAAGTAAAATATCTATAGTATGTGCTGAAATAACATAAAATAGAGAAGAGCCAAGAAGCCGCACAACCATGGTGTTCCTTCATCCTCTTCAGTGATAGGGTCCTCCTCCTCGATACGACATCTGTACTCCTGCGCTATGGCCTTCTCCTCAGCAGAAGGCATGCGGGTCGGCTTTGAAGCAGCTGCGCAGAGGATGGGTGCAATCGGGTACTTAGCATAAGGAACACACGTCCAAACACCCTCTCAGTGCATGACACACACATCAGTATCCTTCCCCGAGGCCTCATGTACTGGGAAAGGCTCAGTTTTACGAGGAGTAGGTTACTCTAATTGTGCGATGGTGGATTTCCGGGGATCCCTTCTGCCCCTCTGATTCTCCTAAGATGGGGCGTTCTCCTATCGGTTTCTCTCATGGTGCTTAGGTGCCTCCCTATCATGGTTTCCAGAAGACGAGTCCTCGATGGATTGCAAACGATTGTCTTGGCCTCGCTGATAGAGACCTAAGAATGCACCTCTTTCGCTACCCATAATGGTCTTTTGGCGTTGACGCAAAGCCATGGGGGGGTGAAACGACAGGGAAGTGGGGGCTGGTCCATGGATGATGACTTGCTCTTCATGGGAGTGCTCAACATAGAATCAGAGCATGAATGTGTGTAATTGTGAGTTGTGCAGCAGGGGAGCTAAAAGGAGGGGGGTGCACAACGAGGTAGCCTTCCTATGAATATGCGCAACAGGGTGAATCTGTAAAGGCGAGGAATTCCAGATGGGGGCAAGGTACCATGGGGAACAACACGAGGATTGTGCAGCCTGGAGGGGAGAAATAGGGTGGGTTCCCAGCTGCCTAGCACCAGTATGGAGGTGCGCAGGAGGCATGGTGTGCAGCTGGTGAAACACGCGGAGAGACTAAGACAACAGAAGAATGACAAGGGGGGTAAACAGGGCTCTGGATGCCAAATGGAGTAGCAATAGGATGACATAATGAGGAGATAACTCACCTTCTGAAGACCTATGGCACAAGCGCAGATGCTGTGCGATTTTTTGACACGATTGCAAGTGAAATTTGGGACAGTTCTCATGGGGTGACATGTGATTTAGGGTGTGGAAGAAGATCAAGTGTATCAGGGAGCTCATATAAATGATTGCAGAGAGGAGGTTCTACATCAGATTAGAGCTGGAAATGTAGGACTTCGTCAGCCTGTGCATAGGATGAACCAATATCACATGTGCGCATCATGTCACCTACATCTGGCGATGGATTATCCTTTTGGATGAGAATTTGGTATTCCTCGCACAAGGGATCATCCCCAATCTGAGAGAAGTCAAAGTAGTGCATCATTTTGTGGTTTTCCATGCCTTTGTTGGATAGGAGATCAAAAATGGTGTTTGCTTTTCTGTGCACATGGTGGAATACAATGGGCCTGTGATGTTGAGGCAACCATTCCAAGATATTGAGATGATTTTCTCGCCTCCAACTTGTAGAAACCTTTGAGGGGGAGGTTCCATGAAGAATACGAGTGGCTTCCTGAGTGATGATTTGCAAATCTCCCTCCATTTCCAATGGAAAAAAGTTGAACTCAATGGCTCTGAAGATACCCTGGATAAGCCCCTATAGTTTCGCGAAGTTGTTGTTGTCCCACCCAGGTTTCCATAGTAGAAAAGGAGGGGTTTACCATGGGATCCTCTGAAGATACCCCCAAAGCCAGCTTTCCCTGGGTTACCTTTGGAGGCTCCATTGAAGTTGCATTTGAAGAGGCAAACCTGGGGGGGGGTGCCCTTGTTCAAGTGAGCCGGTTTCGCACGCGATTGAGGAGGGGTTGCTCAAAGGGGTGTTGATGATTATGTGCCAGTTGCTCCAAATATTTCATTCAAAATTGGTTTTCGGGAGATCATCTTTCCCCCAGTCAGTCATGGCTAGATTTTTTGCTAAGTTACTATGAAGCCTGGCCAGATTTTCTCTCAATTGGAGGCTTTGTCTTTAAAGATCCTCTTGTTTCTTTCTTTCAAAATATTATAGATAAGTATTCCTGGAATCAGCTGCCATAAAAAATTCAAGAGGTTAATGGAATAGGGTTTGTATGACTATTTTCTAATGGTATTAGTGATGTTACCCCTCTCTTGATTGGATCTTCTGCATCTAATTTCATTCCTGCCCCACAGGGTGTTGGATATGGGGCATAGGTCCAGCAACTGATCTATGGTTTCATTGTCATTCTGGTAGAGTGGGCATGTTGACGTTCCCACAAAACCTAGTTTCAAAAGATTCTCCCATGTGAGGATGTGTCGCTTACCGAGAAGCCATAAAAAAGTAGCTACTTTGGGCCAGAGCTTGGTAGACCATATCTTCTTCCATATCTGATTGGTAGGGTCAGGGTTCGAAAGTTGTAAGAGATGATAGGCTTCCTTGGTAGAGTAGTTTCCACTTCGATTATGGCCCCGTCGTAGAATTTTGGGCCCCTGCTGGGCTCAGATTCTTATTTTCATCGTCAATTCCCCCCAAATTTCTTTATGAAGCTCATTGTTCCAGTCTGATTGCCATCTGTTTTTGCATAGCCAGGTCTTATAGCCCTGAGTTGTTTCATTGGTCCAGAAGTCTTGGATGCAATTTTTTTGTCGTTCCTACAGAACTATGCTCCAGAGGGGTCGAGGAAAAATTGAGGATAGGCTGGACAATTTCTTCCATGAATCATCCTATATTCTGGCTTATGTGTCGTTGTGCCGTTCTCAGAAGATGTGGGTTTGGATCAACTCTTTTGGTGTCTAGTAGCATTCCAGATTTGGGATCCTCCTAGATCAATGTTGAATCTAATTAGTTCCTCCCTCAGCCAATTCCCTGCATATTTGGCAGTCCATAGGGTTACCCAGGGTGGGTGAGAGTTGCAAGTCCATTTCCACCATATGTTGGTTCCCATGATGTTGTTTCTATGCCCTTGATCTTTAGTCCTAGTCCTTCTTATGCTTTCAGTGTATAGACCTCTCTCTAGTTGAGTTGTGCCCATTTGTTTTTATCTTTAGTTCGCCCCGAAAGGAAGGTTCTTTGCAAATTGTGCTTGGATTTGAGGACCCATTTTGGTGCCGCTAGAACAGAGAAAAGATAAATGCAGAGGGACTTAAGGACTATTTTAATGAGAACCAATCGTCTAGCTATGTTGAGGGAGTGATGGGTTTAGTTGGATAATTTTGTTTCCATTCAGTCCAGCAACTCTCGCCAGGAGGCATGTTTGATTGTTGAGTCTATGAGTGGGGTTCCCAGGTATTTGGATGACAAAGAAGCGACAGTGAAGCCTAGGATGAGAGCGATGTTGCACTGGGTCATAGGGGGCATGTTGAAAAGGAATATTTGAGATTTTTCAGGGTTGAAAGCAGTGTTAGAGGCTTCAAGGAAAAAATTGAGCAAAGTTTTAAGGGTCCGAGCTTCCTTAACCAAGGGGTGCCCCATTATCATATTATCATCCAAGAATTGCTGGTGGAAAATGGGGGGGAGATTGTGAAGAGGAATACCTTGAAGGTTATGCAATTGGATGGATCTTTTTATCAAGCGACCTAGACCCTCAACCATAAGCACAAAGAGGAATGGTGAGAGAGGATCCCCTTGCCTTATAACTCTAGAGGGGTTGAAATTTTCCAAAGGAATGCGGTTGACCAGAATGGAGATGAAGGGGGAGGATATTAGGCTCATTATCCATTAGACCAAGATGTAGCTAAAACCAAAGGCTAGGAGGATGTGCTTTATATAGTTCCAACTGAGTTTGTCAAAATCCTTGGATCAAGGATAATTTTAAGAACCCCCATAAATTTATATATATAATAAATAGGCGAATCCCCATGATACATAGGAAAAATGGAAGGCGATTTTATTAATAATATAATATGTATATATAATTTTTTGGCGAATCTCTCATGAGATTATATTATCCTGTAAAATCATGGCGAATCACTAGTACAAATGGCGAATCACTACTACAAAATGCTGAATCGTTGTCTAGTGGAGTTCGGAGTGTTGGTTCCAATGAAGATATGGTAATTGAACCAGGAGTAGAAGGAAGAGAACCACCGAGACCAAGCATGGCACATGGTGACTTGTGAGGGAAGTAGTTCTCGTGTAGTTTGGAAAACGTGTTCTTCTAGTTCTGCTAAGCGTAGTGTTGTTGGTCATGCTACTACTAGCACTAATATTGAGGTTGGAGAGGAGTTTGAGGAAGCATGGAAGGTAGCAGTGGTGGAGAATTACAAAGAGTACCCCATGATGGGCTCCATTTTGCCCTTTGGTATCTGTGCCTGCAAGATCTTCTGTCCATTGAACCAACAATTAATCGTTCAACCAACAATCAACTTGACTGAGTTGATTAGGTACGAGTCAACTTAGACCTAATCTTCAAAACTATGCTTTGCACTATCCCATATTTATCACACTAATGCTACACAACATTGTGCATTTGCACCCCAACTCTCAATAATTCTTTTCCAAGAAAAATCTATAATAAGAAAATGATTTTACTATATTGTTAAGAGGATATTTTCTAAGTTGTTGATATGTTATTTCTATTGTTTTGTGAGTTGGTTGCATAACATATTCCCATGAGCCTATGCCCAGGGTTTCATGGTCAAAAATATGTAAGTTTATACTCATGTGAACCGAATTTTTGCCAAGAATTTGATAGCGTAGACAGTTATTTGATTTGAGCAATGAATATTCCATAGGCAAAACATTGAGCAATGGAACCTTGAGGCAAAAATCTGCAAAGAATCCTCTAGATTCCCTAGAGGCCCATATTTAACAATTTCAAAACATAGTCAACTTTATATTCAAATTTCATGATTTTTCGCAAGGAATGCGTAGCCAGTTTTGTCATTTGACCAACCAATTTTCAAGATATCGCCATATTTGGAGGCATATTGATGCTTTTGGCCACTTTGATTATTTTTGTTTTGACAAAAGGATGGATGTATGTTCCAAGTGTTTGTGATATTTGTATGTTGCAATAGGACAATGAGATTTGAACCTTTGTAGGAAATTCTTGTATGTTGCAATAGGACATTGAGATTTGAACCTTTGCAGGAAATTCATCATTTTAGTCGTTGCACAAAATTCGAGATGATGCAGTGATGAAAGTGGGCCATGTTGACACTTTGACAAAAAGTGATTGTGTTTACAGCCATTAGTATCAAAATTTCGAGACAATCGTGATGATGATGATGAATATGACTTGAATTTGAATTTCGAGACGATCGTGATGATGATGTGTATGACTTGAATCTCATCAGCAGATTCAAGAACACCATTTATGCCACTTATGTGTGAAAATCCATTTATGCCACTTTTGTGAGAGATCATTCATTTTTCAAGTTGAAAGAGAATATTTTGTGAATAAGAGTTTTTTTTATTGGAGAACGTCTCTTGAGCAAAAGAGAGCAAGAGACATGTCACTCTAGATAAGGGTTTAGAGAGAGACATCATATCACTCTTTAGAGAGACATGTCATTCAAACTATTGATATTACTTTCAACCAGTTGATTGGTATCATGCCATATGCACTCGGAAGTCACACTAGACTAGTTAAACTCAATCTCTCTCATAATACATTTCAAGGTCCAATTTCATAGTCGTTGGGTGAATTCAGTCTTGCACAAAAGTCGAGATGATGCAGTGATGAAAATGGGCCATGTTGACACTTTGATAGAAAGTGGTTGTGTTTACAGCCATTAGTATCATAATTTCATATAAAGTGGTTGTGTTTACAGCCATTAGTATCATAATTTCATAGAAAGTGGTTGTGTTTGCAGCCATTAGCATCAGAATTTCGAGACAATGGTTGTGTTCACATCCATTAGTATCAGAATTTCATAGAAAGTGGTTGTGTTTACAGCCATTAAAATCAGGATTTCGAGATGATCTCACTGATGATGAGTATGACTTGAATCTGATCAGCGTATTCAAGAAGACCAATTATGCCACATATGTGTGAAAATCCATTTATGCCATTTTTGTGAGAGATCATTCATTTTTCATGTTGAAAGATCACATTTTGTGAATGACAGTTTTTTAATGGAGAACGTCTCTTGAGCAAGAGACATGTCACTCTAGATAAGAGACATGTCATTCAAACTATTGATAGTACTTACTTTCCACCACTTGATTGGTATCATGCCATATGCACTCGGAAGCCACACGGGACTAGTTAAACTCAATCTCTCTCATAATACATTTCAAGGTCCAATTTTCATATTCGTTGGGTGAATTCAAAAAATTGTAGGATAGATCTCAAAAACTTAGACATGCTTCACCCTCTGAGCCTTTCTTTCAACAATTTAAGGATCCCTAGAGAAGGGATTTTTGTGATTTTAAATGCTTCACTCTCTGAGCCTTTCTTTCAAGAATTTTAGGGGAAAATGCCCAATCTAAGGATTTTTGTGAATGTTACTTTCAATTCATTTATGGGGAATCCTGGCCTTTGTGGACAGCAAATATGCTTTTCCTCTGTGTCCCCCTACTACTACTTTGAAAGAAAGAAATCAATCAGTTCTAAAATGTGATTGCACTAATTGAAGGTGGCAGCACCTTTTTATATGTTGTTTACTCTCTGGATTCTTCTGGAGTCTGGTTACCTGACTAAATTTTAAGTTTCCCAAGAGCTTTCTCACTACAATTTGGACCACCAGTGATTTTGTATGAATATCTTGTAAAAGCAACTCAAGGATTCAACGAGGAAAACTTGATAAAGAGTTGGGATTTTTGGATCAGTCTATAAAGGAATTTACACAATGGCACGAATGTCGCGGTCAAGGTTCTCAAGTTGCAAAATGAAGAAACTTACAAGAGTTTCAAAACAGAATGCAATGTGGTTAGGAGAATTAGGCACCAAAATCTTATTAGAGTTACAAGTTGCTCAACCCCTCACTTCAAAGCTTTGGTCCTCCAACTAATGTCAAATGGAAGCTTGGAAAATCAATTTTATCCCGCTGGAGAGTAGAGTGCTAAGATAGATGTGTATGCATTGAACTTAAGCCAGAGTACAGATATGCATAGACAGCACATATCACAAAATATCTTCAACACTATTGTTTTGTTCAAGTGGTGCATTATGATATAACGCCCAGCAATATCGAAAAAGTTTTGTTCAAGTGGTGCATTCTGATATAAAGCCCAGCAATATCATTTTCGATAGCAATATGACAACACATTTATCTGATTTTGGCATTGGACAATTAACTTGTCTGTCAAGACTCGATGGACTCAATCACTTCCACACTTTGTCTAAAAGGATCCATTGGCTATGTTGCCCCAGGTTTGGAACTTCACAAAATTGAGCAAAACAGATTATATAAGTATTGCTAAGTTGCCTCAATCAAAATTTGATGACTGGTTGGCCTGAATACAGAATATGGATTTGGCAAAACTGTGTCAAAAAAGGGTGATGTTTGTAGAGGAGACGGAACCTACCTAAGAGGGTGACCATGGATTTTTCCCGATAAAAATGGGGGAAGTGACGGATAGCAACCTGTTGAGGGATGAAAATATTGACGCACTAGAGCAATATGAGATACTCAAAACTGTGTGAATAAACTCGTGGCATTGGGATTGGGATGCACAAGAGAATCACCTGAAGAACGACAAACTATGGTAGAGGTTGCATTTGTATTAGAAATTATCAAAAAACTCTTTGTTGGAGTCACTGGGGTCTACAAATCGCCATCATATTTATCATTTTACTGGACGTAATACCTTAAAAAATGATGTGACAGATTTTATGTTAACGATAGTCAACAAGGTAAAGACATACAGATCCTTTTAACTATTTCATGTTGTACCAAGTCTATAGCAAGAGACATCACAACATATGCAGAATGAATATAGTTAGTTGAGCTCTTCCTTACATCCATTCCAAACAATACCATCGTTAAGCTTTTCCTATCAACATAGGAATTCATGTTGTAGCTACATATTTATATTTTGGGACATGCCAAAGAGATGTTTCCTATATTTCGGTTTAAACTTGGAAGTAACAAACTATGTTAAACTAAATAATCATTTATTGAATCAAGTTTTATTGTCTAAACTATTTAAACCTAATCATGTTCTATGGTAAAGTGCAACCCTTTTGGCCTACTAAACTAAAAACTGGGTCCTAAATTTGCACCAACATTCTCAGACCTACTAGTGAAATGAGTGAAGTAAAAATGTTTGTGTTGTAAGGTATGCTCAACGACCGGATGTAGTATAAAGGAACAACCATACATTAGTAACATTACACATTAATTGCACCAATCAATAGATTTCACAATGTAGAAAACACCAGAGCACCCAAATTTACCAAAAACTAAGAAAAACTCGATGAGTATATTTATAGAGAGCAAGGTTTCCTTTGAAAGAATGGCAGATTCACAGCCCTGGATTCCTAAATCCCCTGCAATGTATCGACACGCAAACAACTAAACAACAAATTTAGTTGTTTCTCAGCGCAGACAGAGCTTTATCTGTAACTGACTAATACCAGACTAGCACAAACTTAAGCTCACCACTATTGAGGGGGGGTTATCATGCGCTCAGAATCAGGCATTAATGGTACAACTGTCTCTAAGTCATGGAGACCTGTAAAACGTAATGAATTATCGTGCTTTGAATCGAGGGGCATTAATGGCACAATGAGACCTGATATGCCACCTGATGGAGGCACTTGCATGCTCAGAACAAGCGGCATGATGGAGGGCATTAATGGCAATGAGAACTGGTATCCCAGCAAATGGAGGAACTTGCCTGTCTCTGGATTTAATGGCACTGCTAACTGAACATGCAGCATGGAGGGCATTAAAGGCAATGAGAGTTGGTATCCCGCTTGATGGAGACACCCACCCAGTCTCTAAATTTAATGAACATGTGTCATGGTGTAGGCACCCTACAGTCTGTAGGTTTTTGCGAGGGATCAGTACAACATCACACAATATTTCTATCATCTAACACCAATCAATGGTGCAAAACAGCACACAGTGGAATAGGAGGGGAGATCTCACAAAGAATGCCTTACTGAGTAAAGATTTCAATAAATTAAAAACAAAGAAAAAAAAATTAAAAATTAAAAAATTAAAAAAAAAAAAAAAAATCTCTGATACAGCTAATAGACAAGGAGTGACACAACTAAAGCTGGCATGAGATCAATATTAACCAAGCCACCAAAACTGGTGGTTTTCAAAGCATTTCCTACTTAATACCTCCATATAGTTTAATCATTTTTATGATGTCTGACAACCCAGAAAATATGTTTTTAATGATGTCTGACAACAACAACAAGACTAGTGCCCATCTTAAGAGCATGTCTTCATTTGAATGCTCCTCTCAATAATTCTATAATAACCATCTTATAAAGATATCCTCATATGACTGAACTTCACTTCAAGTAATTTATTATCTATGTTCACTTTTCTTAGTTGTTGAAGAACATGGGACATTTCAAACATGGAATGTACTTTCAAACTATGTTCAGCACAAAACTGGCCTACAAGTTCACATGCTTCATAGAACACAAGTCTTTTGACATCAAAATTGCTCAAGCTAAACACAAATGCAGATCATATCCCTACTAGGTAAAAAACTATAGGCCTTAAGGAAACCCATCTCGGTACAGCCAACTAAGATTATATGCTGATATAAAAAGATTTCAAAGCAAGGAAACCCATCTTGGTACAGCCAACTGAGATTATATGCAGATATAAAAAGATTTCAAAGCATAACCAAATAAGTTATAGACAAAGAGTAAGACGACTGAGCTAGCTAATAAAAACACAAAAAACACTAGAGCATTAAAAGTATTTCCACCTTAACACCTCCAAGTAGTTGAATCAAGTTTTTGCACAAACATATAACTCTCAGACCAACTTTCAGTTTAGATTAAAATTTGCTCATGTAAATGTAAAAACAAATACAAAGCAAAGCAGCCCAAAACTTTTATAATATAACCCAGTCACTACCCCCCTCCCAATGTCCATCAGGGCTCATTTTAGGAAGAGAGAGGGGAAGGCATCACTTGATCTAAGATTGCATTTTGCATTCCTGAGACAAGGAGCTTGTTTCTTTAATTGATCACAGAAACTCCTTCACGCAGCTGCATCTGCTGCTTTCTGTTTCTTGGGCATTCTGTAGCCACCTACAACACAAGCATGATCTCTTTCAAAAGGTTCTAATGTCACCTGCTCAAATGGCTTAAATTGCTCCTTTTGCAACTTCTTAACTTCCTGAGCAAACACTGCCTCCGCTGGCACAGTAGAGTCAATGCAATTTTCCTGCATTAAAGAGTGAAAATCAAAAAATGAGGAACAGAAACATGATTTCCAGATTTTCTTTAGAAGTAGACAAAAATATACATTTACAGAGAATACATTGCTAATAACGCATTCACACACTCTCTATGTTAAGTTCTCAGAAAACATAGTTAGTCTCAGTGGACAGTGATCATTGCAATGTTCAGTGGACAGGGATCATTGTCATAGTTCTTTTCTTTGTGTTTAGCTAAAACAGAGAGCAAGGAAGCCAAATCAAAGACATTTACTCACAGAAATATCAGTAAAGTCAAGTTTGAACTCACCCAGAAACTGAGCAAGCATCAACAATAACACCCAGAAGAGCAACATCAGCTTCTCCATTGTCCAAAACAGCATCCCCCTTATCTCTTTCAATGGGTTTTCATTACATCATTCAATTGCAATATCCATTAAAAAACACAGGCATACTATTGATTCCTTAATGTCTGGTAGGCCACAATGCCCATTACAGTGCCATGCTACTATTCTAATCTCAATCCCTCTGTTCAAAACACCCACGCGAGGCCCTACAACCAAAATCCTTAGAGCATGTGGAAGTAAAAGCACAAACGGGTGACTAAAATGACAATGGATCTATGCCAAAAAATGAGCTCTAAAGTACATATCACGGTATTCCCACCGGATGAGTGGTCTAGTCTCAATTATAGTCCCCTTGTCTGCCAAATGTATGAAATAACTGTTTTTTATTGCCAAATCCAGGTAGGGTTCCACACAGAAATTAGGGTTTAAAAGTATAAAATGGAATAACAATTGGTTTCTTAGGGTTCCTTGTTGGACATACCCTAAATGCAACCTTACTGGAACTTTTTAAGTTTTAACTAAGACAACTTTTAGGTTACATCTCCAAATTTGCCCAAGTTATGGCAGGGTACGTGGATGTGTTCCAGACTACAACATTCTACTGGGTATAGTGGATATGGGTACATATACATTTCTGGTACATGGGAATAGGTACAAAAGATCCAAGAGCTGGGTATGCATACCCATGGTACTTAGAAACATACACAAACATATATGTACATATATACATAATATTAATGAGCCAACAATGCCACCACTAGAGCTCCACCCATGCCATTGCAGTGATTACTCTTCTCATCTGTGGCAGCAGTGAAGATTTTGACGAGAGTTGCAGTGATATTTCCATAGTGGTAAGATCCTTGTGGATTGGGACGAGCTGCACCAGCTGTCCAGTTCCATCTGCACAACAATTGCTATTCAAATTTGAGAACAAGAGTACATATATGGATGTAACTCCCACCAATCCTGCACTTGATGGATATTTTAGAATTCACCCCTGGTTTGTCTGTGAATCTTCTAGGATATTAAATTTTCATAGCCATCCGCACTTTCCATGATTGTTCCTTTATCTATATTTCTCAACAATGCTAAAAACATTAAGAAATGAGCATATTCATGAATCTATCTATCTGTAATATATATACAAATATCCCTCTCCGGACACATGATGCTAGACCCAAACTAAAGCAAGCACCAACCCTGACGTATCTTGCCTGGTTTAGAGACCAACAATCTCTGTTGGGGCTCCTCGAATTGGTCACGAAACCTTCTTCTGGGAATTGCTATAGTGGAAAGTGGCAATGCAAGTGAGAACAGAGCTAGTAAAACGAGTAGATGCAACCATGTAATAGTCCTGAGGTTACTGATTTGCAATGATCAGAACAGAATAGGTCTGGCTGATATGGATGTCAAGAGAATCATAGACATTTTGAATAGTGTGACATCCTTCCACCTCCACAAGCTTCAATTTATGACCCTGGATCCTGAAGTTCAAAGAGGATGACAATCCCACATTTGAAATCCGGAGGTGGTAGTTTTCTTACAGATAAATAGATGGCTCATTTTAGATATATAAGTAAGTAAATTGAACGGGCAAGATATGCCATCAGATAATGTCAAAACAAAATGTATTTTGTGGATCATTGGGTACCTAGACGCATCCACAAAAAGTCTAGCAGTGTGCCTTGCTGTAGAGAATCGCAATCTACCTTCATCCATTGTGATTATTGCATCACTTGCTAGCCGATGACCATTAATAAGAACAACATAAGGTTTACCCAACAATCTGCCCATGTCAAGTGTTCTCTTAAGGATTTGGCCAAAGCTAGAAAATTGTCATAGATTGATGCAATGAGAGAACATTCTGGTGGACACTGTGAAGTTGAACGTAGTCAATCTCTTTAAATTCAAAAGATGAATTTGTTTCTGGGACAGATTAATAACTTACTGTGTGATTGGTCTTGTACCAGTCACGTATGAGCAGAGTGATATCACCAATAGGAGCAGGGAATGGAATAGGGATGAGGAGCCTACTGGCAACAGTTAGCCCTCCAAATACCCCAGCTGCTTTGTGTATACACATTGATGGAAAGTAGTACTAGCTGTCTATTTGGTCATTCACCTATAAATTGTATATTTAAGTTTTGTTTTGGTGTTATAGGTCAGTTTGTTCCCAAAAATCCATCTTGCCACGAAATCCTGGATACCATGCCAGTACCAGAATGTGTTAAAGATCTCAACGCATTATAAATCAAGAAAGAACCCATGAATCTTAATAAGCCAATACACAAGAGAGAACCCAAATGACTAATCAAGATAATAAGAAAGGCTGATCCAGGCTGTTAAATACATTCACGATAATGTTATCACTGGTGACACTGTCAATCTGGGGGCTGGGAAATTTCCTATTTATTAGAATATCCTGCAACGACAACAATGGGTATCATTAGTAATGTACTGAATCCTGATGTAATTCCCAGACAAGAATAGAACAGAAACGGGTCTCATGGTTAGGTTTCTCTTAACATATTGCAGGTAGTACCCACATATAATTTACATTTAACATTTCTGTAATAGAATTTATAACATGTAATATGCACTTCACATTTCCTTATTATATTGAATTGATACTATCTAGCATGCACTTCAATATTTCCATATTACATGGAATTGAGGCTGAGGCCTCAAAAGGTGTGTAAAGCCACCTCACCATTCATATGATTGTATATTGGAGCTAGAATATTGAATTTGTGTAGGCCACTTAACTCTCTGCAGAGATATCATGTCGGACAACATTCTTTAAGCACAAGATCATAGAACAAAACTGTAAAAGAAATACAAAATGTTCCCAGACAGGAATAGAACAGAAACAGGTCTCATGGTTAGGTTTCTCTTAACATATTGCAGGTAGTACCCACATATAATTTACATTTAACATTTCTGTAATAGAATTTATAACATGTAATATGCACTTCACATTTCCTTATTATATTGAATTGATACTATCTAGCATGCACTTCAACATTTCCATATTACATGGAATTGAGGCTGAGGCCTCACAAGGCGTGTAAACCCACCTCACCATTCATATGATTGTATATTGGAGCTAGAATATTGAATTTGTGTAGGCCACTTAACTCTCTGCAGAGATATCATGTCGGTCAACATTATTTAAGCACAAGATCATAGAACAAAACTATAAAAGAAATACAAAATGTTCTAATAGACCCATAAGGGTCTAGCGGCTAAGAGACGGAATTGAGAGATCAGCAGATGAAATTTATCAAAATCTCCAAATAAACCTTCAACTCAATTCAGAGGACATCTCCCATTTTCCACTCTTGCCCTTGGATGTTGAAAGTGTCAAATGCATGTCCCAAGTCGATTCCCCACCGCCCCCCCACGTTGGAAGAAGCAAGTAATCTAGACAATAGGTGCTCTCAAAATCCGATGTCCCAGATCCTTCGCTTCTCAACCACTGAGACATTGTACTATCCAAATACCATAAACTAATAACTAAGCTCATAGAAGGTAATTGTGAAACCATTTTAACATAGCCCAGCAGACACATAAGAGTTTAATGGATAAAAAAGATAATTGAGGGGCCTATAGGTCAAATTAGCCAAAATGGGCAGCTGAACCTTCCATCGAGTTCTGATATTGACATCTTTCAAGTTCTATTCCAAGGTCATAGAAGGTAATTGTGAAAGCATTGTAACATGGCCCAACAGACCCATAAGATTTTAATGGATAAAAAAGATAATTGAGGGGCAGTAGATCAAATTAGCCGAAATGGGCAGCTCTTCCTTCAATTGAGTTCCGACATGGACATCTTTCAAGCTCTATTCTAGCTCCATGATGTTAAAAACATTATTTCATGTCCCATGTTGATTCTACCTTGAGATCCTTATTTTCTTTTCTTCTACTTAGACATGATATTGTAGACTAATGACTTTTTACTTGTTTTGGAAATGAAGACTTATAAATGCCTGAACTATCCTAATGCAAAAAATTATAACCAGTTTGATATGGGTCGAATGTACGTCTAAACCTTTTTTGCCAGTTCAAAATCATAATGACTGCACAGAAAACATTCCAGCTCAAAATCATGATGAGCACACAGAAAACATTTCAGCTCAAAATTATAATGACCCCACAGAAAAAGCATTCAATTAAATTTCAAATGAAGCCTCAACCCAATACATCATGCATACAGTACAGTGAAAACAACATAACATGTCCTGCATAAAAGGAAGCTGTAAATCATTGTAACATTGCCCAACATTCCCATAAAGGTTTAATGTATAAAAGATAGAATTGAGGGGACAGTAAGATAAATAAGCCAACCTGGGCAACTCAGCTAATATTGAAACGATAAGTGTATCACCCGGGGATTGCACCCAGTCACACTAGCCGACAGAGTAATTATTTTGCTACAAGTTATTTACATACCTTTGATCTGAACCGTGTCAGTACCAGCATAGAGGCAGCCAATCAATCTTCCTCGGTATGTCTGCATGAAACCCAAGTTTTTTAGGCCTGTACAACAAGATTTTTGGGTCTGTCCTGAGAGTATTTCTGGGCATAATCAGTGTATTTCCGGTCTGTTCTGGAAGGAGAAACTTGTTGTTGATGTGTACATTCTCTGCCATGTAAATCTGGTTAGTACTATGCGCTATTCAATGTATGGTCAAGGAAGGAGAAGCTGCTACAGTTGTGAACATTTCCTATGGTGCAAACTCAAGTCTCAGAGCATAAACAGTAGACTGTTCAGAGGCCATTTCCAGCGTTTAAGGAGCAGAAATAAGAGGTCAAAATTTCAGCTAGAGGGGGGCAACCCAAAACCAGCATCATCACAGTAAATCTCCATTGCCCTGTAAATCTGTGGCATATGCAACCCAAAACCAGCATCATCCAGCATCATTAGCATAAATCGTAAATCTGTACGCAACCCAGAACCAGCATCATCAACATAAATTAAGGCGAATGCAGACCCAAAACCCCCCAACTTAGTAAATCGGGGCGAATACAACCCGATAAAATCATAGACCAGTGAATCGAAGGCGAATCCAACATTTCATGTTTATCCGCACTTTTTTTTTTTGGCTAAACCATAATAATTATTTATTTTTAAAATAATTTTGGGGCTATTTATACAAAACTATACAAAATAGGTTCTATATAAAAAATTCGCCCCTCTAAAATCTATAACCCCTTAAATTTCGCCCTTGGGCTAAAATTCGCCCCTAAAATTATCCCTGCCTTGGATAGATTAATTTTGAGGAGCATACCCGGTTTTTTGGAATTTTTTAGGGAGTAGATGACCTCATGGGTTAGGATGACTCCATCAAGCATTTGATTTTCTTCAACATAACCTGTTTACTCTGGATAAATGAGCATGGGAAGAAGCTGCTTCAATCTGTTATCTATAACCTTGGAAATAATTTTGTAAATTACATTGAAGAGAGCTATGGGTCTATACTTACCTGGAGAAGCCTCATTTTCTTCCTTTGGGATGAGAATAATAAAGGTAGCATTATGAGTTAGCAGAATCTAGTGGGTGGTGCACGATTCCTCCACTATGCCCTAGACACCCTCTTTGATAGTGTCCCAGAAGAAGTGAAAGAAGTTGGTGGTGAATCCATTCGGGCCTGAAGATTTCCCTGCCTTTAGTTGGAAGACCTCTTTTTCAACCTCTGCCAAGGAAGTAGCTTTGAGCAACATCCTATTATGGTCTTTAGTGAACATTTTTGGTATGTGCTATGATTCTTCCTATGGCCTCCTGTCGTTGAATATTGGGTTCTTGGAGGATGTCCTTGAAGTGATTGCACAGCTCCTCAGTGATATCCTCTTTTTTTTCCATGCGCTCCCAGTTCTGGTTTTTTAGTATGATAATTCTATTGTTCATCTTCTGTTGGATGGTGGAGCGATGAAATTTTTTTGTGTTTCTTTCTCCATCTTTAAGCCTACATATCTAGGATTTATGTTTCCATAGGATCTCTTCCTAGCTTCTTCTCTCTTCTAGTTGGGTTGTTAGAGATTTTTCCTTGTTCTCTGAATCTACAGTACATCCCTCTAATTTTATTTTTCATTGGAGCTACTTCATTTTCTCTTCCAAGTCTCTTTTATCTTTGAAGATGTTGCCGAAGGTGGTCTTGTTCCATAAATTTAGTTTCCCCTTAAGCATCTTTAGTTTCTGCTGAAACTGATACTTTTTTGTGCCAGGGGGTGGTATGACTTACGTCCACCAATCCGAGACAAGATCTTTGAACCCTGGATTTTTGACCCAATAGTGTTCAAATTTGAAAGGTTTAGGTGTGGCCATACCCAGTCTAAGCCATTAGATATGTACTAGCTAGTGGTTTGAGTCGGAGGCGAGAATGATGGTGGCTATGAGGTTTCCTCCTAGTTGTATGAAGTCTTCCGTGATGAGGAAGCGGTCCAGTCTGGAAGAAATTTGATGAGATCCACCTCTTTTTTTGTTCCAAGTGAAGATTCCATTGGATGTTTGAAGATCTATGAAGTGATTATCTGGATGAAGTTCTTGAACCTAATGTTTTCCATATCAAGTTGAGGCCTTCCTCCTTTTTTTTCTTGAAGGTTGGTTATCATATTGAAGTCTCCTCCAATCATACAAAGAGGGTAAGTGTGCTAGTTGTTGAGATCTCCAATGATGTCAAGAAGTTTAGTTTTTTGCTGGAGAGGCTGGGGGAAGTAAATATTCGTGAGAATTCCATGGATGGAGGTTCCAATCAAATGAAATGAGGCTTGAATGAAATTTCGATTAGCTTGATAGTTCTCTTGGGTGATGATGTGGGGATTCTAGATGATTTCTAGCCCTCTCGAGGCCCCATTAGCATCCACTACCATTATCATCCACCATTATGATATTTCTTCATTTCCAAAGTCTTTTGAAGAGTGTGGCGAGAGTAGAGCTAGAGCATTTGGTTTCTTTCATGAAGAGTATAGCAGGGCATTCGTCAATAATTATTTTCTTGATTAACCATTGCTTGGAGGGGTTGTTCAACCATCTGATATTCCATGATATGATCTTCATTGAGGGGGTTGGGGATTACATAGTAGAACCTGGTTAACTTGGGGAATATCCCCAATTCTACTAGCTCTTTACCTGCAGTGACTGTTTGTTGCAAGTCTGTTTTTATTCCTCATTTTTGGGATTCTTTCAGAATTAATTTAGTATTCAGGAGTTAACCTCCCTGCATTCCAAGAGAAGGAATGTTTTAAGCTCGAGTGAGCATTTTCTCCAACTTTTGGATCTAGTGTAGAGTAATTGAAAGAAAGTATTTCCTCTTGCATGATTCTTCTAATCCCATCAGATCAAGGTCCACATAGTCGATGCTCTCCAGTTCTTCCTCCATTGCTTCTAGGATTGAGTCGAGTGATTCTCCTTTGCCTTTATTTTCTGATATGTCCCCTGCATGCGTAGGGGTTTGGAGGATCAAAAAGGCTTCCGGTTGGATCTTAGTTTGCTGAGTGTTTGAGGTCTGGGGATTCTCTTGCGAAGATCGCCCTTTGTCTTTGGGATGTTCTTTCTCATTCTCGTTCAGTTGAGCTAGGGATTTTTTTTTCTAGCTCGTGTTTGACTTCCTGTTGTGCCTTTTCCTTCCTACAACTTTTGTGAACCCCTTAGTTTCATGGTTTTTTGAGTCATTGATCGATGCAACCTTTTGATATAGGGGGTAATCTCTGAATAGGTGCCTGTGTTGGTGACACTTCAAACATCTAAAAGTAACATGTTCATAATATAATGTTTGAATCAATTCATAGTCATCATGCATGAGACTTACCTCATAAGGGAGTGACTCTGCTATTTAGTAGCTTCTAAAGCGACTCTGTTATTTAGTAGCTCTACTTCCATTTCTAGCAGGGATGTACTTGGATTGACTCTAATAATGAATTTTGACATCACTTTTAGCTTCTAAAGCTTGTTTTCCTTCATATTAATCTTGGTATTCTTGGGCTTGGACATCCCAGGAGCCTCAAGGCCCTGTTGTACAATTTATTTATCTTCTTTGAATGCCTTGTTCACTTGCATCTAGTATTAATGCTTCATTTGTTGTAGGGTATTAGTTAAATGATTGAATTTATTTGTTTTGTAGGTTTTTTATAGATTCAAAAGAATGATTCATCCTTATAACAAATTCTCAAGGTCATATCCTTGATTGAGCTAGTTGGATTGGTTTTACTAGTTCATAATTCTGGAATTTTTGGAAGTCTCTTCTAGAAAAATAGTAGTAATTTTATGCTAAATTTTAGCACACGTTAATGAAGAAATTTTGAGTTGTTTCCACTTGTATTTAGTCCTAAAATAAATGAAATTAATAACAAAATTTACCCCATATAAATTTCACTTGATCAGGTTAGGTTTTTAGTAGGTTGACTAGCTCACTAATGCTTGAATTTTTAGTTTTTAGAGAAGTAATTTTCTTCTATTTTTTAGTACATGTTAACAAGGGTATTTTTGAGTGATTCCACTTGTATTGTAGTCCTAGGAAATCCTAATTAATAAAAAATATCTGCATCTCATTTTCATTAAATTTTCTTGGTCATTCGGTGAAGGAACTCGAAGGACATACTAAGGTTAGCTATTTAGTCTCTTCAAGTATAAAAATCATAATATTTTTGTAGTGTGTTGGTAATACTGTTTATTTGTATGGTTATAATTTTCATTTAAACTAGTTACCCTAACACCATATCCATTATTTCCACCTCAGCAGGTCCTTCAAAACATTGTTCATCGAGAGTACATTTCTGGGTTGTTGAAGGCCACCATGTGCATTGTTCCTTGTGCAAGATCTGCTCCTAAAGGGTATTAAGCTTAGAATGGAAATAAAATACCTTATCCTACCTTACGCTACTCTTTCCCACCTTCAAATCACCATTTTATCCCTCGAAATGCACACAGACTCAATCCTATAGCAAAACAGTGCAATCTTGTAGCAATTTTGTAACAATCGTGTAACATATTATAAGACCATGTAAAATTGAATTGATTTTCCCTTAAAGCTTGGTTTTTTCCTCTAGGCCTTGAATAATTTTCTATAGGATATGAAACCATGGTTGAGGAAGACTAAATACCACTTAAGAATTTCCTTTTTACCCCTACAACACATCTCAACAATTAGGGTTAGTGGATAGATTTATGAATTGCATCTAATGAAATTTTTCTATGGATCTAACCTCTTTGGAATGCAGTGGTTTTCTGCATGCTCTTTCCTTCATGCAAGTTAGATTAGCTTTATTTCTTTATTCTTAAGCTAGGGCTTCTATTTTAAGCAATTTTATTACCATTCCATAGACTATGTTTCCTTTCAATGAAAAATTTACATTATGCAAGTAGCTTAATGTTTAAATTTCTACAAGTAGAGCCTTTACATTTTTCCAATTAGGGTTAGTATTTACATTCAAGAAAGTAGCATTTCCATTTCTTGTAAATAGAGTGACATTTCCATTTCCACAATTAGTTTAGGCTTTTGTTTCATTATATTCACTTCATTGCATCTGATCAACAAAAGAAGGACACATTACATGTTGCACATATATTTACGATGCCTCTTAATTTTGTACGAACACCAGATTTATAATTAAATTTGGCAGCCTTGGGAGTTGAAACATTCTTGTTGCAATACTAAGGCTCATCAACTATTTCAGTATCTGAAAGGAAGTAGCATATTATTGTTCTTGGGTACCTACTATGTATTACCTACTATGTTCTCAACTACTAGATAACCCAATCACCTATGGGTTGCAATCAATTATGTTCTCAAATACTATATAATGTTGTAATCATATTAGGAAAAAGCCATCTATAAACCTAGTCACTTAAATCAACATTGCAAACACTACAAATTTTAAGGATACATATATTTGATTCATAAAAATTTCAATATTATGAAATATTCGAGCATGAAATGTGTTAAATAGAAGTAACACCTAATGGTGCATTTCAAATCCCAAGGGTAGTGAATTACACCAACCCTTCATGTGTGCGTTCTTGTTTATCCAAAATGTTACATAGAATCCTTGGCTAGCTCAAGATTTTGAAGTTTAAGCAATCATATATTGACTTCCCACTAATGTTTAACATTATGAACATAATAAATAAAAATATGCAAATTGAGAGGTAAGGGTGCTGAAGGTTGGTGTTACGTCGAATACTTACAAAACTAGCATGCCAATTTACTTTCCATTAAAACATATCAATAAAGCTTCCATTTCCATTTAGAGAAATGACATCACAGAAAAGAGTTGTCAGGTGATGGAAACAAAAGCCTTTGAAGGCTACAAGATAGAACTTAAAAAAACAGCATGGCTTCAAATTATTCCATGTTCATTTCCCCTTAGCTGCACTTCTCAAGAGATTTCTTAAGATGGTCATAATCGAAAGGAGAGTATTTGTGTGGAAATGGTCATGTTGTGTTCCCCATCAACATGATCCAATAGGACCTTGTGATTTTCCTTCTCGGGACCATCAATCCAACCCTCTATTAAAAAAAAAACCAATATAATTACTATTGAAATTTTGTTTCTCATAAATATGAAACTCCACCTCTTATATTCTCACAGCCGAAAGTGGCATATTTCAAGAAATTAGATTCATCGAAATTGAATCTTGTAATTATAGATACTGAAATTTAGAGTTGAATGCAATAAATTTGTCTAAAGAACTAGTGGTTTGCTATAGTAATTTTTTTTATGTTAATTTTGGTGGCATGTTTTTCCTTGATGTGTCTCCAAGAGAGCATGAGAGGTTGCAAAGCAAGTTGTGTGGAGGTGGAGGAAGTTGAGTAGAGTGCCGATGTCCTCTGCACTCCACGGGAAGTTCATTGTGCAGAGGTTCTCTACACTTTTCACAATGAAATTTCTGCAAAATGGTAATGTGGATACCCCATATTAATTAAATATGTTATGTGTTCCATTAGAATTAAGCAAGCGGGTAGAATTTATAATATAAACATGAGTGGTGGGGTCATGTGTTAAAAAATTGTTATGCTAATTATGCTCACCATGTTTTGTTTTGAAAATTTTATGTTTTTGTTATATTTAATTTATTAATTTACTTCTCAGTTCATAGGAATGAATTTTGAATGGTTTGAGAGGGTGCAAATAAATTTGTGCAATGGTAGTCGAATTTGTGCAAAGTGTAGAGTTCCTCTTCACTCCACAAGAAGTTCATTGTTCACAGGTTATCCACACTCTGCAGAATGAATACCTCTGAAATGGAAATGTGGATGCTCCTTATTAATTAAATATGGTAGATGTTCCATTAGAATTAAGATTTTATGGGTGGACTTTATAATATAAATGTGAGCAATGGGGGCATGTGTTTGAAAATTGTTAAGCTCATTATGCTCACCATATTTTGTTTACTTATGTTTTCGTTATATTTAATTTATTGATTTACTACTCACCTAGTCTCATCTTAAATTGTTCATTCTGAAGCAAATTTAATGTTCATGTGCATAAAATTTTAAATTGTGCAGAGAAAACTCCACATAATGAAATTCGTCCACCATAGAAAAATTCAATGTCTAACTAAACTATGAACATAAATTAAAATTATGTGATAATATATTATTTGACTAACACCCTTCATCATAATAGTTTATTTGACTTCATAAATCATGTAGTATTGTTTGAGCTAATCTTGGAGAGGGCTTAGGAGAGATGATCGAGTATCATATCTAGTAGTTTGAGACAATAATTAAGAGCATGACTTTCTAATCCAAGGCCTACTTCCCATATCAACTTTGAAGTGACCATGCATATCCACTCCACTACATTGATCAATTTGTTCACAATAACATCGACAATCTAAAGAGGATTTTCTTGCTTGGATTAATGAAAGAAGCCTTTGAGAGTTGAAAGGTAGACTTGTGGATGATGCAGTATGTCACAAGTTCCTTTGATAAATTGATTCAATGTTTGAATCACCCCGATAGAAGTAAATGATATATTTTTGGTATTCGACTGAACATGTTGGACAAAATAAAAAAATACAACTACCAAAAGAACGATAGAAATGATAACAATAAATAGATCAATCGTCTTGGTAATAAAATGTTGCTTTAATATGTCAACATTATAACCGTAGCCAAAGAAAGAATCCATCATTCTAGTTTCTCCCTCTATTTTCTTCTCCTCTTCTAACCCTCGTCGAATATAGATCTAAGATACAAATTTTGCAGATATAAGTCTGTGTTGTGAATTATAGTCAAGATATCATGGAATTTATGAGATTCAAGAGGATATTCGAAATGCAAGTGCAAAGTGACATGGTTTACTTGAACCTATTGGTTGGAATCACATCTAACTAATGTGTTGTAGCTATGTGTGTTCTAGTGTAGAAAAGGAAGTGGTTTTGATAAAAAAACATTGCAAGCAATGAACCAGGAAATAAACCTAATTTTATTGCTCAAAACATTAATTTGAATGAATTTTCTATTAACAAGTAATAAAAGATATTCCTAGGCTCCCAAATATTGACACATATGTTAACAGTTCCATCCGATAATATGCAATTACATAATAATTTTTTCTCACTCAAATAATTATATGATGAAACACTACTAGATTTTGGCTGTAAATTAAAAGCTAGCACAACCATATTAATAAATGTGGTTGATACATGCGTTCAGAATATATGTAAATATTTCAACAATAAATATAAAGTCAAATTCTAAAAAATTTATCCAATTAAATCCTAAAAACATAAATAGAGATCTTCAATTACCACTACTAAAATGAAACATTAATAATTATTAAGTTTTACACTATTAAAAAACTTATACTGTTCCAATTAAACAATAACTAGTAATTGCACCATATGTTTCAAACGAAACACTGTAAAGAAGTAACATAGGAAAGCCAATTTCCAAAATTGTAGGTGCACATGGTATGCTTAGATTCTGAATTAAGTATAACCCCAAAAAATGTCACAATAACTCTAAACTACTTGTATTTACAAAATCAACCAACTCATCCATCTACAATTGCAATTCCTCAACTTATGCTTCCAAAATAAATGGATCAATTTACCTGCATTTTTCTAGTGAATTGAAAGTGATGGTAATTGTGAAAAACCTGGTTTGAAACTTGGGATCAGGTTCTGTACAGCAGTAGTTTTTTTGGAGATGAAATTTGGCCAGCTGAAAAATTGGGTTTTACCAAAACTGCCATCCAAGAAAAATCGTATTTAGTTTATTTTGTAGTAAGTAGGTTAGCCTTTCTATCATATCCTTGATAATTATCTTGTAATAAAAAATTTTAGTTGTTCCAGCCTAATGGAGTAACTTTCAGGAGTGTGCCCTGTTTGTCAACAATGATATATCTGTGTAGGGAATTGGAGTCCAAGCCATTGATATGTAATTTCTATTTCAAAAGAAAGAGGTTCTTTAGCATAGTTGTTTACAGGGTCTTATTTTGATGTTGTGATTACTGCATCTGCTCATTGCCATGATTTAGAGAATTGAACTCATAACCAATTATTGGTAGTGAACTGAGCTTTGAGTGGCCTTGTTTTGTCTCTTAAGTTTAACACATCAGTTTAACAAATCATTTTGAATCAGAGTCAAATGAATGTGTACTTACAGAGGTATAGAGGTCAATGTGAAATTTTTTCCGAAAAGACCAGCCCCTCCTCAATTTGGGAGGAAACTTACTGAGGTTATTTTCCCTTCGAGTGATTCAGTGCATTTTTATCACTTCTGGTGCCATTTTTTCTGATCCATTGAAAAACATGTTGACCTAACTACCTAGATTTTAACAAGCTCAAGAAACAAACATTTGTCTTGATTGTGGATACATATACACATTGACTAATTAATTTGATGACCAGGAAATCCCTGGCCTCTTTTATTGATAATTATTTCAATTTTGTTTACATATGAATAATATCTCATAGAAGTTCTATCTGTTCATGTTGATAACATTGATGTTGTAATCAACCTTCTTGTTTTTGTTCTTCATGTTTGCAGTGAGATGATTTTCTCTGCCCTCAATGCTCTGCACTGAAGAATCGCTTTTCAAGGTATGATGTGAACAAAGGAAAGGCAATAGGTGGCAATTTTCCTCCAATTGGTGTAATTCTTGGACTAGTTCTTGGAATTGGAGCTGTTGGTGCACTGGTTCTATACGACCTTCAAAAATCATTTACAAATCACTTAGTTGGGTACAAAACTAAAATTATTGTTTCTCTGCTTGGAGTGGAGGTTCAAAATAAGTTGCAGAAATGTCTAGATTTGAGGATCATATACTATTCATTTTGAAAATATGAAGTGTAATGGTTAATGGATTATATCAGTTTAGTATTAGCATTGGAGAACCTATCTCAAGAGATGGATTTTTAAAGATCCGTGTTAACACAGAGAAGATGGCTTTTTCATATTATGAATGGAATTCTGAAAATCTACCCCAAAGGGTTAACTCTAGTGTCTACATTTTCATATTTAATATGTAAAATTTTTCAATGGAAGAATCGCAACATGTCCTAAAAGGTATGTTACAACTTAGACATTTCAACAATTCATTGGTAATGCATTTCTTTTATTTGATCATTTTAATAATATTTGAAAAATATTCATTTAATTTTTTTAAGGTAGAATGTGCATAGATTGTTTTGTAAGGATAAATTTTAGGAATGGTGGACTAAGTGTTTCATTAACTTAGTAGTGTTAACATCATTGAACACATATTTCTCTGAAAGTACCTTATAATAGATATGTATAAGTTATGTTCTCTTATCTTCCTTACAATGTTACTATCTATATCATCGTACATAGCACTGTGATGAAAAAATACTATCATTTCTTATCGATAAGGTTTGAAGAATAATTCCAACCAGTGTGGGGTGTAGTTGAGTACACATCCTGTTATGGCAAGGGTGAAATTATTTTGAAGTATTGGTGAAGCAGAGTGGGAATTTTTATTGTCTAGGAGGTTTTCAAAAGAGGGGAGGGAAGCAATGCGGAAATTTTCATTTGTAATGGAGGTTCTAGGTATCAATGGAACTCATAAGGGTTAGAATAACATATGCAATTCTGGTATTTTTTAGTCAGACTGTTACAGGTGCAGTAGTTCTCATGTGAAATACATGAGTTGTTCTATTGAACAAAATGGAGATTCAAAACAAAACCTGTGTAATAACTGAACTAATTTTCCATTAGACATCAACTATTAATGTGATATTAACAACATGGCTAAAATTCTCAAAGTGCTGCTCCACATCCTAATATATAGATTCTATAGTATAGATAGATTCATGAATCATAGTGTACATTAGCATAACACCACTGTTTCACATCCTTGGACCTAGTCTAAGTACACAGAAAACAAGTCTATAAGGATTTTCAAGACCAAAAGCATGCAACTTCGGCATATAAATAAACCAAAGCAATGATAAAACTCCATATTCTGAAAAGAATGTCACACTCGTATTTACAAAATTAGCCAAATCATCCATCTGCAACTGAAATTCCTCAACTTATGCTTCCCAAATAACTGGATCATTTTACCTACATTTTTCCAGGGAATTGAAAGTGGTGGTAAAGTTGAAAAATATGGTTTGAAAGTTGGGGATTAGGTTCTGTACACGAGTATTTTTTTTGGATATGAACTTTGGCCAGCTACCAAATTGGGTTTTACCAAAACTTCTATCCAAGAAAAACGAGATTCAATTTATTTTGTAGTAAGCAGGTTAGCCTTTCTATCATATCCTTGCTAGTCATCTTTTAATCAAAAATTTTAGTTGTTCCAGCCTAATGGGGTCACTTTCAAGAGTGTGCCCTATTTGTCAACATGGCTCTATCTATGTAGGGAATTAGAGTCTGAGTCATTCAAAAATATAGAGGATCTTTAGCATAGTTTTTTATAAGGTTTTATTTTGATGTTATGATTATTGCATCTGCTCATGACCATGAGTTTGATAATTAAACTCAACCAATTATTAGCAGTGACTTCAGCTTTGAGTGACCTTTTTTTGTCTCTTCAGTTTAATATATCAGTTTAACACATCATCTTGAAAAGTAGTCAAATGACTATGTGTTTACAGAGGTGCAGAGGTCGATGTGAAAAGATTTCCGAAAATACCAACCCCTCCTCTCTTTGGGAGGAAACTTACTGAGGCTCAGAAGGTCTGTTATTTTCCCCTCGAGTGATTCAATGCATTTTTATCACTTCTGGTGCTATATTTGTTGATACGTTGAAAAACATGTTGACCTGACTACCTGGATTTTAACAGGCCCAGAAACACACATTTGTCTTGATTGTGGATACATATACACATTGACTAAATCTTTTGATGACCAGGAAAACCCTAGCCTCTACTATTGATAATGTTTACAATTTTGTTTACATATGAATAATGTCTCATAGAAGTTATATATGTTCATATTGATAACATTGATGTTGTAATCAACCTTCTTGTTTTTGTTCTTCATGTTTGCAGTGAGATGATTTTGTCTTCCCTTAATGCTCTACATCCAAGAAGCATTTTTCAAGGTATGATGTGAACAAAGGAAAGACAATAGGTGGTATTTTTCCTCCAATTGGTGTAATTCTTCGATTGGTTCTTGGTGTTGGAGCCATTGGTGCACTGCTTCTATATTGCCTTCAATAATCATTTACAAATCACTTAGTTGAGTACAAAACTAAAATTCTTGTTCCTCTGCTTGAGCGGAGGTTCAAAATAAGATGTAGAAATGTCTAGATTTGAGGATCATATAGTGTTCATTTTGCAATAATATTTCAAATATCTTCATTTAATGTTTTTAAAGCATAATTTCTGCATATTGTTTTGTAAGGATAAATTTCAGGAACTATGGACTAAGTGTTTCATTAACTTAGTAGTGTTAACATCATTCAACAGATATTTCTCTGAAATTACCTTATATTAGATATGTAGAATTTCTGTTCTCTTATCTGCCTTCAAATGTTACTACGTATATCGTCCTACAACTCCTGTCAAAAATATTTCACAAAGAGATAATCATAACTCTCCTTATCAGTTTACCTGCATCTACTACTAGATTGTATTATTCCATCACAATAAGAACCCGATACAACTCCATTATTTACTCTTCCAAATTTCATTATGATCCTCTTCAAAAGAAATACATGCTTCAGTGACCATTTTGATGTTTTTTACAGAATGACGGTAAATCCATAAATTTAAATGCAACAATTTAATGTGGGTTCTCAAAGAGGAACATGAGAATATGGATTCCATGTTGCTTGATCTGAAGCTGAAGCTAGGCCGTGAAGCATTCTAGTGATCTCTCATGTATCGTCCAGATAAATATTCAATATGGACATTGTCCAAGACCCATCTAAACCCAGGTATGATATATAACCTTGAGGTTCTAGAGCTCGAGAAAGCTTAGTATGGTAGACATATTATCAAATAGCAGAAAGGTAGAGGTTGTGTATCTCAAATTCACACAAATGGTGGACATATAAACTAATGGAACTCCAGATGTGCAACCTCCAGGTTCATCTGATATGGATTTAGATGGTTTGAGCTAGTGAGATAGTGACATCCAGACTGGAATAAATAACACTGTGATGAACCAGATTTTATCAAATCCTCTTACCAACACATGATTATCACCAATACATAATTATCATGGAGAGAATGTCTGAAAATTCAGTTAAATCCATACATCTCAGGAATGCATTTGGAATAGAAATATGCATAATTGATAGGGCCATGGGTGGATACCTTTTCCGTGACTATGCGATATCCAACATTAAAGGTTGGATACATGGAGAGGGAAGGAATGTATCTGGTTCTAGCATAAGAGACTTGAAAATGATGGATATGGCAATGACCACTGCAAGGGTCTTTGCATCATCTGAGCTTATATGAGCCCACTTAGGCAGCCAACTCAATCTCTCACTTCCACTCTTGTGCTCAACAGTCTTCAAATATTTCTCTATATCCTTTTCCAGTAGGGAATTTTCTTCCCCTCCTCTGTCCCCTTGATCCCTGTATCTCAAAATATAATTTTTTTTTAAAGTAATCCCTTCTTCCAAGCTTGGCAATGACCAAACCCTAAAAGAATTCAGTGCAACCATTTCAAGCCCTTGAAAAAAGGTATCATGGTGGATGACTTAAGCCTGAACATAGAAGCTTTCCCATTGAAGAAAAACCCATAGACACAGTCAAATCAGGCAACGTTGTTGCAGTTTTGAGGTTCTAGAGCTCGAGAAAGCTTAGTATGGTATACATGTTATCAAATAATATAAAGGTCGAGGATGCGTATCTCAAATTCACACAAATGGTAGACATATAAACTAATGGAACTCCAGATGTGCAACCTTCAGGTGCATCTGATATGGATTTAGATGGTTTGAGCTAGTGAAATAGTGACATCCAGACTGCAATGGATAGCACTATGATGAGCCCGTTTTTACCAAGGCCTCTTTCCAACACATGATTATCACCAATACATAATTTTTGTTGAGAGAATGTCTGAAAAATAAGTTAAACCCATAAATCTCAGGAATTCATTTGGAATAGTAATATGCATAATTGAGAGGGTCATGGGTGGATAGCTTTTCCACAACAATGCGATCTCTAACATTAAATGTTGGATACATGGAAAGGGAAGGAATGTATCTGGATCTGCCACAAAAGACCTGAAAATGAGGGATATGGCAATGAACGCTGCAAGGGTCTTTGCATCATCTAAGCTTATATGAGCCCACCCAGGCAGAAAACTCAATCTCTCACTGCCACTCTTCTGCTCAATAGTCTCCGACAGTTTCTCTGTATCCTTTTCTAGTAGGGCATTTTCTTTCCCTCCTCCATCCCCTTGATCATTTTTGCTCAAACTATAAGAATTTGAAAATTTGTCCTTTCTTCTGGGCTTGGCAATGGCCAAACCCTAACATAGTTCATTGCAAGGAAGCCATTTCAAGCCCTGGAAAAAGATATCATGGTGGATTACTTAAGCATGAACATGGAAGCTCCCCCATCGAAGAAAACCCCATAAATCCAGTCAAAGTAGGCGACATTGTTGGGGTTTTAATGAACGAATTCAGAGAGACTAGAGGATGAATATTAGAGAAAAACAAGTCCAGAACAAGTATTTCCCCCAAGGACACACGCTCTTCTCTGGTATTCTGATTCTTCCATGATCGAAAATACTCAAGCTTTTGCTCCCTCAATGAGGCCATGACCTTATTCCTCCATAAACCATGACAATTATCATAAGAGGGCGACACAGCCACGGCCTTGTTCACCCAGAAACCCTTACAGGGTCTTTTCTTCTCAAATGAGGAGGATGATGATAATATATTTCCAGCGCCCTGTGAAAGTTTGCAAGCTCCAACAATAGAAGCAACGAAAAAGAGAGGGAAGGGAATTGTGCATGGTAAAATCACTTGAATCAATTTCCAAATCCAGTGAAGTAAGCGATGCAATTATATATATGGGTTTAACAAGAAGCCAATGAAAGCAACATTCAGAGCTCCATTTCACAATTTTCGACCAAAATTTTCACTTGATCTGTGAATTGGATGTTCTAAGAAAAATCTGAATCAATCCTAAATGGCCTCCAAATGGTACACAAATATTCGTTTTTCCTTCAAAAATGCAGGTTAGAATTAAACCCACAAAGAAATAACTCTTGAGAATTGTATAAAGGGAAACAAAGGTTGAATCCATAGGCACAGGAGGCCACAACCTCATGGATTCATGGAGCGTGACATGGAGATATTATATGCCCTTCAGTTCATCAAAATCGAAGATGACCATTTAAGAGAAGAAAGACAAACAGAAATTTTCCAGTAACTGATTAAAAACAATATTCAATCCTAAGGGAGATATTATTTCAACCGTCTAACATTAAAATCAATAGTATAGAATGGTACATGTGGTAGTTTAGGGGAGTTGTTTTCAAATAGGGAAGCCTTATAGCATAATAATTAATTTTTTTTAATGCTAACGCATGTCATTTAAGAGTGATTACAATGATTAAAATTAATTTAAGAGGTTGTGGTAGCTAGAGGTGAAAAACGTGATCAAAATACATTAATTACAACGAATGTCTGAGAAACTATAGTTTGCAGAGAACTACAATTTCTATCACCAAAGAAAGCCAGAGAATAATCACTTTTGCCAAAGAAAAGAAAAACAAAGCACGAGCTCAATTTTATGTAGTGAAATTTGATTTCATAGATGAATTAAAGGACATATTTAAAGCTATGAGAATGGTCATTAAATAAAATAAATTATTTTTATCTCTTCGTAAAAAAGAACTTTTTTAATAAAAACATTTTCAATAAGAAAAGAAATTATCACTATTATAAAATTGATTGAGTCACTTTCTATCTTGCAAAAGTCAAATATATATTGCATTAGTATCTTCTTTGTAGTGATCATGTTTTGATGGTAGACCTATAAATATCCAAGAAAATGAATCTCTCACTACTACAATGATTATTTCTTAGAAAAAAACTATGTATGGATTTCGTTATGGATATAATGCATCAATAGTTATGCAAAAAAAAATCACATTTTGTAGGATGCATCATATAAACTTACCCTAAGTGAAATTAACAAGAGACAAACCACAATTTTACCTTATCTAATTTTATCTTATCTAATCCTTGTGGTGGATAAATAAATTATAAATTATATTTAAATTTAATAGATTATTATTAGATTTGAAACCGAAAAAATATGTTCAAGTTGATGATGTATTAGACGAAAAATATTCTCTTGAATTCAAAAATTTTCCACTTTTTTATTTAAGAATAAAAATTCATCAAGCCGAATTCTAAGATACACCAAACCTAAGTAGTAATTAATAATAATTAGTGTGGTTCACCACAAAAAGTATCGGTTATTGTAATCTCTAGATTGGGGGATTTTTCCATGAGCTTCTCTCAAGCAAGAAAATAATAAGGAGAGCAAGTGAGTAAGAGCATGTCAATTATATATTTACATACATTTATTTTCGAGGGTAACTAAGCTTTACAACTATATATTAATCGCATGTAAATGTGTTTTCGTTATTGAGCTAGATCATAAATATTTCATGGAAATATGCATTCATTATCTTAAAATTTTATGGATAGATATCAATATTTAGGGGATACAAATTTATATGTAATGAATGGATTTGTCTTTAAGTGTGACTTTGGTGGATCTTTGGTTGGAATTCAGTAGAAATATTTGTGGTTAAATCTTGATTTTTGTTGTTTAAATTGGTTTTTTGACTGCATATATGAATTTATCACCCTAAAAAACACTTTAGGCACTTCGATTGTGCAGATTTCACCAATCAAACTTGTGATTTCAATGAATCCTCGTGAGATTATAGACAAATTAGATAAAAAAATAAACCCAAAAACTTTTCGAAAAATTGCATTTAAAGATAAATCGGTAATGAATTGCAATAAACAACGTATACTTTGAAACGGGAAATATAAAACAAAAACGAGAACTCTAGCAAAACAAAACCCCCAAAAAACATGAAAAACAACCCAAAAACGAAAAGTGTGTATTCTAGAACAAGGTTTTATTTTTTTCCATGGTTAATTTGCAACATTTTTTAAAAATGGCGGTAAAACCAATTTTCCTATGCAAAATAAATGGAAAAAACACAATAATGTTGGTGCTAGAATACCATTTTTATTTTCCGGATTCAATTTCAACATATTTTTAGTAATGACGTTAAATATAAAATAATGATATTTTTAACACATTTAAATTACAACAATTTTTATCCATATCGTTTAACATATAATATCATGACACTAAAAATCCCTAAAATTGTATTTGTTTTCAACCATAATGTTAAAGATAAAAAATATTTCACAATTTTTCACCCATAGATTTAAAAGTCGTCAACTTTTCAACATATTACAACCATAATATTATGATATAAGACTAAAATAACCCAATGAAACATAAATTCATTTTATAAGTTATTGATGCATTATGAATATTTTAAACAAATGAATTCATCATAATTAAAACATATAATCCAAAAAACATAAAAATGACTCATAACTTCATGTAAGATCATATGGAATTTAAAATATCATTTTCATTGCTCAATGCAAACATCATTTATATAATTTGTCTTACAAAATTATTCAAAATAACTCATATTTTCTTGCACACCATCATAATTCACATCTTCAAATGAATGGCTGGATGAAGATGAATATGTTCCATATTCTTCTTTGTCATCAAATAGTGCCTCATTTGAGTCAACATGCATGCCCACCATTTCGGGTTTCAAAATTATTCTAGTTCTATGACTGGGTTCAATGGAATTCCATCTCAACATTGTTTCTTTTGGTAGCAATCTTTTCATAATCTTTATCATCCTAGAGCAAAGAGTTCCTCTCTTTGTTAAATTGAAGTCATAAACAAGTATGTCAACTTCGTCCCATTTTAAGAGTTTTGTTTGATGATCATTTATATTTGTACCCTTTATTTTTCTCTTTCTTCTAATTTTTTATCAACTACCATCTCTGTCTTGTACACAGCATTGAATGGGTGGTTGTTTGTGGCATACCAATGTACTTCAACACCTATAACATCTTCATTTTTTTAATGACCTTTATAACCTTGGCAACCCAGAATGGATATCCATGTCGATATTCATCTGCTAACACTGCGATCATGTGCATCCCTTATTAATATCCTGTATTGAGCCCCTATAAAGGTTTTCTATGGCTTCATGTTGTGCACAAGAGCTTCTGGAACCAATTTACATTTATCTTTCCTCCACCTCTGTAGAATTAATAATACCTTGAGATTGTTGTTGAACAATTTTTGTTTCCTCATGTTCATCTGACATATTTTGTGGCCAAATAAATGGAGTCTTCAAAAGCATATCTTCATTTGCTGATCTTGAAAGGATATCACCCCGATCATTAAAAATGATCCCACCAAACTAAATTAGAAACATCAAAGTACTAATATGCATATCTAATGGATTTTTTAATTTCTTTCAGGCATTTCGAACAATCTATATCTCTCTTCTACCTTCATGAATTATGAAATTCAACAACTAATTGTAATAACAATATATTTGATGCAAATATTGGATGATTTGGAATTAACTTCAAAAATGGAAAACTTGATAACGATGCTCATTCTGCATTAGTTGAATACTTTTTTCCCCATATAAGTTTTTTCCCATCATTTTTTTTGATACAAAATTGATGTTGGAAGATAATGTCATTAATTTTTGTAATTCATTTATCCTACCCATGCGATCCAAGAATAAAACTTTGCATGTCAACAGTTTCTTCTAACACATGAAAAATAGGCTTTGGCATATATGATTTATTAATACATTCAATTAATTACAGCAAGCTCCCAACATCCTTCCTCCTCAATGTTACTGAAAAATGACTAAACATATAGTGAATATGGCCGTGAGTGTGCCCAAGAAGAAGGAAACCAACCTTTACCTTATGAAGAATTCTCAATTCAACAACCATGTTTAGATATCCAAAAACAATCTGATTTTTGTTTTCTTGACAAGTGTTTTCCAATTGTAGATACAAAATTCCAGGAAGATTACCACACTAATGAGAAATCACATTATCAACCATGGCTATTGTCATATTTCCATCATTATTAATATTTGGAGTTGTGAAGTAAACTGTGGCAAAATTTTCCCATTGAAGACTAGACAACTGATCAAGTGAAACTGGATAAAATTTTCCTCTTGCAAATTTTTGGGTATGTGAACAAAATGTGGTAGAAATTTTTTCTTCTCGTCCATACCATCAATTATCAAACCCAAATATTTATTTGGATTATCATAACACTTATTTTTGTGCTTGTACAAATTTTTCCTTTCACTTTTTTGTTGTTCGCAATGCTCTTCAAATGCTTTGACAATGGAATCTACACATAACATAAAATAAACCTATTAATAAATCCATTTTAAGAGTTGATCACTATAAAATTTAAAAGAATAATGTTATGAATTCTTACCTCTTTCTTATCCTTTAGATTTATCCCTTTTTTTATTTTAGAGAAGCGCATGTATTGGAAACACCATCCTTTTCTTCTTAGGAATACAAACATTGTTGAATTGTCTCCTCCATATCTACACTAAATATTGATATGTAATAAAATGACCATTTCCTTCAACACCTTCTACATATTCCTTGTATAAGTTGTAGATTTCTTGTCTTGATAAATTATCTGGAATATGTATTGTGTCTCTATTTGGAAAACACTCTCCATGTTTTGAAAAGAAGTCCTTCATCCATGACATTGCAATGTTTTCTAATGGCACAAAATCTCATTTGTGATGAACTTCTAAATAATATGTAGGATATTTTTCCAAATTATCTTGGATTATTGACAAAAAAAAATGACCAGCTGAATGAAATTTTTTGAAAGGATTTCTACAGAGTAATAAAGACCCAATACAATAATCATAACCTGTCAGTGTAGATTGTGTGCACCCCACTAAATATGAATTATAAATGCTTGTATTCATTAACAAATAGATCTTCCATTTATCCAAAGAAAATGTTAAATCCCTATGTTTTGAAAGAAATCCTTTTTACAATAATCACTTGAAAAGAGATCATTGATAGAAATTCTTCTCGTGAGATATTATACTCTACCCCTTATATAACTAGAACATCTTGGATTGATACAAAAAGGTCTACTACTACTCCTAGATATAATATTTGTTGTCAACATCTCCATCATTTCATCATTCTCTGGAAATGCATTTCCATCATCATTAGGAGGAATATTATTCTTACTATGATAATTTTGAATATAGTTAGGGCATTCACCACCATCATTGTTTGAAAAATATTCATTACCATCTTCGGTTGTAGGAAAATTTTTGATACCATTATGTGGTTTTGAAATACTGACTTGGAGGATATTATTCACCATCTTGATCTTTCCCTTCATCACTACTTCTCTCATAGTTAGGATTAGGACTAAGTGGAAATTATGACTCCCTATTTATTGGAAATTCTTCGTCATGGTCTTCGTCACTTCTACTCTCATTGTCCATATGATTAGGACTATGTGGAAATTACAACTCTCAAATTATTGGAAATTATTCATCGTGGAATTTGACATTGTTGCTCTCATAGTCCATAGGATTAGGACTAAGTGGAAATTGTGACTCTTGATTTATTGGAATTTATTCATCCTAGCCTTTGTCACTACCGCTCTCATAGTCCATAGGGTTAGGACTATGTGGAAAATGTGACTCTTTATTTACTGAAAATTTTTCATCCTATCATTCATCACTATTTCTTTCATAGTCCTTAGGATTAGGACTAAGTGTAGAATATGAATCTCTATCCACTGAAAATTCTACATCTTTCCATTCATTATTATTGTTCTCATAGTCCTTAGGATTACGAATAAGTGGAAATTGTGTCTCTCTATTCACTGAAAATTATTCATTCTGCCATTCATCACTATTACTTTAATAGTCCTTAGGATTAGGACTAAGTGGAAAATGTGGCTTTCTATTCACTGAAAATTCTCCATCCTACCATTCATCACTATTTCTCTCAAAGTACTTAGGATTAGGACTAAATGGAAATTGTGAGTCTCTGTTTTTTGGAAATTCTTCATCCTAGCCTTCATCACTACTACTTTCCTATTCCATAGGATTAGGAATAAGTAGACAATATGACTCTATTTATTTGAAATCCTCATCCCACTGGTCATCATGTTGTGGGCAGGCGCTCTCTCGCAACATTACACTGGTGGCACCCATTGTCCGCCGTGCTATAGGCGGGCACCCGCACTTGTGTGCACGACCACCCTTTGGTGTGCCTGCTTATAGCATGGGGCTAGTGGGTGTCATTTTGCAGGCGGGCATGCCCTCAGGCAGACATATACTTGAGCCAAAGAGTCAGCCCCCCTACATGGCAGGGGGTCGACTCCCTATGAGGCAAGGGGTGAACACCAGTAGCTCGCATGTAGCATGACAACCTTCGCTTCCATTGTGCTATGGGTTGGCACCGGCCTAAGCCCAACAAGGCTTTTGGGCTTGGGTGGGTGCCTACAACATAATGAACATGACATCATGCTGCGGGCGGGCATTTGGCCATAGCACAATGCCCAAAATGTAAAAAAAAAAATTCTAAGGGGGCTAGGGAGAAAATGCAACAAACATTATTTTTTTTTTTTAAGAAATTGGATGTACCTAAATGCACGCTATAACTGGGAGTGATGTACATGTTTTTGGTTTTTTTTAGTTTTTAACTTTTTTTGGTTTTTTGTTTACGTAAGATATTGGTTTTTTTATGATTTACTAATTTATCTATACATGTATGTGTTTGCAGGAAAATGGCATAAAGGAAGGTTATTTTAAACCTTTATAGAACAAAGTAAAAAATTACATCATCTAGAGCTGAGGTAGGCCCTCAAAAAATACTGTTGAATGAAGTCCACCTCAGTTAGTTATTGAAAATGTAGGAGATGCCTCTTCAAAGACAATAAGTTGGTTTCATACAAGAAGAAATCAAAATAAGTGAATCATACAAAATATGCATGGTTTATGAAATATAGAGAAGGCAAAAGTTTTCAATTATATCTATATGCTAGTAAGAATTTTCATGCTGCAAGTTATGAGCTGGTGGGAAAAGTAATAGATCTATATATTTTGCCGAATACTGAAAATGTTTATATACTTTCAAAAATTCCCAAGTCACATGATAAGCTTATATATGATTTACATTGGCGATGTATAACATGGGGGAAGATTCTTCAAGGATGGGCAAACAAATCATAAATGATATTGCATAGAATACTGTAAGTATTTTTATTTAAATTTATGTGTTTGTGTTATTCTAACTGTATCATTATATTTTTAATAACTTAGGTATTATTGAAATATTATATTTTGTTTGATAGGATTTTGTTGAGGGTCTTCCAATTATGTTGGGGGTAATCTATTTTATAAAGTGAGATATTATTAATGTTGTTGACATTTTCCATGAACATTAAGAAGAAGATATGGGAAAGAATAAAAAAATATACTTCATGATGCTACAATACTATATCAAAGGGATAAATCTAGTAAATGTAGACATGTAACTTTTGAAGAGGAGGAAGTTGAAGTTGAGGCTGAAGATGAAGAATATGTTTCCATTACTGAGGATCTGATTAGAACCGATGTTACAATGGAGAAGAGCCATAAAAGAGAAAGAACAAAAATGCCCAAGAATGTCTCCCTTCTGGTTGATGATGAGGATATTTCTTCTATTGAAGAAAATATAATAGCCAATAGGAGGAAGAAACTAAAAGTTTATAATTATGAAAAAATGATGGATAATAGTGAAATTCCTAGTGAAAACTGAAAAGGAAGTAGGGAAATCATTACACTAGGAGCTGATTTAGTGGATGGCATTATTAAAAGAGAAAAAAATGTCATTCGACATCATTTGACGAAGAAACTTTTAATTGAGGGTGGTCAGCCATTTCAACTTAATGTCATTCAATTCTACAAGATAGATGAAGGATAGTTCAAATATCAAATTAGAAAGCCACACGACTTGCATGTTCAAATTTTGAAAACATTGTAAGGTACAACTCTTTTGCACATGTATTTGATTATGTTCTTCTTGTTGATCCAATTCAGGTTCCTAACAAAGAAGCATTTGACAAGTCAAGATGTTTTGAATACAAATATTATGTACTTAGGCGAAACCATTATGTAGAAGCTCAAAGGAAATTGACGAAGGAATACCCAAATAACCTGCATTTTGAAATAATGAACTATATCATTTATGTTGGTTTAATAGATATAGAAGAAACGCTATTGACATGGGATCATAATTTAGATAATGAGTATGGGGTGTCTATGAATTTCATCCAAAGTGTCAGATTTATTCATAGCAAATTTGAAGAAAGATGTGGTGGGGATAAGACAAGGTTGATCATGTGCTTCATAAGGAGTGTTGTATGGAAATAGGTTATCAAATTGAGTAAAAAATAAATTCAAAAGGTGGAAAAGTAAATTTCGAAATATTCAGAGGTATCTATTTAACATTTTCGAGTTGGAATTTAGAACTGGAGATATATTGGAATTGATTGACCATATTTTTGAGTTGTGGGAGAACGTTGGCATAAAAAGTCACAAGGTCAAAAATTCTAAACCATTGATATGTACCAACAGTAAATTAGGTCCAGAAATGTAGCTCCTTCCAGAAGATATGACCATCACACATTGGAGAGAAATGCAAGGAGTGAAGGATGAAAAACCTTTCAAAACAATATTATCTCATGTAAATTTAGGAGAATTATCATTGGAGGAAATGTATGAGGAATTTCTAAAGTAATTTTTTTATTTTTACTTATTTCTGGATTATAAGTTTCTGTTGAATATAGTATATTGTTGTTGGTATTATTTTTTAAACATATCACTATATTAACATTGTTTACTTTATGTATTCAATCACAAGGTTTATATGACAATACAAGAAAAAATGGTTAAATTCCTGAATGAAGATAGTTGGGATAATGTTGTACGTAACTACCCAAAGTCAAGTGCTACATCTGTGAGAAAATAATTTTATCTTGCATTTAAAAAGGTATGGTGATTTATACATTCATTTATATTCATATGTATATTATTTTTATTATATAACTTAAACATATATTTTTTATTTCATTAAAGATGAAGAAGGATGCAATTGAAGCATGAGATAGTTTCAGAAGCTTTATTGAAAAAATTAAAATGGAAAATATGAGAAAACAATGTCTTAGTGTTGTTGAACTTGATCCCAATCTTAATAATTTCATTTGGAATGGGATCCACACTATCCAATATCAAATAATATCAAGTGATTATGAATATATTGCAAAAATCATACCTAAAAGGGATTATTCCCTAGTTATTTCATATATTCCTCATGGTTTCAATATCCCAAACATTGAATATGGTAGTGACCCTTATACTTATCAAGATTTTAGTAAAGTGGTTGTGGGGTTTCTAGAAATTAGAACATCACCATTTTGGAGATTTGTGAAATTTCATTCAGACATAAATTTGGGGTTTTGATTATCAAGTTTCAAGGGGAAAGAAAAGTCAAGGATGCAACTTACATGGTAAGACGTTGAAATTGTATGCTTAATTAATGTTTAGAAAATGATTTATGTACAAGTTAACTGAAATTTTACTATTTCATGTTATAGGCAAAAGCCAAATCTTATTGGTTATGGAGATCAACCAATTATAAGTGATTGTGAGTTCATTCATGTTGAAAGTTGGACAAAAGATGATATTTATAAGCCTATGCTTTTCAATCAAGTATATGGAAAGAGTCATAGCCAAGTACTGGTCCATGATTTTGTTGTGAAAAAACTAACATATGTAGATTAATAAGCAAAAGGAGAGATAGTTAGCATATATCAAAAACCACGTTCATTCATTAACTATCTTTTAGATTTATGATCAAATGAAGGAGATTGAATTTTGGATTTATTTTCAGGCTCACCTAAGTTTTATTATATAAAAATGAATTTCAATATTTTCTTTTTTAAATTTTATGTGTTTATACTAATTTACTTAATTTTTTTTTTTGTACTTGATGATTAGTTACAACACTAGCATGTTTCTTACAAAATGGAAGAAATTGCATTTCCATTGAGAAAGTCTAGTACAATGCAAATTTACTCACCAAATAATTAATTCTCTTGAATTTTTCCTAGATGCAATGCAAGAAGTTGGTTTGAAGAAAGGGGATTTTAATGAATCCCGTGTGGAAAAAAAAATCAAAGGAACCTCGACCACCATTAGATAGAATGATTGGAAAAGCATACTTTGGGAGACTCACAGACATCAAAGATCCATCAGAGGAGGAAAATGATCAAAATGAAGCCAATAATGAAAATGTTGCGGAAGAAGACAATAATTAAACTTTTGAAGATAAAGATTTTTGGTTATGTGATATTGTTGATTAAATTTTAGTTAAGCTTCCAAATGGAGCTCATTTATTGTAACTATTAATAAGTTATACTTGTAATGTTTTTACTTTGACATTTTATGAGAATAATAAGTATTCAATTGTTCTTGTTATATGTTTAGAATTAATATAATGTGATTTTCACTTCATTTTTTATGTCAATAATTTAATTTTTGAATAAAACTATTATTATTATTATTAATATTAATTTTTGACATAAAATTTATAAAAATTTCTTTTTTTATAAATTTTTTGTTAATTTTTTATTATAAAAATGGTTTATTTGACATGTCACTTTTAGCCAAAAAGTCTCAAAATGTGTATTTTTTTAACATCTATTTTCAAAATATTTTTATGTAAATTGTTAAAATATTTTTATTTTTTAGTGACAATTATTTCATGTGCAATGAAATATTATTTAACAATATATAATTATATAGAATATCAAAACTTTAAAATTTTGACATTTTTTTAACAGTGCAAAAAATCAAAGATCTCACTACAAAACAAAAAAATGGAAAGAAAAAGAAAAAAACACAAATCTGAAAAACACTTAAAAAAATATGTTAGTGAAGCGGAAGAAGATGAGTACTTAAAAAATTGTTAAATTTAGAAATAATTATTATCATTTAATACATTAGAAAATTTAAAGTAAAAAATAAGTCTTCTGAAAAAAGGGGATGATGTTGGCATCAAAACTTTTGAAAATCAACATAAAAATCATTAACATTTTAAAAATAATGTTGATACTTGGTAGATAAGAAAATGTAATGTGTCAAAAATATGCTAAAAAAAATTAAAAGTATTCTCAATCAGCACTTTTCAAAATCAGATGATTTTTTCTACCTAAAAAGAGGGTACTCGTTTCTTTCCCATTTCAAAGTTTACATTGTTAATAATGTCACTGTAATATTGTGAAGAATAATAAAGGTTTGTGAACCACTTGTATGCCAAGGGCCCTTCGTACACTTCAGTTTCGTGTACTTACAATGACATCTATTCCATCTCTAATGAACATTAGATTCACCTTCATCTCCTCCACATTCTAAGTGTAAACTTTCGCTTATATATAAATTACATATATTGTTTGTCTATTCTCAGAAGTTGCATTCACTGCCTCTATAAAATTGATTAAATATATAGTATCATCCATGGAAACCACAACCCAAATAGATAGATATAGATGGAAGGACAACATATTTGGACGAAAAGAAACATGATGATTTTTTACGGCACTACAACAAAATATTCTCATGTTATACATAAAATATTAAGGCATTGGGAGTGTAACAATTCGCAATACATACCACCTTGGCATCTCTCCTATCAGATGTTGCCTCACCCTATCTCATATCTTGCTAGTTTCTTTAATGGTGCAACGTAACATGGACAATGTGGTTGTGGGGTGTGGCTCAAAATGGACAAGAGTTATTATTACAAACTATCTTGGAATGGTGGTACATGCACTAATAGCCACATAGAGGTAGTTTCACTGTGAGCACTCCTATATTTTTCCAGACATCTATATATTGATACTCTTTTTATTTATGGGGACACACGTGTCATTATCAATTGCATGAACAATAATTCTAGTTTTTCACCCCCTCTCCTTAAACAATAGTTGGAACAAATATATAGGCTATGGGACTCCTACAACTACATTACATTTCAACACATATTTCAGGAGAACAACATTGTGGTAGATCACCTATCCAACGTGGGGATCATAAAACCTTTTGGTTACATGCACTACACTTTTTATGAGGTTGATATTATATGTGCACATAACATTGTCCTTCTACCTTAATTTTGGTGCTATATCCTCATTTTTTTGCAATTCTCCTTTCTAGTTTTTATCTGCACTACATCAGGTTTATAATGCATATTTTTGACTTTTCCATCTCATACTATGTGGCTCGGTACATTTATTTTTTAGCCATATATGCACACTTTTGATATCGAGATATTTTATCCAAAATGGTAGCAATACTTTGTTGTCTTTCATATGATTATGGTTATGCTTACTTCTATTATACAGTTTATGTATGTATTTATACATCTATGTATACTATATCTTTTGACCAGTTGAACATTGTACTAGCACATAATATAAACCAACATGTTTTTCTCCTTTGAAAAAATATATAGATCGATTTCCTTTGGATAAAGAAAAAGCAAGTGCATCTTTTGAAAGCCTAGAACAGAAATCAATCAAACCCAACTATGCATAGAATAAGTGGGTAGGCATAGGGAGATGGGAGGGTGCTCTCATTTATTTATTCTTTTGATGCTTCAATCTCCCTCGAGCATGAAAATTTCAATTGTAGGATTGGCATCCAATGTCATATGGCGTGTAGATGTTTTCAGAATTCCTCTCTCTCCCTCGAACATCTAAGACGAAAATTTGTTTGACACTCTGAACAAGAAATCAAAGACTTTATTATCATATTATTGATAGTGATTATGAGTAGAATTAAAGGTTCTTCTAGATGCTTAACTCCACTCATAATTGATACATGATAATATAAAACAGGCACAAATTCCCCACTTTTTGATGCAGGGAGGATTTGTAAAAATGAAAGAAAATAATACAAATTCAATGCATTTTGACTCAGAAGAAGATGTTATATTGTTTCCTTATGTAGATATTTCATTATGCATAGGAAGCTTCCTCACCACAATGAAGCATAATAATATTAATTGAAGATTTTTTTTATCCCCCCTCCCTCTCCTACATAAAATGACCTACACCCATGTGAGTTCTGACATCATTGGATAGAGAAATAGCATAATAATGTCTATGTGAGTGCCAGTGTTAGATCACTCACTAAAGGAATGGTCACTCATAAAATTAGTTTTATTTTATCTTATTTTTAAATGAATTGTCCTAAGAAATAGCAAAAATAAAACATGCTCCTCACTAATGAAATGGTCACTCATAAAATTTGTTTTATTTTATTTTATTTTAAAATGAATGATCCTGACAACTACCCAAAATAAAATACTCCCCCCCCCAACCCCACCTCCCCACTAAATTAATGGTCACATGATGAGGTAGATGTTATAGTCCCTAGTAAGGAAAGGTTTATTAATAAGAGATAATATAGAGTCACTTAATACCACTGCACCAATGCCTTGTCCTATAAAGAGGTGGAAATTAAAGTCGTTAAGGAGTGTTTGCTTTCCAAAAAGATATGGACATCGATGTATTTGGGTTAAGGATATAAAATCCAATTAAAACCCTTTTAAAAAGGATATAGCAATAGACACCAACTTTTAAAATTTTATTTCTTGATAAGGATACTTATTTTATAATATTATATTTATATTTGTAATTAAAATAAACTTTTGTTTAATGTTGCAATTCTTAAGTAATTATAGATTTTATAATTTTTTTTGATAAACATGTTTATGGTAAATGAAAATTCATTTATTTTTATAAATTTAAAGGAATTTTTTAAGTATTAAATTAATTTGTTTATATAAATAAGGGTTGTACCACATTTTTGTCTCTACCACTCAAGTTAGAAATTATGCTCTAAAAAATTTTCATATAAGTTAATTGTATCTAAATTAACTTAGAATCATTTGATGGGTCTATCAAATTTGAGTTTGAACTGTAATTGATAATAATTTGGAAGAGTTAACCCAAATGGATATACTAAGAAGAACATAAATCTGAAATGGGTATGTGATTATTATGACAAAGTTTCTCATAAAGTTTATTCCCTATTTATTGTTCGAAGTTAAATATTATAACTTGCATTATTCAATGCTCAACTAATAGTGTTTGCCACTCAAATTTATTACCCACTTAAGCACAAGGACTTACATAAAGTTTTGTGGGTGATAAACAAAACTCCTAATAAATATGTTGTGGAACAATAAATAATTATGGGTGATAACTCATGGTAAATTTGTTTATTTGCATCTTATTCTTTAATATTTTCTATAGATAAAATTAATGCTATTTACGAGTTTGAATTATTTTAAAAGAAAAAATAATTAAAAATAATCTATGGCACACAAAATATATATTTTGTCAATTTAAAAAAAGTAATTTTAGATAATTCTAAATGAAAACTTTGTAAATTTGTTATTATTTTCTTATTGGATTTGAAGTATAATTTTTAATAATATTTTAAATATAATGTATTCATATTTTATGTTGTGATAAGTTAATGAAATCAACCCCACATATATAAAATGTAATTAAATTTTATGATAGTATGAAACCAAGTGTAACATGTCTACCCAAAATAATAATAATAATAATTATCTCCATATATATATATATATATATATATATATATATATATATATATATACCTTTTATTACTAGTTCATTTTCCAACACATAAGGTTGGCCAGAAAAGCATAATCAAAACAACAACAAAAAAATCTTCAAGTATTATAAGCATATGTATTTATTTCTTTGTTTAAGTACATAGCATAAAGTATGGATTTAATACCAACTAACATTGATGCACATGATATTAATTCAAGGTTTTAAGGACTTTATTGATGTGGTAGGAGATTGAGTTTTTTATTACATTATAGCATAACTTATTATTGTTCAATTATCTTTCGGTAAGTGGATGATCAATCGACTTGGGTGTCAGATGGCCTTGATTATATCCCCTAGCTATAAAAAATCATTGGAAGTATCCCAACCCTAGCTTGACTTACTTGTCCATTGCTACTCAATCTATCTCACAAGATTTGGATCCAATGATCCTTCTCATTCTTGTGCGGTTTTTATAACCACCTGTCTCTCCCTACTAAGATTGCTCTCCATTTGTGTTATGCATGGTATGGAGAATGGGCTCTGCTACAACCCTTGTTGCTCGAGACTTTTTTTCACCCTTTTTCCAGGTAAACAACACTAACCCTTTGTATTTGATGAAAATTTGAGCTTTATCTCCTTATTTTCTAGCTTACTTATTTTTACTAACAATCAATTATTTGTCCTAGGGTTTCACGTGAGTTAAGCTTGAGACAACATGAGGTCTCTTCAAGAGCACACGTTGTCTAGACACCCTCCAGGTAGCAAAAGTGATGATGGCCAACTATTTCTTGCTCTTGTACTCTCTAAGAGTTTTTTTTTTTAATTATGTTGTATTTTATGATGTTTTGTTTCTCTTCTTTTGCACAAACTTGTATTTTGCAGCTCAAATCTTTGATCTCTAGACTATCTTAGGTTTTTATTTTCATTTTTTTAAGGTTCTTCCTTATTATAAACATTGTTTGTATGAAATTATCACACATTTTTTTCCTTATTGGATAGGTGGGTATACAAGTTGGTCGTTCAACCCTTTCAGTTACTTCTTTCTTTTTCTCTCGAGTATGTTGGAAATTTGAGCAACGAATAATTTCAGTGCAACTTCCTCCTTTCTAGATTACATAAATCTTCGCCATCTCTATTAGGGGATTTTTTATTTTTCCCTTTTTCCTCATTTTTAAAGATATTTACAATATTTAATCCTATGGTTTGGGCATGATGAAGTAGTGGGTCCAATAACATGTTCTGAGTTACCTTTTGACTATAATTTTTTCTATTTAGCACTATCATAAATTTGGCAAGGATGCACTATGTTTTCCAATTGTTATGGCCTCTTTGAATAGATTATTTGATTGACTTATCCCGACATATATTTCTTGATAAACTTCTCTTATTTTTTAACTAATAGAATTAATAAATATTTTGAGAGTATTTCTTTTAATTCTTATGGTGAGGGTTTCTTAAATGATTTGGTTCTCTGTTCTAATACATTTTTGGCCATTAACTTGGTCTTTATATATATATTCCATTTTTTGAGGAAAAACTTTCATTTTTTTCGGTTCTTCAACTTTCTGCAAACTATAACAATTTTTCTGTTTAGAATTTCATTTTGCAATAAAAATAAAAGTTGTCAGAAATTTTGTTAGCTTTCTATTACTTATTTTTTGAAAAAAATTTATGCAAATTTGATATGTCAACGTAGCATTTATTTGAGTGTGTGTTTCTTAACAATCAAAGGATTCATAAGAAGTCATGTTAATACGCAATGTTTTATTCATTGAAAATTTGTGTTTTTGAGAAAACAAAATGTGTTACAAAAATCTAGATAGAGTATACCTCGGTTTTGTCATATTTACAAAGAAAATGAATGCATATCATAATTACTATAATTTTTTGAACTGGTCCAATATGAAAAATCTGCATATTTTGGATATGTTTCGTAACGCAACAAATTTCTTAACATATAAGTTATAAACTAAAAATCTAAAAGCTACCCATTAGCGACGACGGACCAATGTAATGCCCCATATTTTTTTCAATTTTTTTTACAATGTATTTTGGGAGATACAAAATTTTGATTTCACTGAATCACAGTGACCCTCAGAAATTGTTTCCACCCATTTTATTAGAAAATTAGTTAAAATTAGTAAATGTTTATGAAATTTCATAAATGTTTGTGTTGGTTTAGACAGTTAATTCAGAATGTTTCATGGAGTTTAATCAGTCCAAAGTTGCAGAAACGTCAAGCTGCGTAACTGGTGACGTGTTAGTTCGGCCAAACTTTGATTAAAAGTTCGGCCGAACTATTTTTTTGCGTCGATGGCCCGTTAAGTGTAACGACTTAATAGTTCGGCCAAACTTTAAATCAAAGTTCGGCCGAAATTTAATCTAATTTTTCGTCGGCCGGAAAATTTCGTGGCACCCATCCTAAAACACATTTCACAACAATATAAATTTCCGCGAAATCATTCATAATTTTCGCATATTTCGTACATTTGGTCTGATTTTATAAAGGTCTTGGTTTGGGCTTAAAGACTTTTCTTGGAGGTTTGGGTTTAAGGGCATTTATTTGAGGCGGACTAATTTTGCAAGGAATTGTTTTGGGTTTAAGGACTTTTCTTGGAGGACATTTCTTGGAGACGGTTTCATTTTTCAAAAAATTGTTTTGGATTTAAGGAATTTTCTTGGACATACATTCAAAGGACATTTCTCGGAGGTATGTGATACATTTTTTTGGATGTTTTTTGTTCAATTTTTTTTGAAAGTATGGATTTTTGCTTAATTTCGAATTCTTGGAGACGGTCTAATTTTGCAATGAATTGTTTTGGGTTTAAATACTTTTCTTGGGGGACATTTCTTGGAGGTGGCCCAATTTTGCAAAGAATTGTTTTGGGTTTAAGGAATTTTCTTGGATGTACATTCAAAGGACATTTCTTGGAGGTATGTAATACATTTTTTTGGATGTTTTTGTGCTTCATTTTTTTTGAAAGTATGGAGTTGGGCTTAATTTCGAAAATATATTTTCTGGAAGTATTTTTTGAAGTATTTTTTAAAGTGACTTTTTTTTTTTTTAAAAAGTTGGAGGCATTTTTTGAAGTGGCATTTTTTAGAATACATGTTTTGAGTTGAAGTAAATATTTTGAGCTTTGTTTCATTTTTATAAGACATTTTTTTTCTCAAATTTTTTAAAGTAAGTGTTTTGGATTGGAGTATGTATTTTTTGCAAAAAAATTAAAATGACTTTTTTGTTTTAAATTAAATATTTTGTGATGCTTTTTCTAATTGAGTTATTGTCTAATTTTTTGAAGGAAATTTTTTGAACTTCATACTCTATTATCATGGGAAATTGAAGGAATTGTGCGATAAAATATGATCGAAAAAGAGACCCTGAGGAACGTAGAGAGGAGACGAAACAATCTCGCAAAAGAAAGATAGAAGCCCTCTCAGATATTGAAGGGGAAAATCAACCTCAAGAAGAAATCGAAGCAGGTATGTAAATGTAAATATTATGATCTATTGATATATTTAAAATTTTCCTAGTGTAAAATGTGAAGCTTAATTTTTATTTGATGAACTAATTTAAAAAATATTTTGTTTAATGTAAACAGACAGAGATATTCCTTAAAACATTGATGATGAGATACAAAATTTTGAAAGAGAAAGTGAAAGAGATATTGAAGCAATGATTGAAGATGGTGAAAATATTGAAAGAAATTCAAATGAAGAAATTGAATCACAAGGTATGTACACACACACACACACACACACACACACACACACACATATATATATTGAACACATGCACGTATTATTGAAATTATACATATATTTATTAATTTAGTTATTTATTGTTCATATGTAAACTTATTGTGTACTATTTTTTCAAATATGTAAAAATGAAATCAGTGTCGATGATGAGATGTTAGAAAATTTTGACACTCACACATATAGAGATAAAAAAACCTGACCATGTTATACGATATAGTGTTAACTGCATTTTTGAAAAGTATTTCTTAAATGAGCGGGTGACAGTTCAAGCTCAAATGTTGAAAGGTCTCCTATCATTAATGAAATTAAAATAAGCTACGACACTACTGGGTATTCAAAAATCAACCAAAGATAAAAAAAATTAAGGAAGATTTGATACAAAATTTAAGCAGTGCTATAAATTCAATTAAGAAATCTAGAGAGAAATTTTTTTCAATTGTACGTAGAGGAATACATATGGCAATGGTTTCATCAAGTACTAAAGAGAATCATTTGGTAACATCTATGGCACGAGCATTAGGAACCTCATGAAAAAATTTGCACAAACATCAAAAATTTCGGCTGCAAGTAGATGTAAATGATGAAATCGCTTGTTGGAGAGCTATTTGTAGGAAACCATACAAATATAGACTTGGAGAAAATGTTAAGAAAATAATATATGAATATTGGAAGAACAATTCACGTGCTTCGCCAACTACAAGGCATGTGATGCGAAGAAGAATAGCATGAAATTAGTATGAAAAACATGAAAAATATTTCTTGGAAACCACTCAGATAGAGTTATTCAACAAGTTCAAAGAAGAGAATCATCAAATTCATGTTTCAATCAGTGCTTTTGTTCAACAAAAACCATGGTATGTAAAACCTATCACTGTACGCGACACTTGTTGTTGTCGTTATCATGTGGAATTTGAGTTATATTATGACACATTCCTTGATTTTGGTAGAACATTATAGAAGGATTCACCTCCTCCTTCCACTATCCATGATTTCATATCTCAGATTCTATGTGAAAGAGAAAGTGATGAACTATTTTACAAAAAGAAATGTGTTGGTGGTAAAAAATGCGATGATTGTGGAAATTTGACTAAATTTCAAAACAAATATCGTACTAATATAAATGATCAATCGTTTACCAACATGAAAGTAAAATGGAAGAGATATAAATATATCGATACATCGATTCAAGGTCCAAATAGTGTTAAAAGAATTGAATTACTAGAAGACAAAATTTTTGTGATAAACTTTTTGAGAAAGTTTGAGGCGAAAATTTACAAATACGCCAAGCATTCCCATAGAGCTCGATGGCAAGACTTCTAATTAAAAAAATCTTATGAATTTTTTCCCCTAGGGACCATTTTGTCAATGATTGATTTTGCAGAAAACTATACATTTGTTCCACAACAAGAAATTCATAGTGAATACTATCATTCTGACCAAGTCTCCATGCTTTTCCATATGCTATATAGACATGCTGAACAAAACGTCGATCATATAGAAATCACAAGTGAAAATCGACATATCATTAAAGAATATCACTTTTATATTAGTGACGATCGTACACATGATACATATTTTATACAACATTGTTTTGGAAAAAAATATGATTCCTTGAAAAACCATGGAATAACATTCAATGAACATTGGATATGGTTAGACAGATGTGCAGGTCAATTCAAATCTGCACGATCATTCTTTTGGTTGTGTTGTCTTCACAAGAAAACCTACATTAAACATTGTTGGAATTTCTTTGGGACTGGCCATGGAAAAGGAGAAGATGATGGTGCAGGAGCATGCATAAAATGAGCACTTAAAAGGTATCAAATGAACCCCTCTGCAAGCTGACTTGTGAATGCTGAAGAAGTTGTTCAATGTTGCATCATTGCTCTAAACAAGGAGACTAGCCCATTAAGGGAAGTGCGAAGGTACATTCAATTTAATTTTTATTGGAAATCTAATTTTAAACATTGTACATTTATCGTGCAATGATTACCTTTGATTGTATTTTGATATCATATTTACAAATTCTTCTTTTAATTTTACATATAAAGGTTTTTTTATCATATTGGGATCGAAGACATAGATAGATCAATTGGAAATGATGTTGAAACAATAAAAGGGACTCGAAAATTGCATTCAATTAAAACAAAGTCATCCAGAAATGTGTTTGCATTGGATAAAATAAAATATTCTTGTTTTTGTGATGTTTGCATAGACAACACAAAATCCAATGACATTTGTGAAAACAAAATGTATGTAAAATATTGGAAACATACAGAGCTAAATACAAATGGAAAAATGTCTGTTGCAATGTTTGAAGAAATACAATCAGAGGAAACTACAATATCATCCAATGGTGATCGAGTTTTTGATCTTATTAGATAAGGTAACATTTGAATTTCTTTCTAATGATTTAAAGATCTAGAAATAAATTTAAATATGTATAATTTTGTTAAGTTTTTTTAATTGTGAAGGAGATGTTTTTGTTGTAATTGCACCTATTGACAACGATGAAAATGTTAAGTATTATTTGATGCATTGCACTGAACGAAAAATGAAATTATTACAAAACTCTAATGATCATGGATTTCAATATGACAAAGGATCTATTATGCTGAAAGGTTATTTTTTCAGACAAACTAATCAAAGTGTGGACTTTGTTTACTTTGAAGACTATGAACCCGATTCCATAAGTTGTCAATATAGTCACTTGGTGTGTGCAGCATGCATAAAGTTTATAGAGGTTCAATCAAAGAAAAAATGAAAATTAAGAAATGGAAAATGTCAAAATCCGATGATGAACGGATTATTGAAGATGGCATTCCATTGGAATATTTTTGATTGAATTTCCCAAAAATTTATTCTCTTTGGATTAAATATGTTTTAGAACTTCCAGTACTCAACTAAAAATTGAGCTTCTTATGTTATTTGTGCAAGTGTTTGCACATGTACAAATTGTTTTGGTACATGCACGTGCTCTAGTATCAACTGAAAGTAGCTTTTCTATACATGTGCATTGATGAAAAATGTTACATGTATTGGATATATATATATATATATATGTATGTATGTATGTATGTATGTATGTATGTATGTATGTATGTATGAAATTAATTTTTCAAGTAGTTTTACTATGTGCATTTATGAAAAATGATTCACGTACTCAATATATATGTTCTCGAATGCAATTAACTGGAACTAGTTTCTCTATGTGCATTGATGAAAAACTAGTTGGATTTTCTGGTAAAAAGTATGCACAATGTAAATAAATCATCCACAGTATAGTTTTGTATGAATATTCCTTTCAGACAAGAGACTCGAAGCACTTCTCTGACTTTTGGTGGGATTTGACCCACATCTCTATTCCTGATTGAAAATCTAGTACAAAATTTGTTTGTCCAATGGTCGGATATGTTCAATGTGCATTGATGGAAAATGTTACTTACATATTGGATATATATGTTCTAAAATGAAATTAATTGTTCAAGTAGTTTTAATATGTGCATCAATATGAAAAATGATTTAAATGTACTCAACATATATGTTCTAGAATGCAATTTTAACCGAAAGTAGTTTTTCTATGTGCATTGATGAAAAATGTTGCACGTATTGGATATATACATGAACTAAATGTGCCCAATTTTTCTTGTGAGATTTTCTGGTAAAAAGTATCTATGCAATGTAAATAAATCATCCATAGTATATTTTTGTACGAAGATTTCTTTCAGACAAGAGACTCGGATCACTTCTCCGACTTTTGGTGGGATTTGACCCACATCTCTATTCCTGATTGAAAATCTAGTACAAAATTTGTCTATCCAATGGTCGGATATGTTCTATGTTCTAGAATGCAATTAACTAAATGTCATCAATTTACCAAATTATAAATCAACAAGGCTACCTATTTGAGTGCATTAATGACATTGACCCAAATTCAAAAAACATATATGTACTTCTTATATTTCCAATCAAAATTAAAGGGATAATTTACATATATCTAGTTCTTTAAACTCTTTTTTCAATTAGATCTCAATTGATACATGGTTAGTTGTATTGAAAAGCTATGTTCTTCCTATTGGAAATTTTTTCACTCAAACAATACTATGTAAAGATCAAAAGCAATATTAAGATGCCAAATGTTCTTCAACCATCCAAAACTTGAGTTTTAAAAACTTTTTGATTAAATAAAAACAATACAAGTCACATAAGAGTCTTCTATCTAAGCCAAATGTAGATTTAAACCATCCAAAACTTAGATCAAAACATTTAACATTATACCAAAAAATTTTACATTTAACATTAAATCAAAATTAAAAGGATTTACATATAACTACTTCTTTACTCTTTTTGATTAAATCAAAACAATACTTCACATGGGAGTCTTCCATCTAGGCCAAATGTAGATTGAAACCATCCAAAACTTAAATCAAAACATTTAACATGTTGTATCTTGAAACATTTAACATTTAACATTAAATCAAAATTAGAGGGATTTACATATAACTACTTTAATCTTTTTGAATATATCAAAACAATACTTCAAATGGGAGTATCTTCCATCTAGGCCAAATGTAGATTGAAACCATCCAAAACTTAGATAAAAAAATTTAACATTTAACATTAAATCAAAATTAAAGGGATTTACATATACAACTACTTCTTTACTCTTTTTGATTCAATCAAAACAATACTTCACATGGGAGTCTTCCATCTAGGCCAAATGTAAATTGAAGCCATCCAAAACTTAGATCAAAACATTTAACATTTAACATTAAATCAAAATTAAAGGATTTACATATATATAATTGTAATGAACAAAATGTACATAGTGAGACCCATCTCCTGGGTTGCCTAACTAGCCAACACTAGAGGGGGTCTGAATCAAAAAAATATAAAAGGGGCTGCCCATAACCGGGAAAAAGCTAAAGAGGACCTGACATCAGGCTAGCTATTGATTTGTGTAGGAGGATTCTCCTCCGCAATTGGACAACGGTAGTCCTCCGGATCATCACCTACTTCGTTGGAGTGCTGGGAGGAGTTGTTGATGCTTGTACCATTGCTGTTGGAGATCGTCGAGTCAAATTTGACTGGAAGAGCTACCGACTTCGTGGTGTCCTGGGGCTAATGGGCTAGGATAGTGGACTTTCTCCACCGCTTCCTAGAACTAGAAGCACCTTCATCTTGCGGCTCCTCCTAAAAAGAGATGGAAATGGTCGTTGTAATTCACGGTCTGACCATAGCACTAGTGAAGTGAAATTGTGCTTCATTGCTTGCTGGAGGAGGGTGGCTACCTGTGTCATGGATGGAAAGAGGACGGTGAGAGCCATCACTCCTACCCCTCCATCCATACCCCCACCTTGCCTTCTACAACACATCTGTTTTCTACGCATGGGGTCTTCAATAGGCCAAATGTAGATTGAAACCATCAAAAACTTAGATCAAGACATTTAACATTATATTAAAACATTTAAAAAATTTAACATTAAATCAAAATTAAAGGGATTTACATTAAATGTAGATTAAAATGGTATCCAAAATTTAGTTTTAAAAACTTTTTGATTATATCACAACATTACTTGACATGCCATCCAATTGTAGTTCAGCTATCCAATAGAAACATTTATTATTATATAACATGTGCCAAATGTAGATTGAAACCATCGAAAACTTAAGTTTTAAAAACATTTTTATTATATATCGTGCAACATTACTTCACATGCCATGCCAGGTATAGTTCAAGTATCCAATAGAAACATTTAAAATTATACCACATGTGCCAAATGTAGATTGAAACCATCCAAAACATAAGCTCTAAATTTTTTTTTATTATATATCGTGAAACATTAAAACATTAAATTTCACATGCAAAATGTAGACTGAAACCATCCAAAACTTGAGTTTTAAAAACTTTTTGATGATATCATACATAGCATTAATTCTCATGGCATGCCAATTATAGTTCAACTATCCAATAAAAACATTTAACATTATATCACATGCCAAATGTAGATTGAAACCATCCAAAACTTAACTTTTAATTTAACAAAAAATTATAGAAGACAACATTACTTCACATGCCAAATGTACTTCAAGCATCCCAAACTTAAATTTTAAAAACAAAACAAATTATAACACATCATTACATAACATGCCAAATGTAGTTCAGAAGCAAAACAAAACTTAAATTTTAAAAACAAAACAAATTATAACACATCATTATGTAACATGCAAAATATAGTTCATATGACAACATTAATTTATAGATGACAACATTAGTAGTAGTTCAATTATCCAAAACTTAAAAGTTTTAAAAACCAAACAAATTATATAACAACATTACTTCACATTCACATGCCAAAAGTACTAAAACCATCCAAAAATTAACCTTTTGGAACAAAACGAATTATATTAACACTGTAATAAAAAATGTCCAAAAATTGTAAATCTCACAAGTATCAAACTGTATCAAGTTATATATATATATATATATATATATATATATATATGACAGTGCATCTAGATAATATATAAAAAAGAAAATTTAAGACTATCTAAATCTTGAAATCAAATCTACAAATCATGTCCATCAAATAGAGATGGATCTAGCGTCTTTCCTATCAGGGTCTCAATCCGCGCACTATCATGTGAAGCATGGGAAACCTACAATGCACATGTACTTGAACATCAAAATTTGATGTTTTAAAAATTAGTGAGAATATATATAGAACTTCATTTTAAAAACAAAATATAACAAAAATATCATGCAATACCTCATGAGGTTCCCTCTCCATTTGATCAACAAGTTCTGCCCCCATGTGAACATCTGCAATGGTAAACTGTACAATATATATATATATATATATATATATCAATTTTTAATGGAAATTTTTTAGGTGGAATATATATATATAACTTAAACATTAATTTTAAAAGTGAAAATTTGTCCATACTTGTGGCTCATCTCCTAAGGAAGTAGAAGGTACATCTCCTAAGGAAGAAGAAGGTACCACCATCCCAAAAACATCGGACGGAATTGGAATCTGTTAAAACATTTTATCATTTATATATCTGTGAGAAATTTGTTGAATAATGATTAATTATCCACCGAGACTATCCTGATCACATATCAATTCGAATTCATATGCAACACATAATCTCTTCCACTCATATCATCACACATGCGGAAATAAAACAAGCGATAGCACATCAATTCATCATACACATTAACACAGTATGTATGGAGAAAGCTTATAGCTGAAAACCCCGCAGCTATTGTGTATATTATAATGGAGAAATCATGTAACAAACTCAGTACAATACTCCTCACAAGTACTCAGTACTTTCTCATAAAGTACACACAAACTAGCTCAGTTTTGAACAAGTTATTGGTTCAAAACTCACCGCCAATTGCCTTGCCTCTATTGCGCAATCCAGGCCTGTCTATATAGAGATCCAAGGTTCGAATCTCCTTGGCTTGAGAGCGCAATCATCATGGGCAATTCCTCCAAGTGTGGTGCAAATCTCATGCACAACTGATGTCGCCACTGATAGCTAACTCCACCCTTTCATCTACCTCTTTCACTGGTCTCCACTGAACTGATCATGCACTGTAGTGAACCGATGTGTTCTTGAGTTGAATAATGAGTTACTAATTAATGAATTAAATAATATTTAATTCACTCCACTCATAACTAATTGATTAGCTAGTTAAACTAATCTCAACTAGTTCAACTAAAATAAACAGAACACAACTCCACAAGCTGTCTCATTAACTCCACCAAACTTCTGCCACTGAAGTCCTAACTGAAGTCAACCATGCATGATGCCATCAAACCCTTGGGAATAGCGTAATTCCTCTGTCAGATTCATGAGCCACTTCCAAGGCTCGAACTGAAGTGCTCCAAGAGAGTAAACTGAAGTTTAGAGTCCAAATATTATTAAGGGTAAATAATATTTGACTTCCCTATTTTTAGGATAGGCAGTCTAAAAATAGACTTCGACCTATAGGTCCAAAAATATAGGTCCATCTATTTTTACCAACATGACCAATACTCCAAGAATAACATCCTGCAACCCCTGGACCATGCTCCATATGTCTAAAAATAGACATAGTCTAAAAATAGACTTTGCGCCAAAATTTGCCTGCGGGCCCACTTAGTGAAGGCGACTTCATTTCACTAAGCTCCATCATCTTGCTGCATTCTCAACACTCCCTCTCGGCAAGATATGGATTATCTGCAACCCCTATCCTGCCTCTGTGGAATTCGAACTTGCTCCTGGTGAGCGCCTTCGTCAGGATGTCGGCATCCTGATCCTTCGTGGGAACATATGAAAGCATCATGATTCTCCGCTGAACACAATCTCTGATATGATGATACCTGATGTCGATGTGTTTGGACCTATCATGAAATACTGGATTAGCCGAGAGTTTAATGCAACTCTGGTTATCACAGTAGATCACTGTAGGCTCCAAATGCAACCTGAACAATCCTGTGAGGATCTTCCTCATCCAAATAGCCTTGCATGCAGCCAAGCTAGCTGCCATGTACTCAGCCTCTGCTGAACTGAGTGCCACGGATCTCTGCTTCCTGCTGTACCAGGAAACTGCTGTCGACCCAATGCTGAAAACTCCTCCAGATGTGCTCTTCCGGTCCGTTGGACTCCCTGCCCAATCTGCATCAGTGAAGCCAGAAAGATTCGCTCCATCCTCCTGTCTGTACCATAGACCATATCTCGATGTGCCTCTAATATAGTGCAATACATGCTTGCCCGCCTTCCAAAAGAGCTTGGTAGGCTTAACAATAGCTTGCAAAAGCTGGTTAACTGCATAGCATATATCGGGTCGTGTATTGACCAGATACATAAGCGACCCCACCAACTGTCGATAGACAGTGGCATCCACTACCTCCGCTGAAGTAGCATCCTCCTTCCTCCAACCACCGGGAAGAGGAGTGTCAACAGGCTTGCAGCCTTGCATGTTGAACCTCTCCAGAATCTCCCAAGCATACTTGCCCTGAGAAACAAACAGTCCTCCGCTGCGCTGCCAAATCTCCAATCCCAGGAAATAATGAAGGATGCCCAAGTCCTTCATCTCAAACTCTCGTGCAAGATACTCCTTGCATGAAAGTATCAACTGCTCATCGCCAGTCAAAATCAGATCATCTACATACAGTACGATGATCAACAACTTCCCCTCCACCACAATCTGGTACAGGTTTGGATCAGCCTCACTCTTGGAGAATTCAAGCCCGGTGAAGTAGCTGTCTATCCGAGTGTACCAAGCACGAGGTGCTTGCTTCAGCCCATACAGTGCTCTCTTGAGTCGGCACACATGCGACTCACTGCTGAAGATCTCAAAACCTTCAGGCTGCTCTATGTACACCTCTTCCTCGATAACTCCATTGAGGAACGCAGTCTTCACATCCATCTGATGAATGTGCCACCCCATCTGCGCTGAGAGAGCAAGGATCGTCCGTATGGAAGAGTACCTTGCGACAGGTGCAAAGGTCTCCTCATATTCAATCCCCTCGATCTGTGAAAAGCCACAGGCGAAAAATCTCTCCTTGTACTTCTCCACACTCCCGTCAACCGCCTGCTTCACCTTGTAGATCCATCGCGAACCCACCACTGATTTCCCCACCGGTCTTGGGACAATATCCCATGCACTGTTCCTGACGATCGAATCATATTCTTCGATCATGGCATCAACCCATGCGGGTTCCTCCACATCTTCCTCAAAAGAGGATGGCTCCGTCACAACACATTGACTCACAAGAGCCATGTATCCAGTGTACCGATCCGGTGACTGCCTCTGTCTGCGCTGTGCTGTAGGTGGTCCTACAACCTTCTCTGCATCTCGAGCCAGTCGCTCAGCTTCTGTAGTGCGCATGTGCCCTCTGATGGTTGGCGCTACATGGGTGGTTTCTTCCACCTCTTGAACCTCCTCTTGTGGCTGATCCACATCCGGAAGCTCCTCCTTAGGAACTAACAGCTCCTCATCTGCATGCAAGTGTAGCTCCCTCTCAAGCGAACACTGCATGGCTTTCTCCTCCTGGAATTTTATATCCCGTCGCACAACAGTCTTGCGACTGTCTGGCACATACACTCGATAGTTATGAGGTGTGTCAGTGTACCCCACAAATATTCCAACTTCAGCAGTTGGATCCAGCTTCCTTCTCGCATCCTTCGTCACATGCATGTAGACAGGAGATCCGAAAATCCGCAAATGGGAAATATCGGGCCTCTTGCCAGAATAAGCCTCCTCTGGTGTACTCATGCCAAGAACCTTGTGAGGACAACGGTTCTGCACATACACTGCTGTATTGCATGCCTCGGCCCACAAGTGAAGGGGTAGGCCCTGATCATGCAACATCGCCCGTGCAGCACCCACGATCGTTCTGTTCTTCCGCTCAGCCACCACGTTCTGCTGTGGGTTATGGGGTGCGATGAGCTCTCTCCGAATCCCTTCTGCGCTGCAGAACTCCTTGAATTTAGCCGAGATGAATTCACCACCGTTATCACTCCTTAGAGAAATCACCTTCTTCCCCGACTCCTTCTCGACCAGTGCTTTAAACTCACAGAACTTCGCGAATGTATCACTCTTCTTCTTCATGAAGAAGATCCAGCACTTTCGAGAGAAATCATCAACAAAGATCACATAATACCTGTGCTTTGCTGTCGAAGCAACTGAGAAAGGACCACACACGTCTGTGTGAACTCTCTCAAGGATCGTCGTGGCGCGACTATCCTTCTCGTGAAAGATGGCTTTCACATACTTCCCTAAAGTACACCCCTTGCACTGATCTGACTGCGCAAGAGTGCCCTTAGGAAGCCCAGTAGAAATCTGCTGCAGTATCTTCAAAGCTCCATGGTGAAGGTGGCCCAATCTCCTGTGCCACATTTCGCCCTCATCATCCCGGCTCACCACTTCTCCCGCCTTGCATGCCATTGCTGCGCAGCCATCTACTTGCAACTGATAAAGGTTCTTGGTTTGAACCCCTATCTTCCGGGTCTCTCCAGTAGTCTTACTGCGCAGGAAGGCCTTTCCTTCGCTGAAGACCACATCATACCCCTTATCTTCCAACATCGCCATAGAGATCAAGTTCTTCTTCAATCCAGGTACATGCATGACATCCTTCAACACGAAGGGTTTACCAGACTCCCTCTAAAAGGATATGGTACCGATACCAGTCGCACTGTATCTACCATCATCGCCCATCTCGATGTGCACACCCAGATCTTTGTCCTCCAGATCTGAGAACAAATCCCGATCTCCCGTCATATGAAATGACGCACCACTATCCAAGAACCACACCGATCCCATCACACTTGAAACCAAGCATGCGATCAGTGAAAAGTCAAGCTCGAACTGTGAAGCCAAAGCTTCTCCATGTGCAGATCTTCCTACTTGCTTTTCTTCTTCTTCTTTGGACAATTGGTAGCACAATGTCCGTGATCATGGCAGTGAAAACACTTCACTTTCGCCATATCCTGCTTCTTGCCCTTTGCACCAGAATGAGAGGTTTTCTTACCCTTCCCCTTCTTTGCTTTGGCAACCAAAGCGCAGTTTTCTTCATCGGCTCCCTTTGATGAAGATCCATCTCGAGTAGTCCTCCTTATCTCCTCCTGCATGAGATCCGCCCAAAGGCGCTCCCATCCCGGCAGCTTCTCCCGACCATTGACACTATCTTGATATGAGTGCCAAGCCTTGGGAAGACCAAGGAGAGCCAGGTCGACCATGTCCTCGTCTTCGACAGTCACCCCCACACTTCCCAGCTCATCTCTGCACTGAGTGAACTTCGTGAGGTATTTGGCGATACTGTCGCCCTTCTCCATCTTGATGTTCCTGAGCTTATCTTTGAGCGCCAGCTTCCTTTGGTCGCTCTTACTCTGGAATAGATCTATCAAAGCTTTCCACATTAAATATGGAGAAGCCTTTCCATGCAGGCTGGATACAATATGATCCTTGACGCCCTCCAACAGGATCCTTCGACATTTCGCCATCTTCTTTTGCCATGCTTCGACTTCAGCAGGATCAGTGGGCTTTTGGACATCTGTATCCATGAACTCCTTCAGTCCATTATCTTCTAATACTGCCTCCATGCGATCCTTCCATGCAACATAATTCGAACTGCCTTCAAGAGCATATTCGAGTCGCAAACCATTGAAAGACATTTTCAACACCGGCACCAAGAAAACAAAACTGCTGCAAAATTTCGAATTCCACCTCAAAGCTCAGCCGCTCTAGACCTGTGAGAACAAATTATTTCTAGCACAGAGATCGACTGCAAGGGGCGTTTACCAGACCTTTCACTTTCCGAAGAAAGATGAATCCGGAGGCTACCTGGCCCGCATGCAGACTCTGTCTACCGAAATAAGTTTGTAATCACTGTGATGATCAATCTCTGCTTCAATACCTCTGATACCATGTATAAATTTGCTGAATAATGATTAATTATTCACCGAGACTATCCTGATCACATACAATTCGAATTTATATGCAACACATAATCTCTTCCACTCAGATCATCAAACATGCGGAAATAAAATCTAGCGATAACACATCAAATCATCATACACATTAACACAGTATGTATGGGGAAATATTATAGCTGAAAACCCCACAGCTATTGTGTATATTATAATGGAGAAATCATGTAACAAACTCAGTACAATACTCCTCACAAGTACTCAGTACTTTCTCATAAAGTTACCCACAATCTAGCTCAGTTTTGAACAGGTTACTGGTTCAAAACTCACCGCCAATTGCCTTGCCTCTATTGCGCAATCATGGCCTGTCTATATAGAGATCCAAGGTTTGAATCCCCTTGGCTTGACAGCGCAATCATCATGGGAAATTCCTCCAAGTGTGGTGCAAATCTCATGCACAACTGATGTCGCCATTGATAGCTAACTCCACCCTTTCATCTACCTCTTTCACTGGTCTCCACTGAACTGTCCATGCACTGTAGTGAACTGATGTGTTCTTGAGTTGAATAATGAGTTACTAATTAATGAATTAAATAATATTTAATTCACTCCACTCATTACTAGTTGATTAGCTAGTTAAAATAATCTCAACCAGTTCAACTAAGTTAAACCGAACACAACTCCACCAACTGTCTCATCAACTCCACCAAACTTCTGCCACTGAAGTCCTAACTGAAGTCAACCATGCATGAGCTCACCTAACCCCTAGGAATAGCGTAATTCCTCTGTCAGATGCATGAGCCACTTCCAAGGCTCGAACTGAAGTGCTCCAAGAGAGTAAACTGAAGTTTAGAGTCCAAATATTATTAAGGGTAAATAATATTTGACTTCCTTATTTTTAGGATAGGCAGTCTAAAAATAGACTTCGACCTATAGGTCCAAAAAATAGAGGTCCATCTATTTTTACCAACATGACCAATACTCCAAGAATAACATACTGCAATCCCCGGACCATGCTCCATATGTCTAAAAATAGACATGGTCTAAAAATAGACTTTGCACCGGAATTTTGCCTGGACACTTAGTGAGTGACTTCATTTCACTAAGCTCCATCATCTTGCTGCATTTCCAACATATACATACATGTACATGTGTGCACAATTATTTATTTTAAAATATCACTTAAAAAACACTAACATTTTCCAGCATATCTTGATGGTGAGACCCATCTGCATTGTTTCAACTGGAGGTCCTGAACGTGATATTAACATTTTCGTCATTCATCATGCATGAAAACTGCAAATGGTGTTTTAACATATAAATCAACATTTTTGTTAGATTAGTGTACATACAAATAAATGTATACATGTACATATACATGTATTTATTACAAATTGTACACATGTATACATGTTAAAATAATTTCAAACCCTAAGGTCATTAAGACATACTATTTCTGTGCCCTCTTCCTCATGAAAAATTAGGTCTTGAAAACCATTGCGACAATTTTTTGCATATATTCGGAGATCTTCAACATTCATGTTGTCAATCTCTTCATCTGTACAATACACAAAATTGGCACGTGCATTTTCACGTGCTCTTTGTCGATTTAGACAAACATTGACTCCACCCAATCCGCTGTAAACATTGTCGATCATGACATCCCTTGCTTCTCGACTTATTTGAGAAGTCGCATCCATCTTTAACCGTAGAGTTTCGACCCGAAAAGGTCGACTCACCAATGGCAGCTCAGGGCGAGGCAACTCCACATCTCGCTTAGCGCCCTTACGCTCATACAATTGAGCTTTCCTCGGACAGAAAAATTCTGACGGAAGGTCATTGTAGTTGGGTTTCATATCCAAAAAAAAAAATTGTGTAAAACAATTGTGCAAAATAAACAGGAACCTCGTCGTTCATGGGAGCCTTCCATAGGCCGCAAGATGCCTATCGTACAAATAGTGAGCTATATTTGGGTGCTTGAAATATTGCACCTTCAACACTTTTCTTTTTTCCCTTCCTTGAAAATTAAACATTGACTTCACCATATTTTTTATAACTCTTTGTTTTACATCCTCCCATTTATTTGGACCCATTACTGTTTCCTTTCTCTTTCTCATCACTTCTACAAATGTATCATTCATTGGCCCAAGAGTTTTGTACACATTTACAAGTTTTCCCAATGAATGTGTAACTATTTCGAGGCTTTGTCGACTCTCAGTAGGTAGAGTCAAAGCCACGAGATCTCTCCGCAATTTTTCATGAACTTTTTCACACCTTTGTAAGGTGCATTGCACCATGTTTGTTTCCCATGGTATATCAGAAATGTCGGCCGGATAAGTTGTGCTGGGTAGACAACCTTCTTCTTGAATGTAACGTTCTGCCCTGCATCTATTTTGACCAATATTTGGAATATTTTAAGCCTCTGCATCAATATATATAAAATTTAGTATATTAGAAAAAACACATGTAAAAAAATTTGTACAAATTCAATGAAAAAAATATTGAAATTAATGGCAACCTTGACGTGGTTCGTTAGCATCTTTTCCACCATGAAACTGTTGAGACCCAAAACGACCCTATTGAGAACCAGCACCACCAGCCATTGATTGGCCTTCGGGGGAATAAATATCACCCCCTTCACACAACCTGCTACCACTCATTGTTGGCCCTCTAAGGGGATTTGAACGACCACCAACCTCTCGAAACGAGAGAGAAGCTTCATAAACAAATACAAATTTATAATCAATTGAAAAATACATTTATGTGTACATATAAATACATGTACATATTCATTGATTAAATTGTGTGAACCATACCACGACTGGGTGAACCATGGGCATGCTCCATGGATGGAGTAGAGACACTTCTCTTCTTAGCTCCTAAAAATTAAAAAATTAAACTTATTAACAACTAATTTAACTCACAAAGTTAATAAAAAATCAATTCCAAATGTACACACATGTATGGAGATTTAAGATTATATTTAAATACCGTGAACATCCCCCAATCCCTGAACCCCCATATGGGATTCGGTTCATGTTCGTCATTCATCCTCCATGATATATATATCTATTGGTGGAAATTTACACAAAATAAATTTCAGAAAATCAATTTGTAATTTAGTGTACACAAATTATGTAGAACACAACTTTCAAAGCAATAATTGATGTGTGAAACTCAATTTAAGCAAAAAATAAATTATAAAAATGATAAGTTCATCAAATTTCACTTTATATGGTGGGAGCACACTTGGTATAAAATTGAAAAAAACACATGGTCATTAAAGAATAAGTGAAATTGCATTTAAACAAACTCCATTTAAACAAAAAAAAATTGAAGTCCCCGCATTTTATTTTTATAAAAATGTGAATTTCACCACTTGTTGCAAATGTGAAGTTCACCAAGTTGCACTTTACATGGCGTGGTGGGAGCACACTTGGTATATAATTGAAAAAAACACATGGTCATTAAAAAAGATGCATTTATAAATACACAACACACACATATCCAAGATATGTTACAATGTCCATCAATAAATTTTGAAGGAGAGCGTCTCAACACTAATTCATCTTTGAGAGATGAATCTTGAATTTTTGAAGAAGAGCATCTAAAAACCAATTCATCTTTGAGAGATGACTCTTGCATTGGAATTGCTCTGTATAATTCTAATTCATATTTGATAGATGAATCATGAATTAGCATTGCCCCATGCAATAGATCAGTAGACATCTTATTCACATTTGTACAATGAGTTATACTAAAAAATTGAAATTGGCTAACAATATTATTTTCTATTCCATGTAGTTCTTTTAGCCTCTCCTTCTTAACTTGGCACATGCCATTCATCTGGTTGCACATAATTTCAGAAATGGTGAAAACTACAATTCCATTTGATCCATACTCCATCATTGTTCCCAAGCCTTCTATCAATCCAATATAATATGCCTCATTGTTTTTTGTTCTTCCCGGTATATTCATTTTCGTTTGGATGAATTTGCTAGTCGCAATATTGGAAAGCAAATATGTAATCACTACTTTCCTTGGATTGGGTTAGCAAGAAACTTCTATGGATAATTTCCATTTCTAACCATATTTAACAGTTTTCTTATCCATGAAAAAAAAAAATTTCAATAAAATATATATATATATATATATATATATATATATTAAATAGACATTTATTGCAAATGCATGAGAGAAATGACACAAGATCATTAGGTAAATGACATGTGCATTGTTTATCTAAAAGTTCGACTTAAAAAATTTATGGTAGAGTTCACATCTGAAATTAATGGGAGGAAACCTTTAGTTTGTGGGAGAAATGACACATGTACATAGTTTACCTTAAAGTGGTTGTGTTTTATGGATATTAGAGGAAGCCTTTAGTTTGGGGGAGAAATGACACATATACATAGTTTACCTTAAAGTGGTTGTGTTTTATGGATATTAAAATGAAGAACTTCTATTTAGATCCATTCCAGTGATTGACTGTAGGGGCATTTACTAAATATGTCACCTTTCATAAAAGATGAGATCCAGAAGCTACCTGGCCCTTTACAGACTCTGCCTATAGAATTTGTAGAAGTAAACACTACCTATCCCAATTTTACCGTGTGAAGAGTATAGATGACCCATGGAATCACTCAAGGTTGTATTATTAAACCTTTGGTTTAATGATCTTCAACTTTGGTTGTAGATCCTTCAACCTTTTGTTGTACTTTGAAGGTCCTTGAATTTCATCCTTCAATTGGAGGTTGTAGATCCTTCAACCTTTGGTTGATCTTTCCTTAAACTTTTGGTTTAATGATCTTCAACCGTTGGTTGTAGATCCTTCAACCTTGGTTTCCCTTCATCCTTAAACCTTTGGTTTAACGAAGGTGGTAGATCCTTCAACCATTGGTTGTAGATCCTTCAACCTTTGGTTGTTTCTCCTTAAACCTTTCAACCTTTGGTTGTACTTTGAAGGTCAAGGGACCTTCATCCTTCAACCTTTGGTTGTTGATCCTTAAACCTTTGGTTTAAGGCAAATGTCATTGACCTTACTCATTGGGCAAGCCCAACCTTCCTTAAACCTTTGGTTTAATTATCTTCAACTGTTGGTTGTAGATCGTTTATAATGGGTTCCACCCATTCCTTCCTATGGTTGATCCTTCAACCTTTGGTTGTCCTTCATCCTTAAACCTTTGGTTTAATGATCTTCAACTGTTGGTTGTATATCTTTCAACCTTTGGCTGTCCTTCATCATTAAACATTTGGTTTAATGATCTTCAACCGCAGGTTGTAGATCATTTAGGATGGGTTCCACCCATTCCTTCCTATGGTAGATCCTTCAACATTTGGTTGTCCTTCATCCTTAAACCTTTGGTTTAATGATCTTCAACCGTTGGTTGTAGATCCTTTAGGAGGGGTTCCACCCATTCCTTCCTATGGTTGATCCTTAATGTCCCTATAAGGGCATATGGTCCCATACATATGGTTATATGGCCCTATGAGAGCATGAGGTCCCATTAGTGATGGCCCTATAAGGGCATTGGGTCCCATCATATGGGTGATATGGCCTGATATGGTTGATAATAATAAAATCATATCATCGCATTAATCAGCTACAATGACCTTGAATAGCCCTATGAGGGCATAGGGTCCCTTCAGCAATGGGAGGGCCTTCCATGACATGCTGAAGGACCTTATAGACCCCCTTAAGGGGGCATAGAGGCTTATTATCCTAATGGTTGGGTGGACCATAGGATCTCTAAGTGTAGCTATAAGGAGGTAATAAGGCCTTTAATGATATGCAAATGGCCCCTCTTCTCCGTGGGGGTGTGCTACACGGAGTCCACTTACCTCCTGAGGGTTGGGCCATTGAGACCAGTGACCTAACTTGAGGGCATCGCTGACTATTAAAATGGTGGTGACCTCCTGAGGGGCATATCCTATAGGATATATGACCTAACTTGAGGGGTGGGCTCAATAGGATTTTTCCTGAGAGGGCCATAGAGGACCATCTAATGCACATTGGAGGCATTGATGGCAACGTTACCTCCTGAGGGCATCACTGGAATGGGCTCTACAAGATAATAAGGTAAATATATATATATCTATTAAGTGTTTCAATAGAAGTGTAATAATAATTTCAAAAATAAAATATTCTACTTCTTTCAATCACTATTTGCATATCATCAGTGATTTACATATCATCATAAAGTACCACTTCCTCACACAACAAGTCTTTGAGAAAATAGTGAAGATCGAATACATACCCACAAAGCCTCTTGGTAGAGAAGCATTCGAATATGTGAGAAACAAATTAGGAATAGTTCTTGTAAATTATCTTGTTAGAGAACCATTTGAACATGTGAGAAACAAATTAGGGATAGTTCTTGTAAATTATTCTCACTTATTTGACTTCAAAAAAAGAGGCTATGAAATTGAGTGAAATATCTATGTGGTAGAGTACACAATATCTAAGGGGGAGAATATAATATATTTGACTTCAAAAGAAGAGCCTATGAAATTGAGTGCAATATCTATGTGGGAGAGTACACAAGATCTAAGGGGGAGAATAGATATAAGGAAGGAATAGAAAGAGTAACAAAAAGCATATGATTGTATCAATAATTTGAAGTAGTCAAGAAATATAACAAAGGACCATCAAAATTGAGTGCAATATCTATATGATATCTATATGATCAAGTGTCAATAATTTGAAGTAAAGAAAGATAACAAAGGACCATCAAAATTGAGTGCAATATCTATATGATTGTGTCAATAATTTGATAATTTGACGTAGTCAAGAAAGATAACAAAGGACCATCAAAATTGAGTGCAATATCTATGTGGGAGAGTACACAATATCTAAGGGGGAGAATACAATATAAGGAAGGAACAAAAATAGTAACGAGAAGCATATGATTGTGTCAATAATTTGAAGTAGTCAAGAAAGAAAACAAAGGACCATCATCAAATTCAAATTGAAAGATCAAGTAGTCTTCTTCATGAAGAATAAGCATTAACTAGGTTCATCATTTAAAGGGTTCATTTTTTAATGAAAAATTTATGAATAATATGGAATGAATCATTGTACATTATGATAAATCTTGTATTTAAATGACATTTGATCTATGAATAAAAAATAAAATGGGATCATCTCTTCATATATATATATATGTGTGTGTGTAAGAGAGAAATAAAAAGCAAAGGTAATTCCACCAAGCCTAAAGGAGCATGTCCTAATACATTAAATTATGTCCTAATACATTAAATTATGTTTGGTTTCTAGAAGCATTAATCATGAAAGAAAAGGTAATTCCACCAAGCCTAAAGGAGCATGTCCTAATACATTAAATTATGTCCTAATACATTAAATTATGTTTGTTTTCTAGAAGCATTAATCATGAAGAGTCATGAGATCCACATTTCGACCATACTATTTTCAAGTTAAAGGAGCATGTCCTAATACATTATTATGTTTGGTTTCTAGAAGCATTAATCATGACTTTTCTTTGAGATCCACATTTCTATCATAATATTTGCAAGTTCACATTTCCATCATGCTATTGGCAAGTTCTATATGAAGATATGTAGTCTAATAAATAATTAGTTCACATTTCCATCATGCTATTTGCAAGTTCTATATGAATATATGTAGTGTAATAACTAATTAGCAAGTTCTGATGTCCTAATACATTATTATGTTTGGTTTCCATCATACTATTTGCAAGTTCTATATGAAGATATGTATTCTAATAACTATACAGTCTAGCCCATATAACATATGACAGCCTTTAACAGTATGAGCAAAGAGTCAAAAAACAGAGAGGCCTCGCAGCAGAGTTCCGCTTGTTCATCAAGGTAAGCAACATAATATCAGAAGTGAAACAATGACACCACTAAACATATGTGAATTTAGATATTAAATTGACATTTATTTCAAATGACATGTGCATGGTTTATCTTAAAGTTTTACTTAAAAATTTTATGGTAGAATTCACATATAAAATTAATAGGAGGAAGCCTTTAGTTTGTGGGAGAAATGACATGCATGTAAATAGTTTACCTTAAAGTGGTTGTGTTTTATGGATATTAAAATGAAGAACTTATATTTAGATCTATTACAAAGATTGACTGTAGGGGCATTTACTACATATGTCACGTTCCATAAAAGATGAGATCCAAAGGCTACCTGGCCCTTTACAGACTCTGCCTATAAAACTTTTAGAAGTTAAGAAATTTACATTGACAAATTTACTTGTGAGAAATTTACATTGACAACATATAGAGATTCAGCTAGGCTTGTGAAAAGTACAAGTGGACAATGTATAATTCTACTTAGAAGAGTCTTTGGTTTAATGGTTAAGCAAGAAAGAGTCATTACTTTCTCTATCTAGAGTAGAAGTGGAATACATAGTAGTTACTTCGTTTTTAGTGTTTTGGATGAAATCGGCTTTACAAGATATTAAGGTAAAATTCTTTTTGAGTCAGTAGAAGTGGAATGTACATAGTAGTTACTTCTTTTTTAGTGTTTTGGATGAAATGGGCTCTACAATATATTAAGGTAAATTTCTTTTTGAGTGAGTAGAAGTGGAATGTACATAGTAGTTACTTCTTTTTGAGTGTTTTGGATGAAATGGGCTTTACAAGATATCAAGGTAAATTTCTTTTCGAGTGTTTTGGACGAGATGGGCTCTACAAGATATTAAGGTAAGGTAAATTTCTTTTTGATTGTTTTGGATGAAATTGGATCTACAAGATATTAAAGTACGGTAAATTTCTTTGAGCGTTTTGGATGAAATGGGTTCTACAAGATATTAAGGTAAATCTATATATCTATTAAGTGTTTCAATAGAAGTGTAATAATAATTAAAAAAATAAAATATTCTACTTCCTTCAATCACTATTGACATATCATCATATAGTACCACTTCCTCACACAACAAGTCTTTGAGAAAATAGTGAAGATGGAATACATACCCACAAAGCGTCTTGTTAGAGAAGCATTTGAATATATATGTGAGAAAAAAATTAGGAATAGTTCTTGTAAATTATCTTGTTAAAGATCCATTTGAACATGTGAAAAATAAATTAGGGATAGTTCTTGTAAATTATTGTCACTTATTTCACTTCAAAAGAAGAGCCTATGAAATTGAGTGCAATATCTATGTGCGAGAGTACACAATATCTAAGGGGGATAATACAATATATTTGACTTCAAAAGAAGAGCCTATGAAATTAAGTGCAATATCTATGTGGAAGAGTACACAATACTTAAGGTGGGGAATACAATATATTTGACTTCAAAAGAAGAGCCTATGAAATTGAGTGCAATATCTATGTAGGAGAGTACATAATATATAAGGGGGAGAATAGATATAAGGAAGGAATAAAAAGAGTAACAAAAAGAATATGATTGTGTTGATAATTTGAGGTAGTCAAGAAAGATAACAAAGGACCATCAAAATTGAGTGCAATATCTATATGATATCTATATGATCAAGTGTCAATAATTTGAAGTAAAGAAAGATAACAAAGGACCATCAAAATTGAGTGTAATATCTATATGATTGTGTCATTAATTTGATAAATTGAAGTAGTCAAGAAAGATAACAAAGGACCATAAAAATTGAGTGCAATATCTATGTGGGAGAGTACACAATATATAAGGGGGAGAATACAATATAAGGAAGGAATAAAAAGAGTAACAAGAAGCATATGATTGTGTCAATAATTTGTAGTCAGGAAAGATAACAAAGGACCATCATCAAATTCAAATTGAATGATCAAGTAGTCTTTTTCATGAAGAAGAAGCATTAAATAGGTTCATCATTTAAAGGGTTCATTTTTTAATGAAAAAAATTATGAATAATATGGAATGAATCATTGTACATTATGATAAATCTTGTATTTAAATAAAATTTGATCTATGAATTAAAAAAAAATGCAATCATCTCTTCATATATATATGTGTGTGTAAGAGAGAAATAAAAAGCAAAGGTAATTCCACCAAGCCTAAAGGTGCATGTCCTAATACATTAAATTATGTTTGGTTTCTAGAAGCATTAATCATGAAGATTCATGAGATCCACATTTCGACAATACTATTTGCAAGTTAAAGGATCATGTCCTAATCCATTATTATGTTTGGTTTCTAGAAGCATTAATCATGAAGAGTCATGAGATCCACATTTGCATCATACTATTTGCAAGTTTACATTTCCATCATGCTACTTGCAAGTTCTATATGAAGATATGTAGTCTAATAACTAATTAGCAAGTTGTTATGTCCTAATAAATTATTATGTTTGGTTTCCATCATACTATTTGAAAGTTCTATATGAAGATATGTAGTCTAATAACTATACAGAATAGCCCATATAACATATAACAACCTTTCATAGTATGAGCAAAGAGTCAAAAAATAGAGAGGCCTCCCAGCAGAGTTCCACCTGTTTATTAAGGTAAGCAACATAATATCAGAAGTGACACAATGACACTGCTGAACATATGTGAATTTAGAATGATTTCAACTCTTTTTTCAAAGGATAAAAAACCCTGTTTCATATATTGATAACAGTTCGTATATAAAATCCTCTTGATATACCCATAACAGGTTATCAAGTATAAAAGATCAGATTCTGTCTCATACAGAAATACATTACAGCAGTATAAAATACAATATGTAGTCACATATAAAAGACAATATGTAGTCACATTACATAAATACATTATAGCAGTATAAAAGACAATATGTAGGACCACATTACAAAATATCAGATTCTGTCTTGTATAAAAATACATTACAACAGTATAAAAGACAATATGTAGTCACATTATAGCAGTAGATCATTTTAGTTCAATCATTCCAGTGTTGAGGAATCGAGAGAATGCTCAGTAATGACATAAGCTTAACAGTGGTGGTAAAGTTCCATGCACAAGGCGAGAATCAACTAGAGAAGATGAAATTGATGGATCCACAGGAACAGTAACAACTACAGCAACCGAATGCATATCATACTACCAGAAATTCAACATACACCTTATAGCAAAAGGTAATGAAATTAAAAGCATAAAAAAGAGTGCACAACAGTCCAGTGAGGCTTCTACGAGCATGGTCGTAGCCACCAAGTGGTGGAGAACTGGAAGAGGAGACCAAGAAGCAACTGTTCCCTGGAACTTGTGATTCAAGAGAGATCACAAAGTGGAAATTTTATTTTTCAACGAGGTTTTTTCATTTCAATAAGGTTATTTTTTCAACAGTGCCCTCAAATATGTGGGACTGACTTAGGCATCCAACATAAATTCACGAGAGAAAGGGTGGCATGTAGTGCTCACGAGGCCTATCAAGTTATCACTTATTGTTGGGGTTATAATGGGTCCTGCCATATTAGTTTGGTTATTCATGCTCTACATCTCCCATATCCATAATTGTATAAAATCTAGTCCTATTCCCCCAACCTTCCTCGTGTAGGCAAGTATTTGAGAAAGCAAGTCATAAGGCAATAACTGGGGTAAGTAGCAGAGCACCAACTATAGTAATGGGGTTAACAGGTGAGGTATAAACCTCTTAAATGAATTTTATATCACTAAAGAAGTTAAGAAAGAATATCCTTGAGGATAATTTACCATCAACAAGTCCACCTACCATAAAGCAAATAATCAAAGCTACAGGGAAGATCCTCCGAGGTAAAATCAAGAATAGGAGAGCAGGAATGGGAGTTCTTCCTCAATGGTAGTGGCACTTCTAATTGACTCAATTAACAGGTTTATTGCGTCTTTTAGGTATGTGCCAAGCCTACTTCTATCCCCCTACTTGCCTACTTCTATTTCTAACAAGCAAGACATTAGTGATACCATTGATAAAGGTGGAGAGGAGGTGGAGAGTTACCTGGTAGTTCGCTCGCTTGACGTTGCCGAAGATAATCACCAACAGAGCGGATGGAAGCAGTAGCATCGCAACAGATCACTGAATATAATAGCAACATAAAATCATGGAAAGAAACAATGCTAAATGTGGGAAACAAATAGATCCCTGAACATAACAGCAACAGAAAATCGTGTGAATAAAAATTGAAACATAGATGTGGGAAACAAATGAACTTCGCGGGTGATATATTTATAAGAAGTAGTTCGGCCAAACTATTTTAAGAGTAAAATTTTGGCTGAACTAAAATTTCAGCCGAAATTTTGTTTTCGGTTTTCCCATCTCTGGCAAAAATTTTGTTTTCCCACGTCGTCAGTGTGCTGTCAATCTAAATGGAAGAACAAGTTCCACCGAACTATTGGCAAAAAAAAATTTCCGCCCTCGATTCTCACAAAAGTGTAACCCAACTTCACATATCCGCCCATATATATATATATATAGGCACACAAACATTTTATTACTAGCTCATTTTCCATCACCTAATATTGGTCAGAAAATCATAATCAACACAACATAGAACAATCTTCAAGGTTTATAACCATATGTATTTCTTTCTTTATTTAAGTACATGTTATAAAGCACATAATTTGTACCAACTGCGAACACTGATGCACATGATATTAATTCAATGTTTTAAGGACTTTATCGATGTGGTAGGAGATTGAGTTTTTTATTACATTATGGAATAACTTAATATTTTTCAATTATCTTTTGGTAAGAGGGTGATAAATCGACTTGGGTGCTAGTTGGCCTCGATTATCTAGCCCAGATACTGCAACTCATTCGAATTCTTCCAACCCTAGCTTGGCTTACCTGTGCAACATTTCTCCATCAATATCACTAGGGTTGGATCCAATGATCCTTCTCATTATTGTGTGGTTTTGATAACCACCTGTCTTTCCCTAGCCATATTTCTCATCATTTGCATTTGACAACATGGTATGGAGAACAAGCCTTTTTATAACACTTTCTGCTCGAGACCTTTATTCTCCCTTTCACTAAGTAACTAGTGATAACCCTCTATGTTTGATGTCAATTTGAGTTTTACCTCCTTATTTTCTAGCTTATTTATATTTCCCAACAATCAAATATTTGTCCTAGGGTTTTAAGGGAGTGTCGTACTGTACAACAACCCTCCCCATTTTTAAATTTTAGAATAAATCCCATTTAAAACTAGGTCCCCTTTTATATATCTTTTTTCCTAAATAGAAATAAAAGATCCATGGATAAAATGATGCATATCACATTTTTATTCACAAAGTGTACAAACTTTAAAAAAACTTTCCAATCCGATAATTTAGAAGACTTTTTAACATATTTTGAACATATCAGAAAGAATTTATACTTAATAATATATTAAAATGAATAGTAATCACAATCGGAAATTCAAAGAAGTTCTTTTAACGAGTTGTTATTGCTTTGAAAAGTTCCGATGCAATTGCGCTCAATTGCAATCGCATTTCGGATTAGTATTAAGTATTGCATTTTTCTATCTATGATCGATGCGATGCAATTTATCGCAATCGCGTTTTAGAAGAAAGTTAAACATTGCATCCCTTTCGTTGTAAATACTGATGCGATTGTGCTCAATCACAATCGCATTCTTGTAGATAGTATTAAATGGTCCACTCCATTTTAAATCTCCGATGTGATTGGGATTTGGTAGAAAGCGTTGTCACATTTCCTTTCAAATAAATTGTGATGCGATTGTCGCAATCGGAAAATCGGCATAAATTATGTTGTATTATTTTGCGCATCATTGAAGACTTGCGATGCGATTTTTACTTCGCATTTATATTTATGCATCACATCGCAAAGAATCAAAAGTGAATTTTAACATTTATTCCAAGCATGCGCTGATCTCTGTTTGTACATTACCATTAATTGAAAATCAAAGAAAAGATCATGGGTTATTTTTTTTTCAATGCGTGAATGTGACCCCTTGGAGAGCATTTATGTTGTAAATACGGGGGGATTAGATGTTAATTAAATAAGCAAATCGTTGGATAGTTGTTCTCATTATTATGCTTTATTTCGGCTGAAGGCATTCATTTGAATTGCAGAACAAAAATTTTAGTCCTTTCATTCGCACAACTAGAGATAATTTACCCCACACTGAAATGTCAAAGAAAATTAGAAAATATAAAGCTACTTTTGCTACAAAAGCCCATGTATTAACCATGCTGCCCAAGGAGAAAAAGATGAGGCTCAAGTTAGTTACAAACACTTCCTGTCAAGGATTGGGGAAGATGACATGGGAGGATGTATACATTTTGATTGAAAATGAGAAACCTAGGGTTATTGTACCTAAGGAAACTATTCCCGATGAAGAAGATTCAGACTCTGACTCTGAAAATCATCTCAGTACATTGGCAAATTCATTTTTACACCAAATTGCTGCCCGGTCAAACATTTTTTCCTACTATGATGTTATCATATGGGTCATTGATAGTGTGACCGTTCAAAATAGGACTTTTGTTTCTACTTTTGGATCAGTGTTTGGGTCATTCAGGGCAGAGGATATTAAATCAATGTACCACCTCCCCAATCCGCAAAAGATTTACAACAAAAGCTTCCTTAAGGAATATGGTGCAGAACATCCAAACTAGGTAGAACCAATCAAATAATGGAGGAATAACCCTGAAAAGCATAAGCAGGAGGCATTAGGTATGTACTCTGTGGATTCTCTCTCGCTTCCATATTGTTATGCTCCAACGATGATGTGTAGGTTGTTCGGAAACAATAACTCTGCTAGGTTTTCTATACAAATGGTCCCATTAATTCATTCTGTTGTTAGTTCTGAAATTATGGATTGGGCTGTCATTTTTTCTGATAAGATAGCCAATCGAATTATTGAGTACAGAAAAGACAATAATTCCACCCCTTTCCATTTTTGTGCTTATATCTTAGACGCCCTCTATTTTAATTCTAAATTCTCCATGCTAGGTTGGAAGTGGACTCCAAAACAACCTGTCCCTATTCATATATACCACAAATTCCTATGGAAGGGACATTTCAAACATCATATTTATAGAGTCTTCCATGTTTTTCTCATTCCAATTTACTAAATCATTTTTGGTCATTTTCCTCTTAGAATTTCAAATAAAGCCAAGATTGATTTGTCCTCTATCGGAGATTGGTTCGGGGAAGAAAAATTCACCTATATCAAGATTTTTGGGAGTATTTTTGAACCACATATTCTTCCTCTATATGTTCCAGACAAGCTGTTAGCTCAGGAGATTTCTTATCAACTAACAGTAGAAGGAATGTCTAGAATTTTGAAAAGCAATAAAAATCTTATGTGGCCTACATTCCCTTTTTAGTGTGTTTACTCTACTCCTAATAGTTTCACTCATGCTGAGAAATAAGTTGGTAAGATTTCTGATCTTAAACTTTCAACTATTCCTGGAAGGCAATATGACCCAAGGCAAGTGGCGTATGATTTTACTACCTCTATTTTGCTTGCTTGGATCAAACATGAACCAGAATTTTTTGATGATTTATTTGTTTCCGTGGATGATATATCCCAAGTTTTTGATTTAGCCAAGTCTAAGTTACAGGCGGAATACATGAAATTTATTTTGTTGGTTAGAAGTCAAAGGTTACTTAAAGTGCCTCTTGATCAGTTGAGAGCTCCCACACAGGAGAAGGCATCACAACAGAAAGAGGCAGGAAGTACTTCTGGTAAATAAGTAACAGGAGCTGATCCTGTTCTGGGGAAAAAGGATGACAGCAGCAAAGTTGACACTGCCAAGACAGAAAAAGTTGCTCAAAAGGATACACATAAGCCTTTAGTTCAAACTAAAAAAGAGAACACGGGTACTGATGCCCATGTACATATTGAGAAAGGAAGCATAGAAAGTAAAAACACTGAACAAGCACCCAAGAATGATAATGCAGGCTCTCAACCTGGAGGACAAGTAGATACTAAACTGGTTGTTTCTTCTCATTTTTTGAACCAATATCATCAATTTTCCCAGTAGATAGGACTACAAAACACTCCTCAAGTTGATAATCCCAAAGATCGAGATGTAGAAATTATCCCTGAAAACCCCACAGGAGAAATTTTGTTAAAGATAGAAGAAATCCTTCCTTTATACATATTCTATAGTCCCAAACATAGCGTTGTGGTGAGGAAACAGAAAAAAAGAAGGAGAATAGATCAAGATGCACTTTTGGCATCACAGGGGGTATTTCTAAATGTTGTTTATAAAAATGCTGAGGTGGATCCATCTGAGTATCTCACCAAATTGTCTCAGTATGCAGGTGCCTATAGTGCTACCACTATACATAAGGCTTCCGAAGTTACATAGCTGGTAAAACAAAATGATGTGCAAATTGATATTTTTGAAGAACAGGTTGCAGGAGATGAACAAAATATTATTCAGTTCGAGCAGTGATTACAGGATGCAGAAATCAGAACTAAACAACTAGAAGAGTAGGTCATCCTTGAAAAGAAGAAGATTGATGAACAAGCCTTGGATAAACAGTAGCAGTTGAATCAAGAGGTAGAAAAGCCTCAAAATCTTCTACAAAGTGACAAAAATTCAAATATTGAACAAGAAAAAATGTTCCAATCAGCATTGGACAAGTTCAAAGATTATCCTAAGTCAACTTAATTCATAACTAAAGCTCTTGAAATAAACAAACTGCTATCTCAACAGTTAAATTAATTTTGTCTAAAGTTGACACAAATGGAACCTTTGTGTGAAATAACATCATCTTTGATAGATAAATCAATCACTCATAGGCAAGAAATTGATGATGCCGATGATAAAATTTCCCAGCTCTTTTCATGGCAGGATACAGAGCAGGGAAGAAAAGCTAATCTTCCAAAAATTGAAGAGAGACACAAGGAAATTTTATTTATGGAATGGGAATAGCAGTTAATGAAATCAGAAAGAGCCATATCAAGGGCTAAAGGTTTAATGAATAATACAACATAATTGTTTAATGACAGCTTGTACGCTACCAATTTGATTTCAGATTGTACCCCAGGCAAGTTACCAAAAGTAAAAGAAGCTGATTCCATGTGGAAGTAAGATATAGTCAATAAAAATATATAGATTAGCAAACTTCAAGTAATTTCATGGGATATTATGTGGACTTATCTGATCAAGCCACACATCCAACAGATGGCCATCAAATTCCTTTCGAATGCTATTCATTGTATCATTCCTAAATTCTCTGATGCTACATACACTGGGCAGTTACATTCAAAAAAGAGTCGGCCAACAAAAGTCCAAGATCTACTCAATATCTTCCACCTTCATGCATCCACCTCAAATGATGATCAATGAGTCAGTTTTCATCAAAGCTCACATTTCTGTTTCAGATATTTTTAATTAAGATAGATTGTAAGAATATTTTTTGTTATTTTTTGTTAGGTACCTATTTAAACCCCTTTCATGCATTTAGAAAGGGGTCCTTAATTTGTAATTTTTTTGACTTGGGGATTACATTTATGTACTCCATTTACTCCTATATTCTTTTATAAAGGATCACATCTGGTGATTCTATGTGGAATTATCTTTAAGAATTGCATTTTTGTACCTTGAAGTTGATTTTACATCGGAATTTCTGGATTAGAGTATCATATTGCATTTGAAAGTCTCAAGATGGATATGGTATTTCTATCTATTCACTGTTAGTTTCTTTTGTTATATGATATTCTCTTTTAAATTTTCTATCGTTTATATGTACTTATTTTCACAATATTTCTTTATATATATCATTTCTGAGTATATTGGAAATATTTATCTTTTATAGTATATGCAAGTGATATGTAATGATGAATGCAATATGTTATTTATCTTAAACAACGTTATCTTTATTTGTTGCTGCACATTTCAATTAAGCTGTAATACATTTTTATGGTTATCGTTCAATTGAAACAATTTAAAGTTGTATTCACATATGATACCCGGGTTAGTTTTAGAATTTCTTTATCAGTATTTAAATTAGATTAGTTAGTATTTTCATTTTAGTCATTTAGTCCCATTTTCCCCCCATCCAATCATTCCATTACCAATCCATTTAAATTACTAGGAAATTGGTCCTATAAATCCGGTCAAATCCACCATCCCAAACGGAAAAGGAGATGTCTCAAGGTCTTGACTGGGTGGTTATCCCTGATGTTTGAAGCAACGATTTTCGAGGCTTCAAAATTTTTGGCGCTAGAAGGAGGGTCGAAGCTATGAATGGCAGATAAATCTGAATCCGAAAGCCATTCTAAGAGCACATCACCCTCATCACCTTCAATTTCTTCCACATCTCAAATCACAAGAGAAGAAATTGATAAAAGTATTCAAACATCCACTACCAAAGTTTCATATCAATCAGATAATCGAACTCCTGAATCCCCTGAAGTTGAAGCTTTAGTTCATAAACTTCAAGGATTCTCGTTATCATTAGAAGAATCGGAATTATCTGAAGGTAGTGTCACCTTGCAGTTTGTCTCTTCTAGACCTCTTACTAGGTCACAGAGTGAAAAACTTGGGATTCCCCCAAGAGAATTTCCTATGCATAGTAGAGTCAAAACAAGAATAATTGCACCGAAAATAGAAAGTGGTACTAGTTCTTCATCGCATATTCAATCATTTGTTTCCCAAGATCCAAATTAGAAAAGTGCAGTAATCTCATCATCATCTTCTCAAACATCATCTACTCAAACTACATCTGCTCAAACCACATCTATTCCAACATCAATTGTCTCTCCAGTACTTCAACTGTTATTACTCATACACCAGTTGTCACTTCTAGTTTTTCTACCATCATCACAACAATGGCACAAAGACCATGGACCAGAGCAGGAGCTATGAATATGGCTGCACCTTTGCATGATCTTCCTGATCATCCTGAAAAATGGGAGCCGATTTTTAGTCCAAATACTGGTATACAAGTGGAAGAACACATCAATAACTTTATGCTGGCTATAAACTTGAATAAAGTTGTAAATGAAGATGTTGTAGTTTGGTTATTTCCCTATACTTTGCAAGGGACAACACGATCTTGGTACTTTTCTTTACCATCAGATTCAATCACAAGTTGGGATATGTTTGAAGAACAATTTTTAACTAAATATGGAGATGATAGATCAATTCCTACCCTAATTAATGATCTCTCCAATTTAAAGACACAATCGAAAGAACCCATTAAGGACTTTAACTCTTGATTCAATAAACTCTTGAACAAGATTCCTCAAGCATCTAAACCTAGTGAACAGGTTAGAAGTGAATGGTATATGAACGCGTTACCCTCAAACATAGCAATTTTCGTAGATAGAGTTGCAAAAACAACTTTAGTTGCGAATATGAAAGAAGCTATTTCAGTTGAAAAACGAATAATTGCTCTAGATAAGATGAACGTTATTGAGGATAAGAAATCAAAGAAAGTCACTTTTAAATATGATTCCAAGAAAAAGATATCAAGATATCTATACGACATGGAGGGTTTACAAAAATTTCTTAAAACCATGCCTAATGAGATGGTTGAGATAAAAAAGCAGGTAGCAGAGACTTCTATAAAGAGACCATTCAGAAATTTTAAAAGAAATCAAGTGGAATCAAAACCTCCCAATGCAATTTCAAATGCAGAATTAGAAGATGAAGAAGATGAAGATACTCCTTTAGTGTCGGATGAAGAAGATGAAAGGGAAGAAATGGCTGAGCTAAATGGAATGTGGGATTTCATTCTCCCTAATTCGGATAGTTAAATGGAACAAGAATTTATGCCTATGAGTACTAGGAGAAAATCTAGATCGGAACCTGTTCAAACTGTTCCAAAGAAGAAAAATACAACTCCAAATACTAAAGATAAAACTTCTGCAAAAAGAACTTCTTCCTTACCCACTCAGAATCAACCATCATCTTCCAATCCTCCCACATCATCATCTAAGACTCTAGTGGTATCAAATCCGATGGATTATAATATTGTTGAGGACATGAAAAAGACTAGAGCGAACATCTCATTACATGAACTCAACAAACTAAAACATCAACAAAAGTTGTTATTAAAAGAGTTAAATGCTACACCTATTGCTCCTTTACCAAGTGGTGTAGTAGCTAAAGTAGCTAAAGGGACTAGTAAGCCACCAGACAAAGTAGATGCATCCGACACTATTCTTATTGGAGAAAGATCAGGTTCCCAGACACCTCCATTTCTGCTAAACTATGAAATATACAATAAGAATTTACATAATTGTTTGATTGATTCAGGAGCATATTCTAATATAGTGCCTTCTTCAGTTTGTGCTAAGTTGAATATCGAACCTCAAAGGTCTGCTATTCATATTGTACAATTGAATCGCTCTAAAGTTCAAGTTATTGGAGAAATCAATTCAATTACCATTAGACTAGCTTTTGACCCTAGGATTGTCCAAAGAATTGATATTCTAATTGCATATATTCCAGAATTCTATGGGTTAGTCTTAAGCAGGGACTGGTCTGCAAAACTTAATGGTTACATCGCTACTGATTATTCACATATGTGGCTTCCCTACAAAGGGAAACCTAATCAAATCAAATTCAAACGAGAGAAACATATGACGCACATTGTAACTGAATTCGATCAACCTAATGAACATGTATCTTTCAACAATAATATTCTTGGAGGTTATTTTGCCGAGTCCTTTCTTGGAAATTTTACTCCACCACAATCACCATTCTCTGTAACTACTTTTCTTTCACAAATTTAAATTTTTTCGCAATCTTATGCTTCTATAATTGTAATATTTCTGATTCTTTTATAGATAAGCCTATAGATAGAACTTTCTTTTGGTAATTGTACTTTGATGGATCAAAATCTAGCGATGGAGCAGGAGCAGGATGCATTTTAATAGATCATGACAGAGAGAAAACCATGATATCATGTAGGTTAGAATTTGAGTGCACTAATAATATTGTTGAATATGAAGCTTTGATTCAAGGGCTTTATAAGGCTATAGGGTTAAATGTAAAATACTTGAAAGTATATGGAGATTCTGAAATTGTCATAAGACAAGTGAGGAATACCATCCATTGTCTTTCAGGACATATTAAACATTATCAAACCCTAGTAAAAGACCTTACCACTCAATTTCTAGCATTTAATATCTCTTCTATTCCTAGAAACTAGAAAACATCAGCTGACTTGTTAGCTAATGTTGTGTCCAAACTCCTCCCTGCTGAAGATTGCAGTCCTGATAGATTTTTTGTAGAATTGATTTTTCATCCATTTGTCCCAGATAATGTTACTAACTCGAGAGTATTCTACCATGATCAAGATATTTTCAATTTCTTAACTTCTGAGAAATCATATGTTGAACAAATTATTGATGAAGACGATCATGATCTACAAATTACTTCAAGAAATAATGAAAATATGATTCCTAAATATGTTGTTAAACTTGAGGATCTTTATGATATTAAGGATAGATTCAAGAAATTTACTAATGCTAAAATTCAATGTTTGACTCTGAAGTTTGAATTAGTGAATCTTGGTTCTGATTCTAAACCTCAGAATGTTAATCTAGGTCTCAATTTAACTCTAAAAGAAAGATCTGCTTTTATTAAACTTTTGAGTAAATATAATAATGTCTTCGCTTGGAATTATGAGGATTTAAATACTTATGATACTTCTGTAATGCAGAACACAATTCCAATGCTATCTGATGTTAAGCCTGTTCAGCAGAAATTAAGAAAGATTCATCCAGATCTTGAGGATCAAATCAAAACAAAACTCAACAAACTTCTGAAATCCAAAATCATTTTTCCTATAAGGCATACTAGTTGGGTTTCCAACATGGTACCTGTCAGGAAGAAAAATAGTGACATTAGAATCTGTATTGATTTCAGGAATTGAAACAAGGCATGCCAAAAAGATAATTTCCCATTTCCAACCATGGAGAAAATTATCCAAAAGGTAGCTTGTTCCGAACTCATGTTCTTCCTTGATGGATTTACAGGGTATAATCAAATTCTAGTACATCCAGATGATAGGTTGAAAACCACTTTCAGAACCAAATGGGGAACCTATGCTTATCAGAAAATGCCTTTTTTAGTAAATGCAGGAGCTACTTTCCAAAGAGCCATGCACATAGCATTTAAGGGTCTGATTAATAGATCGGTTGTCATTTATCTTGATGACATAACAGTTTATTCAAAGAAAAGATCCAATCATCTACATGATCTTAAACAAATATTTTAGAGATGTAGAAGATTTGTTATTTCCCTAAACCCAAAGAAATCCTTCTTCGCTCTTGATCAAGGAAAACTCTTGGGGTTTTTTGTGTCAAAAGATGGTATATATATCGATCCTGACAGAGTTAAAGAAATTGTTGATATTTCTTTACTTCACAATAAAAAGTCCATGCAATCATTTCTAGGTCAGATTAATTTTGTAAAAAGATTCATTCCATATTTTTCTCAAATTGTTTTGCCTATGCAGAACTTGATTAGGAAAAATTTAGTATTCAAATCGGGTTATAAAGAAAAAGAAGCCTTTGATGCAATCAAGAAGGCAATCATTGATGCACCTGAATTGAATACTCCCAATTTTTCCAATGATTTTATTCTGTATACTTTGGCAACCGGAACATCTTACGTTGTTGTTTTAACACATCTCAATGATAAAAAAATTGAAGCACCAATTTCATTTTTTCGCTCGAATCTGCATGGAGCTGAGCTGAATTATTCCGATGTTGAAAAACAAGTTTTTGCTGTATTTAAGTCAATCATGCATTTCAGGCCTTTTCTCTTAAAAACACACACAAAAGTGATTGTTCCTTTCTCAGCAGTAAAACAATTACTAATTCAAAGAGAAGTAGGAGAAAAAAGGGCTAATTAGGTGATAGCCTTGCAAGAATATGATATTGACATTAAACCAGCAAATATTGTTAGAGGACAAGGTTTTTGCAGATTATTAGCAGGAGCTCATAATATACCAGAAAATCAAGATCCAGATAATGCTATTCAAGTAAGTCAGATAAGTGTTATAGATTCTGAATCTTAGTATGTTGATATGATATTTTACTTAAAAAATGGGTATGCTCCTTCTAATCTCAGCTATAAGAATAAACGTGCTTTAAGATTGAAGGCTACTAAATATGAAATCATTGATGATGTGTTATTCAAAAAGAATTATGATTCAATTTTATTAAGATGTCTTGAAAAGACTGAGGCCAAAAAGGTATTGCAGGAATTACACGATGGACCAGCAGGAGGTCATTTTGGAGGCGATACCACAACCCACAAAATTATCCATGTTGGGTATTATTGGCCTACCTTTTTTAAAGATACTCATAATTATGTGAGGAAGTCCAATATTTTTCAAACTACTAGTGGAAGATAGAGGAAGCCAACTTTTTCTCTACAACTAGTAAACATTGAATAACCATTCGAATAATGGGGGCTTGATATTATTGGTGAGATAGTTCTTCATTCTTCCAAACAGAGTACATTCTCACAGCAACAAATTACTTCACAAAGTGGGTAGAAGAAATTCCTCTAAAGGTAGCCAATTCTAATGCAATTATTGATTTCATCGATCAATTCATCATTACTAGGTTTGCTGTACCTAACGCTCTAGTCTTTGACAATGCATCTTATTTTTCTGGTAATAGTATAGTGGAATTTTCAATTAAGAGAGGTTTTAAATTGAAATATGCAGCAAACTATTATCCACAAGGTAATGGTTTAACTAAATCCACTAACAAAAATCTCATCAAAATCATTAAAAGGACTATTGATCAAAGCCAAAAGAATTGGCACAAGTCTTTAATCTTTGCATTATGGGCTGATCGTATTACTCTTAAAGCTTCTATTGGAACTTCACCTTTCAATTTAGTTTATGGTAAAGAAGTTGTAATACCATCAAATCTAGCTCTCCCATCATTAGCCCTAGTGCAATTCATTGAAGTAAATCCTTTCTCATCCATTCAGTTGAGATTTGATCAAATCCTTAAATTAGAAGAAGATAGAGAAAAAGAAAAAGCTATTCATGAAAAAAATCAACAACTTGTAAAATATTCTTTTGATTCAAGTTACACTGGCCCAAAAAATTTATCAATTGGTGATTTTGTTCTGAAATGGGATAAAGCACATAAAAAGAAAGGTAAGCATACCGAATTTTAGAAAATGTGGCTTGGACAATTTCAGATTGCTGAAAAGATAGGTTTATATACATTCATACTTCAAGATTTAATAGGAAAGAGAGAATCTCTTCCTGTAAATAGGCCTGTCTTAAAGAAATTATTTTCATAAGGAGGTAACCCCTTCTTACTTGTACATATTCTTTTCTGCAAATTTTTACTTATTTTTGTAAATAAAGGTTGTTAATAGTCTTTAATTGACTTTTTACTATAAGAAAATTGTCTTGGAAAGAATGTTATAAATACTTATTTTATGTAAATAAGAATTTTTCAAGGAAATGATTATAATTTTGGATAGTTTAAAATAAAATGTTAAACTTTGAAAATTTGTTCAAAACATTTGCATGATCTTTGAAACTTTGAGGAAAATGTAAATCATTATAAGTTTATTAAGAAGAGAAAGGTTATCTTTAAAAAGTAAAGACTTTTTCAAGCTTTGGAAAACAAAAAACTCTCAGAATTGTCATTCATTTATTCTTAAGGATACAACTATTTCACCCCATCCATTTCGACTGTGATTTTTTAGAATGTAATTCTAAATAAATTGTATGACCAAATTTAGGAGATAAGAGGTCTCATCACGAGCCTGGTTACCATGATCATAGGAAGTAATGAAACTGACGTTACCAATACAACATACCAAAATAGGGTAATGGCTTACAAAAGTAAGACAAGGGGTCTCACCACGAGCCAGCTTGTTCAGTTTAATTACAACTAGTGAATGGCATTGTTACTAAATGGCCACCAAACTAGCACAATGGCTCTTAAATTAAGAAAAAATAAAAAGACAAAAAAGACAAAAAACATGAGATAATGTCTTATGATTTTATTTTTAAAGAGTCATAATCTTTATTGGATGGGACAATGAATAGTTAATGGTTAAAAGGTAACCTTGTCAAGACTATGAACGTTTGCTGGTAGCAGAGGCAATGCTTGTGATAATAGAGTATATTAAAATAAGCTAAAATTGAGAAAATCCACTTACTTTATTATTATCAACCAATCAAAGCTTAAGATAACCCAAAAATGTTTTTGTCCTTGAAGAATTAGAAAGAAATTGTAAGTGATTTTTATTCTTTTTTCACAGTTATATTTTATTTGAATTATCTTAAGAAAAGTTTTCATTATCTTTAGAAATTTTTTCTTACTAGAAATACAATATTCATTTCATTTTTTCACAGATAACTATTTCTTCCAGTGAATCGCCAATTGTTGTACTATACAACAACCTTCCCCATTTTTAAATTTTAAAATAAATCCCATTTAAAAATAGGTCCCATTTTTATATATCTTTTTCCCTAAATAGAAATAAAAGATCCATGGATAAAAGGATGCATATCACATTTTTATTCACAAAGTGTAGAAACTTTAAAAAACTTTCCGATCCGATAAGTTAGAAGACGTTTTAACATATTTTGAACATATTAAAAAGACTTTATACTTAATAATATGTTAATATGAATAGTAATCGCAATCGGAAATTTTAAGAAGTTCTTTTAAAGGGTTGTTTTTGCTTTGAAAAGTTTCGATGCAATTACGCTCAATTGCAATCGCATTTCGAATTAGTATTAAGTATTGCATTTTTCTATCTATGACCGATGCGATGCAATTTATCGCAATCGTGTTTCAGAAGAAAGTTAAACATTGCATCCCTTTCGTTGTAAATATCGATGCGATTGCGCTTAATTGCAATCGCATTCTCGGAGATCATATTAAATGGTCCACTCCATTTTAAATCTCTGATGCAATCGGGATTTGGTAGAAAGTGTTGTCACATTTCCTTTCAAATAAATTGCGATGCGATTGTCGCAATCAGAAAATTGGCATAAATTATGTTGTATTATTTTGCGCATCATTGAAGACTTGCGATGTCATTGTTACTTCACATTTATATTTATTCAACGCATTGCAAAGAATCAAAAGTGAATTTTAACATTTATTCCAAGCATGCGCCGATCTCCGTTTGTACGTTACCATTAATTGAAAATCAGAGAAAAGATCATGGGTAATTTTGTTTTCAATGCATGAATGTGACCCCTTGGAGAGCATTTATGTTATAAATACGATTGGATTAGATGGTAATTAAATAAACAAATCTCTGGATAGTTGTTCTCATTATTATGTTTTATTTCGGCTAAAGGCATTCATTTGAATTGCAGAACAAAAATTCGAATCCTTTGATTCGCACAACTAGAGAGAATTTACCTGACATTGAAATGTCAAATAAAAGTAGAAAATCTAAAGCTACTTTTGTTGCAAAATCCCCTCTATTAACCATGATGCCCAAGGAGAAAATGGCGAGGCTCAAGTTAGTTACAGACACTTCCTGTCAAGGATTGGGGAAGATGACATGGGAGGATGTATACATTTTGATTGAAAATGAGTAACCTAGGGTTATTGTACCTAAGGCAACTGTTCCCGATAAAGAAGATTCAGAATCAGACTCTGAAACTCATCTTAGTACATTGGAAAATTCATTTTTACACCGAATTGTTGCCCAGGCAAACATTTTTTCCTACTATGATGTTATCAGATGGGTCATTGAAAATGTGACCGTTCAAAATAGGACTTTTTTTTCTGCTTCTGGATCAGTGTTCGGGTCATTCAGGGCAGAGGATATTAAGGCAATGTACCACCTCCCCAACCCGCAAAATATTTACAACAAAAACTTCCTTAAGGAATATGCTGCAGAACATCCAAAACAGGCATAACCAATCAAATAATGGAGGAATGACCCTGAAAAGCATAAGTAGGAGGCATCAGGTATGTACTCTGTGGAGTCTCTCTCGCTTCCATATTGTTATGCTGCAGCGATGATGTGTAGGTTGTTCGGAAACGATAACTCTGCTAGGTTTTCTATTCAAATGGTCCCGTTAATTTATTTTGTTGCTAGTTCTGAAATTATGGATTGGGCTGTCATTTTGTCTGATAAGATAGCCAATCGAATTGTTGAGTACAGAAAAGACAAGAATTCAGGGAATTCCACCACTTTCCATTTTTGTGCTTATATCTTAGACGCCCTCTGTTTTAATTCTGAATTCCCCATGCTAGGTTGGAAGTGGACTCCAAAAGAACCTATCCCTATTCATATGTACGATAAATTCCTATGGAAGGGACATTTCAAACATCACATTTACAGAGTCTGCCATGGTTTTCTCATTCCAATTTACCAAATCAATTTTGGCCATTTTCCTCCTAAACTTTCAAATAAAGACAAGATTGATTTTTCCTCTATCAGAGATTGGTTCGGGGAAGAAAAATTCACCTATATCAGGATTTTTGAGAGTATTTTTGAACCACATATCCTTCCTCTATATGTTCCAGACAAGTTGTTAGCTCAGGAGATTTCTTATCAACTAACAGTAGAAGGAATGTCTATAATTTTGAAAAGAAATAAAAAGCTTATGTGGCCTACATTCCCTTTTAAGTGTGGTGACTATACTCTTAATAGTTTCTCTCATGCTAAGAAATAAGTTGGTAAGATTTTTTATCTTAAAATTTCAACTATTACTGGAAGGCAATACGACCCAAGGCAAGTGGCGTATGATTTTACTACACCTGTTTCGATTTCTCAGATCGAACATGAACCAGACGTTTTTGATGATTTATTTGTTCCCGTGGATGATATATCCCAAGTTTTTTATTCAGCCAAGTCTAAGTTGTAGGGCAAAGACACGAAATTTTTTTTGTTGTTTAGAATTCAGAGGTTACTTAAAGTGCCTCTTGATCAGTTGAGAGCTCCCACAGAGGAGAAGGCATCACAACAGAAAGAATAAGGAAGTACTTCTGGTAAAGAAGTAACAGGAGATGATCCTGTTCTGGGAAAAAAGGATAACAGCAGCAAAGTTGACACTACCAGGACAGAATTAGCTACTCAAAAGGATACACAGAAGCCTTTAGTTCAAACAGAAAAATAGAACACGGGTACTGATGCCCATGTACATATTGAGAAAGGAAGCACAGAAAGTAAAAAAACTAAATAGGCACCCAAGAATGATAATTTAGACTCTCAACTTGGAGGACAAGTAGATACTGAACTGGTTATTTCTTCTCATTTGCTGAACCAATATCATCAATTTTCCCAGCAGATAGGACTGCAAAACACTCCTCAAGTTTATAATCCCAAAGATCAAGATGTAGAGATTATTCCTGAAAACCCCATAGGAGAAATTATGTTAAAGATAGAAGAAAACGCTCCTTTAGCCATATTCTATAGTCCCAAACATAGGGTTGTGGTGAGGAAACAGAGAAAAATAAGGAGAACGGATCAAGATGCACTTTTGGCATCACAGGGGGAATTTCTAAATGTTGTTTATAAAAATGCTAAGGTGGATCCATCTAAGGATCTCGCCGAATTGTCTCAGTATGCAGGTGCCTATAGTGCTGCCACTATAGATAAGGCTTCCGAAGTTACACAGCAGGTAAAACAAAAAGATGTGCAAATTGCTATTTTTGAATAATAGGTTGCAGGAGATCAACAAAAGATGATTTAGTTGGAGCAGCGATTACAGGATGAAGAACTCAGAACTAAACAACTAGAAGAGTAGCTCAGCCTTGAAAAGAAGAAGATTGATGAATAAGCCTTGGATAAATAGCAGCAGTTGAATCAAGAGGTAGAAAAGCTACAAAATCTTCTACAAAGTGAGAAAAATTCAAAGATTGAACAAGAAAAAATGTTCCAATCAGTGTTGGACAAGTTCAAGTATTATCCTAAGTTAGCTCAATTCATAACTGAAGCTCTTGAAATAAACAAACTGCTATCTCAACAGTTAAATGAATTTTGTCTAAATTTGACACAAATTGGGCCTTTGTGCAAAATAAAATCATCTTTGATAGATAAATCAATCACTCATAGGCAAGAAATTGATGATGTTAATGATAAAATTTCCGATTTCCTTTCACCATAGGATACAGAGCAGGGAAGAAAAGCTAATCTTCCTAGAATTGAAGAGAGACACAAGGAAATTTTATTTATGGAATGGGAACAACAGTTAATGAAATTAGAAAGAGCCATATCAAGGGCTAAAGGTTTAATGAATAATACAATACAATTGATTAATGACAGCTTGTACGCTACCAATTTGATTTCATATTGTACCCTAGGCAAGTTACCAAAATTAAAAGAAGTTGATTCCATGTGGAAGGAAGAGATAATCAATAAAAATCAACATATTAGAAAACTTCAAGGAATTTCATGGTATATTATGTGGACTTATCTGATCAAGCCACACAGCCAATAGATGGCCATAAAATTCCTTTCGAATGTTATTCATTGTATCATTCCTGAATTCTCTAATGCTACATACATTGGGCAGTTACATTCAAAAATGAGTCAGCCAACAAAAGTCCAAGATATGCTCAATATCTGCCACCTTCGTGCATCCACCTCAACTGATGATCAATGAGTCGGTTTTCATCAAAGCTCGCATTTCTGTTTTAGATATTTTTAATTAAGATAGATTGTAGGAATAGTTTTAGTTATTTTTTGTTAGGTACCTATTTAAACCCCTTTCATGCATTTAGAAAGGGGTCGTTAATTTTTAATTTTTTTGACTTGGGCATTACATTTTTGTACTCCATTTAATCCTATATTCTTTTATAAAGGATCACTTCTGGTGATTCTGTGTGGAATTATCTTTAATAATTGAATTTCTGCACCTTGAAGTTTATTTTATATCGGAATTGTTGGATTAGAGTATCAGATTGAGTTTGAAAGTCTCAAGATGGATATGGTATTTCTATCTATTCACAGTTAGTTTCTTTTGTTATATGTTATTCTCTTTTAAATTTGCTATCATCTATATGTATTTATTTTCACAATATTTCTTTATATATATCATTTCTGAGTATATTGGAAATATTTATCTTTTATAGTATATGCAAGCGATATATAATGATGAATGCAATATGTTATTTTAACTCTGTTTAATTTCTTAAACAGAGTTATCTTTATTTGTTGCTGCACATTTCAATTAAGCTGTAATATATTTTTATGGTTATTGTTCAATTGAAACAATTTAAAGTTGTATTCACATATGATACCCGGGTTAGTTTTAGAATTTCTTTATCAGTATTTAAATTAGATTAGTTAGTATTTTCATTTCAGTCATTTAGTCCCATTTTCCCCCCATCCAATCATTCCATTACCAACCCATTTAAATTACTAGGAAACTGGTCCTATAAATCCAGTCGGAGCCACCATCACAAACGGAAAAGGAGCTATCTCAAAGTCCCAACCGGGTGGTTATCCTCGATGTTTGAAGCAATGATTTTCGAGGCTTCAACATTTTTGGCACTAGAAGGAGGGTCGAATCCATGAATGGCAGATAAATCTAAATCCAAAATCCATTCTAAGAGCACATCACTCTCATCACCTTCAATTTCTTCCACATCTCAAATCACAAGAGAATAAATTGATAAAATTATTCAAACATCCACTACCAAAGTTTCAGATCAATCAGATAATCCAACTCCTAAATCCCCTGAATTTGAAGCTTTAGTTCATAAACTTCAAATATTCTCGTTATCATTAGAAGAATCAGAATTATCTAAAGGTAGTTTCACCTCATAGTTTGTCTCTTCTAGACCTCTTACTACGTCACAGAGTGAAAAACTTGGGATTCCCCCAAGAAAATTTCCTATACCTAGTAGAGTCAAAACAAGAAAAACTGCACTGGAAATAGAAAGTGGTACTAGTTCTTCATCGCATATTCAATCATTTTTTTCCCAAGATCCAAATCAGAAAAGTGTAGTAATCTCATCATCATCTGCTCAAACTACATTTTCTCAAACTACATCTATTCCAACATCATTTGTCTCTTCTAGTACTTCAGTTGTTATTACTCATACACCAGTTGTCACTTCTAGTTCTTCTACCATCATCACAACAATGGCACAAAGACCATGGACCAGAGCAGGAGCTGTGAATATGGCTACACCTTTGCATGATCTTCCTGATCATCCTGAAAAATGGTTGCTGAAGTTTAGTCCAGATACTGGTATACAAGCAGAAGAACACATCAATAACTTTATGTTGGCTATAAATTTGAATAAATTAGTAAATGAAGATGTTGTAGTCCGGTTATTTCCCTATACTTTGCAAGGGATAGCAGGATCTTGGTACTTTTCTTTACCATCAGATTCAATCACAAGTTGGGATATGTTTGAATAACAATTTTTAACTAACTATGGAGATGATAGATCAATGGCTACCCTAATTAATGATCTCTCCAATTTAAAGACTCAATCGAAAGAACCCATTAAGGACTTTAATTCTCGATTCAATAAACTCTTGAACAAGATTCCTCAAGCATCTAAACCTAGTGGAGAGGTTAGAAGTGAATGGTATATTAACAAATTACCCTCAAACATAGCAATTTTCGTAGATAGAGCTACAAAACCAACTTTAGCTGAGAATATGAAAGAAGCTATTTTAGTTGAAAAATGAATGATTGCTCTAGATAATAAGAACGCTATTGAAGATAAGAAATCAAAGAAATTCACTTTTAAAGATGATTTGAAGAAAAATATATCAAGAGATCCATATGACATGGAGGGCTTACAAAAATTTCTTAAAACCATGTCTAATGAGATGGTTGAGATAAAAAAGCAAGTAGCAGAGACTTCTACAGAGAGACCATTCAGAAATTTTAAAAGAAATCAAGTAGAATCAAAACCTCCCATTGAAATTTCAAATGCAAAATTAGAAGATGAAGAAGAGGAAGATACTCCTTTAGCTTCGGATGGAGAAGATGAAAGGGAAGAAATAACTGAGCTAAATGGAATGTGGGATTTCATTCTCCCTAATTCAGATAGTGAAATGGAACAAGAAGCTATGCCTGGGAGTACTAGGAGAAAATCTACATTGGAACCTATTCAAACTGTTCTGAAGAAGAAAAATAAAACTCCAAATAATAAAGATAAAACTTATGCAAAAATAACTTCTTCCTTACCCACTCAGAATCAACCATCATCTTCCAATCCTCCCACATCATCATCTAAGACTCTGGTGGTATTAGATCCGATGGATTATAATATTTTTGAGGACATGAAAAAGACTAGAGCAAACATCTCATTACATGAACTCAGCAAACTGAAACATCAACAAAATCTAGTATTAAAAGAGTTAAATGCTACACCTATTTCTCGTTTACCAAGTGGTGTAGTAGCTAAAGCAGCTAAAGGGACTGGTAAGCCACCAGACAAAGTAGATGCATCCGACACTATTCTTATTGGAGAAAGATCAGGTTCCCAGACACCTCCATTTTTGCTAGCCTATGAAATCTACAATAAGAATTTACATAATTGTTTGATTGATTCAGGAGAATCTTATAATATAATGCCTTCTTCAATTTGTCCTAAGTTGAATATCGAACCTCAGAAGTCTGTTGTTCATATTGTACAATTGGATCGCTCTAAAGTTCAAATTATTGGAGAAATCAATTTAGTTACCATTAGACTAGCTTCTGACCCTAGGATTGTCCAAAGAATTGATATTCTAATTGCAGATATTCCGGAATTCTATGGGTTAGTCTTAAGCAGGCACTGGTCTCCAAAAATTAATTGTTACATCACTACTGATTATTCACATATGTGGCTTCCCTACAAAGGGAAACCTAATCAAATCAAAGTCGAACGAGAGAAACATATGACACACACTGTAACTAAATTCGAGCAAGCTAATGAACCTGTAGCTTTCAACAATAATATTCTTGGAGGTTATTCTGTCGAGTCCTTTCTTGGAAATTTTACTGCACCACAATCACCATTCTCTGTAAATACTTTTGTTTCTCAAATTGAAATTTTTTCGCAATCTGATTCTTCTAGAATTGTAAATATTTCCTATTCTTTTGTAGATAAACCTATAAATAGAACTTTAATTTTGTCATTGTACTTTGATGGATCAAAATCTAACGATGGAGCAGGAGAAGGATGCATTTTAATAGATCCTGGCGGAGAGAAAACCATGCTATCATGTAGGTTAGAATTTGAGTGCAAATAATATTGCTGAATATGAAGCTTTGATTCAAGGGATTTATAAGGCTATAGGGTTAAATGTAAAATAATTGAAAGTATATGGAGATTCTGAAATTTCCATAAGACAAGTGAAGAATACCATCCATTGTCTTTCAGGACATCTTAAACATTAAAACCCTAGTACAAGACCTTACCACTCAATTTCTAGCATTTAATATCTCTTCTATTCCTAGAAACTAGAACACATCAGCTGACTTGTTAGCTAATGTTGCATCTAAACTCCTCCCTGCTGAAGATTGTAGTCATGATAGATTTTCTGTAGAATTGATTTTTCATCCATCTGTCCCAGATAATGTTACTAACTGGAGAGTATTCTACCATGATCAAGATATTTTGAATTTCTTAACTTCTAAGAAATCATATGATGAACAAATTATTGATGAAGATGATCATGATCTGCAAATTACTTCAAGAAAGAATGAAAATCTGATTCCTAAATCTGTTGTTAAACTTGAGGATCTTTATGATATTAAGGATAGATTCAAGAAATTTACTAATTCTAAACTTCAAAGTTCGACTCTTAAGTTTGAATTAGTGAATCTTGGTTCTGATTCTAAACCTCAGAATGTTAATCTAGGTCTCAATTTAACTCCAGAAGAAAGATCTTCTTTTATTAAACTTCTGAGTAAATACAAGAATGTCTTCACTTGGAATTATGAGGATTTAAAGACTTATGATACTTCTGTAATTTAGCACACAATTCCAATGCTATCTGATGTTAAGCCTATTCAATAGAAATTAAGAAATCTTCATCCAAATCTTGAGGATCAAATCAAAACAGAACTCAACAAACTTCTAAAAGCCAAATCATTTTTCCTGTAAGGCATTCTAATCGGGTTTCCAACATGGTACCTGTCAGGAAGAAAAATGGCGACATTAGAATCTATATTGACTAAGGACTACAGCCTCCCATTGAAATAGTTTGAGAGTATAGGCAAACCATAAAGATTTATTCCCTTACACAAGTTTCTAGGAAGAGGACCACTAATATTATTTTATGAAACATCAAGAAGCCAAAGAAGAGAATGTGTACCCAAATATTGTGGCGACAACCCAGTAAGCTTGTTACTTGAAAGATCCATTAGAGAACTTTTGAGGTCTAAAATGGGCCTCCTAATAAAAATGTACAACCAAAATAAAATCTATAAGAACCAATAGTATTCAAGATGACGATTTCAACCATTAGGGATGGTTCACCATTTTTGGGGTAAAAAAGTACAAAGATTAAAAAATAATAAAATAATAAACTATTTTTTTTAACTTGTATTTTAAACTTATCTCCCTAAGATTTTATTGAAATTTTGAGAGGGAATACTATTTGGATAAAAAATTTAATTCCTAATCCAAAGAGTACCCATGTTGCATACTTTTGATGGACCATACTACACAAAAAATGATAAATACATGAAAAACGTGATTGAAATCACGTTTTATCATGTATTTCTCATTTTTTGTGTAGTAGTGTCCATCAAAAGTATGAAACATGGGCACTCCTTAGATGAGGAATCAAATTATGCATCCAATGAGTGTTCCCGCTCAAATTTGAGTAAACCCATAGGGATATAAGTTGAAAATATGAGTTGAAAAAGTAGTTTTTTTTTCTTTTTTCCCTCTAAAATTTGATAATGTAATCTAATATTATTTTATAATTTCCTTAGGAGGCCCATTTTAGACCTAAAAATTCCCCTAATGCAAGCATGTCAAGTTATCTAGCATTCCTACCTATGTAGGGATAGACCCCATGAGGTTTTTATCCCACAAAGTGAGATTACCCAAATGACTCATATTTCCAATTATTTCAGGAATCCTTCCATTCAGTTTATTACTTGAAAAGTCCAAATGTCACATGTAGCTTAGTTTGCCAATATTGTATGGTATTTTCCCTAAGAACTAGTTTTTCCATAGTTTGATTTATGTCATATTTTTCAACCTCATCAAGCTAAAAGGGGTATTACCCCACAAATTATTGTTATAGAGATTCACGCTCTCCATCTCCGTTAAATTAACCAATGAAGAAGTGACTTTTCCTTCCAGGTTGCAATTTTTTAGCCATAGTTGCTTCAGGTGCATCAAATTTCCAAGAAAAGAAGGAATTGATCCAGTTAAGTGATTATTATTGAGAGACACTTTCTCCAATTTGGGTAACATGCTGAAGCCTTGAGGGATAAATCCAGAGAAATTATTATTTTCCAAGGAGATATGATGCAACTCACCTAATTCATGGATGTAATGTGGAAAATTTATGTCGAAGAGGTTAGCTAAAAAATATAATGTATTCAAATGGTTCCAAGCCAAAAATCCATCTGGGAATGGACCTTCAAAATGGTTGGATCACAATATCAAATCCATTAGATTTTGAAGGCCACATATAGGAAAAGTAAAGTGTCCCGAAATGGAGGTTTTGGAGAGATTACGTTTAGTAATGAAATTGAATGGAATATTACAAAATACTCCAATCCAACCACACGATTTTTCATTTGAGTAATTCCAGTTGCTCAAAAAATTATGTTTTTCAGTCCAATCCCTGTCTTTTATATGCAACAATATTTTTCCTTCGTTAGAGATGGTTGCTACATTGAAGCACAAGTAACCACATAATGAACAAGATTTATATTGTTATATTGAAGTTTTATTTTTTTATAAGTTACATGAATAGCTCCAAACCTAAAATAAATAAGGGAAGATATTCCACAATTCCCTCTACTGATTTCATAGGAAAATATACACTATTTGAATGAAAATAACAAGAAGAAAACTCTAAACCTTAGGAATCAATAGTAAACAAAAGAGAAGATCCTATAATTCCTCAAACTAATCCTATAGTGGTAGCTACTCTAGTTTGAGAATCAAAACATAAGACAAAATCAAAAGACAAACGCAATCTTGTTCAAGGGCCTAAATCACCACACTTGGTAAATGAGTTTAGTTTGTTTGAGGGTGGAAATATGGAAAAGGGAGAAGGAGAAGAGTTCATAGAACAACCAACACCAACTAATGAGGAGGAAGAGGTAACCTTTGGATTCCCCATTGTGGATCCTAACATTATGGTTTAAATGGAAAATATACCCCATTAGTTCTACCACACTTCTATGGTAATATTAATGGAGATCCCAATCACAAGGACTTCACTGGGGGATATATACAATACCACCTGAGTTGATATTAAGGGATATCTATTGAAGAAAAAATGACATAATATATCGAGCATATAATAGTGGGTCCAAGGTTTTTATATTGATAGGTATAAAAAATAGAGGTCAAATTTAATGAAAAATATAAAAGGGTGTAAAAACCTGTTATTGACCAATGGATACCTACAATATCTAGCGAAAGTAGGAGTTTTTTAAATTGGGAAGGTTTATTTGGCTCATATTGGTAGGGGGTTAAATAATGTGATTTTAAGAAGTATTTTCCAATATGTATTCAAATTAGGGGTATTGTTTAGTATGTTGTGAATGCACATAATGTGTGAGAGGTTCATTGAGTGAAGCCCACATGATTCGAATGCCTTTTTGTTCATGTTTGATATATTATGTATAATTTATGAATATTCTACTAATTCCCAAAAGCTTAAGTTCCTTCCTAATAATGGGCCCCATTAATATGTATATTATAAGGCACATTTTGATATCCTCTAACCTATAATTTCTTCTTTTCTCATGTTAATTAACATCTTTTTGGCTATAATGCACTTAATAGGAAGATTAAAGGATGTTTTTCATACTTTGTGGCTTAATTTGCAGGAAAAGAAGCATTTTTTACTACATTTAATATGCAAAGGCATGTTGGAGGCATCTAAAGGAAATGTAGGAGGCTTGTTCCCAACATTTACTCTCCTTCAACTAAGTTTGATCCTTATAATCAGTCATCAACAACTTGAGGTATGCTCGCAGCCAATGAACTCAAGTAATTGCTAGGATTTAAGGGAGCTAGATCCACTTTTTTTTGAAATATTAGAGGGAAGTAATCCTCTTTCCAAGGAGGTTTCCCCTTAGTCATCTTTGTATAAATAAAGAAGTGCAAGATCTCACTGGGATTTAAAATTTTGGAGCAGGGGAAGAGATACTAAGAGCTAAGATCTTGAGACCGTGATTTTCATTTTCCTTTGCATGATGTGCTTGAAATTTGTCTTATGTCAATGAAAGGTCTACTTTTCTCTCACATCTAAGTTTGTTTCAGAGGGCCGAGTCCCCTTGGGTTAGAGCCCAACCCAGAGCCTCTCATATCTCTTTGTGTATCTTGTCTATGCATTTTTCTTAGTAGAAACATTTCCTTCTTTCTTAATAGAAGTTTACTTGCAAAAAAATTTGTCAGTCTGGTTTCCATGTCTCTTATGGGAAGTGTGGTTAATGAGTCTGTAGTATTAAGCAAAAAAATTGTGGTTATTTTCCTTTGCATATTTCTAGAATTTAGCTCATTTCTCTTTTGCATACTCTATTTTTGCATATCTAGGATTTAAATCACATTCTTCTTCAATCTTTCAGTTATGTAGGTCAGATGCATGCTGCAATATATGCTAACTTTTATTGAAATAAAATTCAACTCATTATTTATTTTCTTATTCATTTTGCTGCAATTTCATCATTAGTTTGACATTATTTTTAAGTGAAAAGAGGGATTGTTTCTTGGTATGCATGTACTACCAGTGGATTTCATGGTTCGCACACTCATCTTACATCTGTCTTTTCATCATCAACTACTTCTTTTCCATATCACATTTCTCTCAAAACTCTACCATTGAAACCATATTTCTGGGTCATTCAAGGACACCATGATTATTTTATTTTGTGCAAGATGGGCCTATGAGAGGTGCTTGGATTGGATAAAGCCTCATACAAATTTCATACACCCTCATCTACCCTTTCCCATCTTCAAAATACCTTTTCCATCCTTAGGATGCTCAAGAATCCAATCTTGTAGCAAAACAGGGAAATCCTGTAGCATCCTATAGCACTATCCAAACTTGACCATATTTACTCTAAAAGCTATATTGTCTATTAGTCTTGAATAATGACCCCTAGTCTCTGAGTCCATGATTCAAGAGGACCAACGACAACTTTAAACCTGCATTTTATTCACTGCGAATACAATTATGCAATTAGGGTTAAAGGAAAATTTTCCAAATTTGAATAGTAATGATGATTTTCTTATGAGATGCACATTGAATTTGTCACTAAAGCTATGTTTCTTTGAAGATAGTGATAAAAAGGGTGATTCATCAATGAAAATTATATTGGGATTGATTCTTGAATTCATGCTTTATTAGCGTTTTAGTTACAAACGTTGTTATTTGCACAAGTTAATTTCCTTTGCAAAGAAACTTATCACATTTTGTAATTAGACTATTGATTCATACTTTTGAAAGTAGCATAGGGTTTACATTTTTCAAGTAGATTAGGATTTTTCATCTCTGCAATTAGCATGGTCTTTACATTCATGCAACTAGAGTTATCTCTTACATTTGAATGAATTGAATTTTCATTTACACGAGTAGAATAATGTTTTCATTCCTATACTTAGAATAGAACTCTCTTTCTCTTTTCATGCACTTTCCTTCCTTGAGATAGCTGAACAAATAGTCTATGTATGCCTTGATCTGGTTCATTTATTGAAGGTGGAGCTCCATCATTAGACATATTTGGAGGGGTTAATGGTCACCTTTTTTCCTTCTTAGATCTATTTTTCTTTCATTTTTATTATTATTTGGTTTTATGATGCTAGTATAGGTGGTGATTAAGGCTATAATACTCTGAGTGCTTAATATGAGGTTGAGTGCAGAAAATCATGAATTATTAGAATTTTTATAAGGATTTTATCATCAAGACTTGAAGGAGACATAAAAGAGAAATTATAGGAGGATTTTCCACACTCATTATCTCTCAAAGGAATCTAAAGGATCCAAAATATTCTCAATTCAAATTCCAAAGGCAGCCAAAGGATCCCCAAGGATTCTCTTCAGCAATTCAAGTTCTAGAGGGAACCAAGTAACTCAAAGAGGAGTGCACTCAATATTTTTTTACTTGGAGTCACATGGAATCAATCAATATTTTCTAGGGAGCTATTGGTAGTTGCTTTGTAGAATAAATAGAGAAAATCTAAAGCTAGGAAGGGTTAGAACTTTGTTGTAAGCTATTGAGATTTTTATTATTTTACTTAGTGATCAAGCTTTCAGAAATCTATGAGGGTATTATTTTATGAAATGAGCAGTCTAATTTCATTTTACTAATTTAAGTTTTAGAGACCTAGGGTTGTGGGTTAATACCTAATCCATGTGCCTCAACCTCTTTGTTGTATTTGTTCTCTGCTTTCTGTCATTTCATTAGTTCCGCTTTTGATAATTTTATTTATGTTTCAAGTTGTTGTTTAGTTTTGATTTTAGTGTGCTATTGTAGGTTTCATTTTTATTGTGAGTAACATAATAGAGGAGAAAAACAAAAAAAATTTTGATCAAGACCCCCTTCTCGTCTCTGTCAATAGAGCTTAAGGAGGGTGAACCTTCCCACAGACCCAAAAACTATTTTCTATTCACTGTTTATGAGATTAAAAGTAGAGTTTCATTACCACTTTTAGTCTTCCTTTCCGCTGTATTTTTACGCACTTTATTGTTCCTTTTCACATAAGTTAATAGGTTGATTGCAAGAATTATTGCTAAAACCCCAGATCAGCTCCGTGGTGCCTCCCTGCTTCATTCTCGATCTTTTTCTTCACAATATTCACACTGCTGTTACACCCTCCATTTCCACTTTTTCTCGCTTATTCTCACTGTCGCACCCATATTCTTATTCACAAAACACCTAAACCATCCAACCTGCCTTATTCCTTTTTCTCCATTGGTCACGATTTCCTTAAAAAAATTTAATGCATAATGCTTGAAGACCATTAAAATTTGACCTTCGCCTTTCCTCATCAGAGCTCTCGCTACCGTACTTCGCAAATCTCACTTCGTGACCTTTTCCCCTTTTCTTTTAAGACTTCCCACTCCAAACGTTGATTGCCATAATTCCACCTCATCGCACATCACAAATTGCATCTTTTCTTTGGTTTCCATTAACACTTACCTCCCCAACAGCCGATTGTGATAATCCACCGTGCCCCGCCGCATCGCAAATCACATTTTTCTTTGGTTTCCATTAACACTTACCACTTCCAAACGTCGATTACGATAATTCTCCATACCCCGCCACATCCCAAATCACATTTCACATTTCATAAAATTTTCCTTTTTACTTTAAGACTTATCGCTCCCGATGTTGATTGCGATATTTTCATCACACTCCGCCATCAGTCCTACCACCACGTCACCCATCGCATTTCGCACTTCGTAACTTTTTCCCCTCACATTTCACACTTTGAAAATTTTTCCCCATCACATTTTTCACTTCGCAACTTTTACCCCATCGCATTTCACACTTCGCAGTTTTTATCCCCATCGCATTTCGCATTCCTCTCTCACTCCCGAACATCACCTCCACTGCTCCTATAACTTTGCGATATTGCGGTTGTGATATTGCATATCGCATATCGCACCTCTGTCTGCCATCAAACTTTTCAAATCATTATAATCCAAAGCATTGTTGCGCTATAATAAAGTTTTAATAAGGTTTAAACCCATATTTTCGCTTCTAAGCCTTTTTTTAGGTGTTTATCCCTCCGTTAGCACCTTTACCCCTTTCTTCTTTAAGTTGTAAATCAACACTTTTTCAATTAGAATTAAGTCATGGATAGCTTAGTTGCATGGATAGAAGCATGGTAGATAGAACATAAGATAAGTAGGGTGTGTTTAGCCGATTGGCCAAGTTAAGTGTGGTTTAGATTAGTTTCCTTTCTGCAATTCAAATTGTTTTTTTTTTTGCCATTTATTTTGAGCAATTTAGATTCGTTTCCTTTCTTCCATTCCTTTCTGAAGTTTAGTTTAGCTTCCTTTCTGTCATTTCCTTTCAACAATTTAGTTTATTTTCCTTCTTGTCATTTCTTTTCAGCAAATTAATTTATTTTATTTCTTTCATTTCCTTTTTGCACATTAAATTAATTTCATTTTCGTCATTTCCTTTCTGTAAATTCAATTAGTTTTCTTTCTTCCATTTAATTATAGAAATTTATTTTAGTTTCCTTCCTATCATTTCTTTTCAGCAATTTAATTTATTTTCTTTCTTGCATTTCCTTTCTGCACATTAAACTAGTTTCATTTTCGTCATTTCCTTTCTGCAAATTAAGTTAGTTTCCTTTCTATCATTTCCTTCTAGCAATTACCTTTTCAGTTTTTATCATATTTTAAGAAATAGCACCCTTTCGTAAAGAAAAAAAGGATGACATGAACAGAATGCATCTGCTGTGTATATAGCTCTGTCACCTCCAAGTTGGTACAAACTCTGAGTTGATAAAGTAAAGTAGGGAAACCCCTGGGATTTGCAGCACTCTCGGTGCAATACCAGGACTCACCACTTTTTGGCTCTGTTACTGGGGGGATGTCTAGTAGATGTTTTTATTTTGTTTGAACAATATTTTCTTCTTTCCTTTATTTTCATGTCATTTCAGAAATAGTGAAAAAATATAAAATTATCTGATTTTCATACTTCATAGGAGTAGGAATACTCATAAGAAAATCTTACCTAAAACCCCCACATCACCTCCTAGCCACCCTTCACTCTTCTTTAGTGGAAGTGAGATTGAACCCCCTATAGGAGAGCCTTCTGAATATTTTGAGGATCCTACTGGGGAAGAAGAAGAAGGCCTTGTTTCAACTGAGGGACCTACTTCACCTATATTAACCATGGCTATGATCTAGATAGACGTTCCCATAAGATATGAAGTTGGGGAAACTAAGATGAAAAACGTTATCCCCTCAGCTCTTCCACACTTTCCTGGACTTACCTTTGAGGACCTTGACACATTTATATTTGAATTTGTTGTTGTTTGTAAGACTTATGACTACACCTCTGATGATCAAAAGTTGAAGCTATTCCCATCCACCCTTAAGGATGTAGCCTTGCGGCAGTTCATGATTTCTTTTATGGCTTTGGGCACCCATTCCTACAGACTTGGACAAATTCACTAAAAAATAGTGTAAAAATCCCCATACGCGATTATGCCCAGACTTTTCCGCGTGTATACGCGAGTCCAACTGCACTTTTCCGCGTATGCCATTAAAATCATTAAAAAATATATAAAAATTCCCTATTTTCGGGCTGGGTTGATGGTTACTCTAGTAGTTCAACCACCCCAGCACGTGGCCAACTGTTTCCAACTGTTGAAACTACTTTGAGGGAGTATAAAAGCACCTCATGTGTATGGCCTAAGGGGGAGAGAGAATTTATTGATATTATACTCTGTTGGTATTCCCTATCCAAGTCTGATTCCCCGTGCCTCCTGCACTTTCCCAGTTCATTACAGGAAACCCTTGTTTCCTTGAGATTCTCATCTCCCTATATTTCATTTCTTATGCACCAGTTTGGAAGGAGTCTTAGCGAGGCAAGGGCGGGACGGATTCGGACGACGGTCTGCTCGAAGATCGTGGAAGGATTCAGGTGATCTCTCCACTCGTTACTTTTGTACATGCTATTTATAATACAGAAGTACCATCTTGTTCCCGAAATATACGTGTTAGTGTCTGCTTACATATATGAGAATATTGTTATTTAAGCATTCATTATGGTTTATCTGATGTTTTATATAGATTTCACTAACATTTAGAGTAGATATATGCTGTACAACCAGTTGTTCGTGCTTGTTTCTTCTTGTCTTTTAGGTTAAGAAGGAAGAAGGGTTGCTGGGGGTTTGGACCTCGCGGGATCTGCTTCAACCGTAGGACCTACGGGTAACTTCCTCGATCTACTCTATTTAGTTTTCATGAACATGTATGGTTGTGTGAGTCCTTCTTAAGTAGCATGCCCCTGCTCTGTGGAGGTTTAAGCCCAACAAACCTCTAGGGTGATTTTCCCCGAAACAGAACTGGCGACTCCACTGGGGATCACATTCTTGTGATTCCCCTGTTGGGTGGTTTCAGCTGTTTGATAGGTTTCCAACAGTTTTAACTTTCATTTGCAGTCCAGTTTACTCTTTCTCAGTCAGACTGAAGTCTTGGTTTCTTATCCAGGCTTGATCCTTTTTGTTTTTTCATTATTTACCTTTGTATACGCGCTTTTTTCTGCACACAGTCGCGTATACACGCAAGTTTGTCTAAAGAGACTCGCGTATACGCGTGTTTCCTTTAGCACAGTCGCGTATGCACACTTGTTGCTAAACTGTGAAGTAGCGTATACCTAGGCAGATTTTGAAATTTTGGATTCTTTGGCTTTTTAGTCCTTTCTGTCTGTGGAGACCTGTTCCTGCAGTGTCTTTGTACCCTCTGGATTGTGAAGAAAGTGGTCTTTGGTCTTTTCTCTCTTTCGTTTGATTGAAAACTAGTCTTTTGGGCAAAGTGTTGTTTCTTGTGCTGGCACTTCTGGTTTGAGTACCAAGATCGCTTTCTGGGCATTCTTGGCTGTTCTGCTTCATCAGAACAGAGAGCTCCTGCTCATTTACTCTTTCCTGTCTTTGTGTTTTGCTTGGCACTACGATTTTTGCCCGTTTCTTGATTGGTTTTCTTGAGTTCAGTTGGCTAGGTCTTGTTGCAACTTTTGAAGAGTCTTTCTTGGTTCTTTGGAGTTTTTGTTTGCGGCAAGGTTGCACTATTATTTTAGGTTGAGTGGCTGAGTTTTCTTGTCTTCTTTTGCTGGTATTGATCTTGCTACTAGTTAGCCTTATAAGATTTGCAGCATTTTTGGAAGTATTTGCTTGAAATTCAGTATTGTTTGGCTTGAAATTTTATAGTTTTACTTGGTCTTTTCGAACTCTTTTATAAAATACAAAAGCTCAAAAAACATTTTGCTTTGTTGTTTGCTTTTGTTTTTGCATTTTTGTTTTCGTTTCTTTGTGTCTTTTGAAGCTTGGTTGAAGTTTCTTTCCTTTGGATTTTGGCTTGATAATTGGAAGGGAGTTGTCATTCATTTCTTCCTCTTGTTTTTAAGCGTTTTTGGTGTCTTCATATTAAGAGTTCTTGATTTCGGGAACTAGCTTTCTGGACAACCAAGAAGAGTTAAAACTGAAGGACTTTTGGGAAATTTCACTCTGCTTTAGGAGATTTTGCATCTTAGGATTTGCATGCTTGTAGTGATTTGCATCAGGTGCACTTAAGCATTTAGTAATTTTCATAGTTTTTGTGAGTGTGAGTTTGCTATCTGAAAAGAAAAAATACAATTTTTAATCTCGTAGAACCCGTGTAGAAGTTTCTTTTCATCGAAAGACAATAACTGCATTTGCATGTAGTTTGGTTTTTATTAATTTCTTTCTGCGTCAAAACATCATAAGTTTCATTTCCGCATCCCTTTGACTTAACATAACAGCCCATTAAAATAAGCGATATAATTCAAAATCAGCTAGCAATTTTTTTAAGTGTCATACACCAACTAGCTAGGTCGTAGGGCCTTGGATTAGGTGAGTGGAGAGTTAACTCTCCAAGGCCGCTCAAACAAAACATATAAATTGATTAATTGAGCGAAATCCAACTCCGTTAGGTGGACTGGGAAAGCTCTCCTCCAAAGAGTCAAGCACGAGGGGAAGTGAAGGCTGAGAAGAGGGATACCCCCTCTCTAATTAGATGAATCTGTCCTCAAGACCGTTCCGCCCAGCTTCTGACACGGATTGGTGCCCATAGTTGCCACTCCTAGGTTTCACACAGGTGACTGCGAGGGGGAATACCCGTGGTACCTGAGGCAGACGTCGCATCACTTTCAGTAGTACTTCTGGGGGGTGCCCTTGCAAAGCTTGGGTGCTTGAGCTGGCAAAGGCTGTCGTTAGGAGGTTGGCGTAACTGTTTCTATTACCTTCGCTAGTAGGCTTGGGCCGTAATTATCCCAGACTGCTTTCGGGACGTCCTATATTTCGCTTTCCTATATTTTGGTGTTCGGTCCTCATCACCCGGAGCGGAAATACTTGAAGGTTGTTTTCTTGATTGTATCTCAGGGATTTTTCTTATAGTGAGTGCTCTTTGCTCCTAGCTTGCCTAGCTTTTCACTTTTTTGAGTCTAATTTAAAATCTATAAAAGTGGCTGATCAAGCGCCTCGTCGATCGAGGAGAATCCGGGGGTTATCTCCCGAGAGTCCAGAGCCTTCTTCGAGAAGGCATAGGAGTGATTTAGCAGGTGGTTACCACCCGGTGACGTCTGACGCAGTGGAGAGAGATCCTCCACAAGGATCTGAAGGTTTCATAGCTGATTCTGGTGTCGGTTCCGAGAGGAGCGTTCCGCTCACCTCGCGAGTTTTATTTCCTCAGGAAGAAGATTTTCAAATTGAAGAAGTACCTGAACCTCCTACGTCAGGTCCATCTCCTCTTCCTCCTAATTATCTGTTCATTTTTCAGTACATCGGACCTGATTTTGAGAGACCGGAAGATCTTCTGTATCATTCATACCTTTCGATGGCCACGACTGGGAACGTGACTTCTGCCATGAGTGCTGCAGGCATTCAGACCCCTTCTTCTATTGAAGGAGGGGGCACTATGGCTTTATCTTCGATTGCTTCTAGTGCTACTGTGTTTGGCTCTGGGTTCACCCAAGCACAGGCTTCTCATTCTGGTCCCTTCTGTTCAGGGATGCCCACTAGTGGGAATCCCTCTTTTTCCTTTTCCGCTGCTGCAGCTGGATCTACACCCATGTCTTCCATGGCTAGTGGATCAGCTTATTTTTAGGGTTTCCCCTTTGGGACTGGGCACATTCCTAGTTCCAATCCTTCTTTAGGGTCCTTTCCGTTTACGTCTCAGACCCAGAGTTTCAATCCTTGGTCTGGAGGTCAGAATTCGACCACTTTTACAGGATGGAACCCTGTATTCACTACAGTGGGGGCAGGGAATCAGTTTTACGCAGGTCATCAAGGGAATACTTCTTTCCCTTCATCGAGTGCTTATCAGACCTTTTCTCCTCTTTCTAATTCCTGGAACCCCTATCAGGGGCTTTCCTCTTCATTTCATACTTCAGCGGGGGGAACTGGTCTGGGCTTTGGTAACTCTGCGTTGGGAGGAGGTTCTTCTCCTTTTTCTACGAGTCCTTTCTGGCAACCTGGTGCCTCATCAAATCCAGGGTATTCTTTTCAGAATGTTGGAAATCCATCCCATCAAGGATGGAATCCTCAGGCTCTGCCTCGCTTACCTTTTCTAGCAACGTTAAACTTGCCAGATCTGTCGAAGTTGACTAATGATCCGATTCGTTATGGTCCGGGGTGGCCTCCGGTTCCCACCAAAATTCCTTCAGACATTCCAAAGTTTGAAGGCAAGAATGGAGAAGATCCGGCTGACCACATTACTACTTTCCATTTATGGTGTTCTTCGAACTCCCTGATCGATGATTCAATTAGGTTGAGATTATTTCAACGCACCCTAACTGGAAACGCCGCCAAATGGTATATTGAGCTAACTGGGGGCAGTTTTTCTACATTTGGAGAACTGGCTGTTACATTTCTGAACCATTTTCAGTTGCCTGTCCGATATGATGCTGGGACTGAACTCCTAGCTAATTTTAAACAGGACGATGCAACCCACATTTCTGATCACATTCAGGAATGGAGGAGAAGGAAGAGGCTGATTAAAGCTCATATTCCAGGTGAATTCCTTTTGGAATGGTTTCTCAAATACCTACAGTCATATATTTTGAAAGATGTATCCCTCTCCGGGGTATTTTCTGAGGAGCATGCCATTTTTAGGGCCCAGCAGCTAGAGTTGATATATTCTCAGTCTGGGGTCATTCACAAGTATTTGCCTAATGCTCCTCGCTCCAAATTAGATCTGTCTAAAACTAAGCCCGGTCCTCATGGCGACGGACTGATTGGATCGATCAATAGTGGTGCAGCCAGCTTGCTTACTCAATTGCAGCAGTTGTCTTTGCAATCTGCTTCTTCTGGTCAGGCTGTGCCTACTGAGTCATCACCTTCCCAGTCTTTGTCCATAAATGTTGTCCAAGCTTCTGATCCCAAAGGAAATCAACAATCCGATGGGAAGAAGAAGGGACGAAATAACAAGAAGAAGGGCAAGAACGAGAAGGGTAATGCAAATGAAACCAACGAGCATGTTGGTGAGGGTCCAAAGGAGAAAAGGAAAGTGAAGTTTCCATGCAAGCTATGTGCTGGAGACCATCTTACACACCTTTGCCCTAAAATTCAGGATGCGCAGCGCTTGTTAGCCCAGCAGGGTTCTTCTAGTTCCCAGGCTGTGTTAACAAACCCTTTTCCCCAAGGGCAAAAATTAGTTGTTGGCGCGAACCAAAATCCTGGGGCTTCCTCTGGGGGCACCCAGGAAGGGGAAATTCCATCGAACATTTTCATGATGAGTGCTCACGCGGATGTCGCTACGAGATCCCGTGATTATGGCGGAGAAGAGTCTTCGAAAGCTAAGGATACTCCTGATGCTACTGAGCCGCTTCACATTACGAAGCCTACTGTTGAGTCTATGCCTCGGATGCCCAAAGCATCTTCTAAGTGATCAACGATTAATCCAAATGCTAGGGCTGCCCAGAACTACTCTATTGTGGAAGATCTGGCGCAGAGTCCTTGTGCTATGTCGGCTTTAGAGGTACTCCAGTCTTGTCCGGCTCAGCGCAGTGCTTTGCTCACTGCCATTGGGGCTATTGATCCGAAAAATTCTCTTCTGATTACTTTTGATATGACTAATTTTAAGAAGAGACTTCCTCATCACATGGCCTTTCATATTAAATCATCGTACCGGAAGTGTAACATCTTTCGGACGGTTGTTGATGAGGGTGCTTCCACATGCGTGATGTCTCTCGCATGTTGGAAGACACTTGGATCTCCCAAAGTTGTTCCATCTAGCACTGTTCTGACTGCGTTCGATGGTCATTCTCACAGACCCCATGGTATTGTCCCAGCTTTGCCCATCTGTGTTGGGGGAAAAACTGTCAATATAGAGGTTGAGGTAGTGGACGCAAGCTTGGACTACAACCTTCTGTTGGGGAGGAACTGGATTTATGAGATGGATGCCATTGCATCCTCATTATTTCGAATTATATGTTTCCCCCACGAAGGGAGGATCGTTACAGTGGATCAACTGGACTGTCCTCCTGTAGACCCGAATGCGTCTACTGACTCATCTGTTCCTAAGTTGGATAATACTAAGGCGCCTGTTGAGAATCTAGGAGTTGGAATGTATTCTTCCTTGATGGGTACTTTCGATCTTCCTCCTCCTAAGGTTCATATTAATGCTATTTCATCCTCCAAGGCTCCCCTTCGAAGAGAGTTCTTTCGAACTCATTATTTTTCGGACCCTTGGACCTTACCTTCCCCTACTGCCACATTAGCGGAAGGTCAAGTGAGTGGAATGGCATTTCCGATTTCTGCAGCTGAGATTGCATATCAGTCTATTGTTGACACTGCAGAATCTACTCCAGCTCCTCTTTCACCGGAAGAGTTGGATGGTGATGTGGCCCCGGCTTGGACGCTTAGTTCTTCTTCGGCCCAGGATTGCCTTGATACCACTCTTCCATCTGAAGAGGCAATCCTGGAAGCCATGACTGGTATAGATAGACCATGGGATGATTTGCATCATCGGTCTTACTTCCTACCTGACTTGAGCGAAGTTGAAACTAGTTTTCCAAGTCCTCAGTCTCCTGGTCCTGTTCACCCAGTCTTGAACCCTTTGGCACCAACACAGGTTTATGCTGAAGGGAACATGGCTGTGATCTCTCCTACTATCCCGGTGAACATTTCCAGGGATCCCAATATTATCGAGAATGTCTTCATCGGAGCTGAATGTTCCCGTGAAGAGGTTCAAATTTACACCGAGCTCTTTAAAGAGTATAGGGATGTATTTGCTTGGTCTTATGAGGAAATGCCTGGCATTGATCCATCTATTGTCCAGCATGAGATCAAGACATATGAAAACGCTAAGCCGGTGAGGCAAAAACTTTGTCCGGTCAATCCTAGGAAGGCAGCAGCTATCAAAGCTGAAGTTGAGAAGCTGCTTAAGGCGGGATTCATTTTCCCTGTTCCTTTGACTGAATGGGTTTCAAATCCCGTTCTCGTAGATAAAAAGCAAGGAACGATTCGAGTGTGCATTGATTTCAGAGACCTAAATAAAGCATGTCCTAAAGATAATTACCCCACACCATTTATCGATCAGATCATTGATGAGTGTGCCGGTAATGAGATTTTCTCCTTCATGGACGGTTTCTCCAGATATAATCAAATTACTATCCGTCCTGAAGATCAACATAAGACTGCCTTTATTTGTCCCTGGGGTACGTTTGCATACAAGAAGATGCCTTTTGGTCTTAAAAATGCTGGGGCTACCTTTCAGCGGGCCATGTCATATGCCTTTCACGACATCAAAAAGATTATTGAGGCATACTTGGATGATTTAGCTGCTCATTCTCGAAAGAGGATGGATCATCCTGGTCACCTCCGGAAAATATTTGAACGATGTCGGTTCTATAAGATTAGATTGAATCCGAACAAGTGCGTTTTCGCGGTTACATCCGGTCGGCTATTGGGATTCATTGTGTCCAAGGAAGGGATTAGGGTAGATCCCTTCAAGGTTGAGGCAATACTTCGGTTGCCTCCCCCGTCCTCTATTCGTCAGCTTCAAAGTCTACAAGGAAAGTCTAATTTTCTTCGGAGATTTATCGTAAATTATGCTGAAGTTACAAAGGGATTTATGATATTGTTGAAGAAGGGAGTTCCATTTCTTTGGGATGACTTCGCTCAATGCTCATTCGATGCTTTGAAGAAAGCATTGACCTCTACTCCTTTATTGAGTCCACCTGATTATAGCAGGGATTTCCTTTTGTATCTGGCAGCAACAGAATCTACCATTGGTATGGTTCTGGTTCAGGAGGATGATTCTCTTGCAGAGCATGTTATATACTACCTTAGTCGAGGCTTGGTAGGACCTGAACTCCGGTACACTCCGATAGAAAAATTAGCTTTAGCAGCAGTTCATGCTGTGCAGCGACTCCAGCATTACATTATTCTTCGCAAAATTTATGTTTTGGCAGCAGCCAATCCATTTCAGTTTTTCCTCAGTAGGCGAGTGATTGGGGGAAAATACAATAAATGGATTGTGATTTTACAGGAGTTTGATCTTGAGTTTATGTCTGCCAAGTCCAAGAAATCATTGGTTTTCGCGGAATTGATCTCCGAGTTGCCCTGTGGGGAAGAGATGATCTATGATGAATCCTTTCCGGATGAACATTTGTTTCTTATCTCTTCACAGGATCCTTGGTATGGAGATATCATTGTGTATCTCCATACTGCGAAGTTTCCCTCTACTTTTTCGAAAGATGAGCGTCGTAAGCTGCGTCACTTGGCCAAGAATTATTTGATTATTGGTGATGCTTTATACCGTCGAGGGGTTGATTCAATCCTGAGACGCTGCTTAACTCTCGAAGAAGCTGAGGCTGTGCTGAATGATTCTCACAGTGGAGCTTGTGGGGATCATTTATCTGGGCTTGCTATAGCCCAAAAAATATTGCGTGCTGGATACTTTTGGCCCTCGATTTTCAAAGATTGTATAGAATCGGTCAAAAAGTGTCATCCGTGTCAAGTCTATACTCGAAAAATGTGCGCTCATCCAGCTCCGCTTTTTCCAGTCATTACTGTTGGTCCCTTTACAAAGTGGGGTATTGATTATACTACTTGTAACCCGCCTTCGGCTAAAGGTCACAAGTACATTATTGTAGCAGTAGACTACTTTACAAAGTGGGTCGAGGCTATGCCTACTTTTGGGAATGATGGTGAGACTGCAGCTCTTTTCCTTTTCAACCAGGTTATCGCTCGTTTTGGTATTCCTAGAGAGATTTTCACTGACCATGGCAGTCATTTTCAGAATAGTATGATGGCTGAGTTGGCTCTCAAATTGGGTTTCCGGCAGGAGCATTCATCTCCATATTATCCTCAGGGCAATGGGCAAGTGGAAGCCGTGAATAAATCCTTGAAGACAATTCTTCAAAGGACAATTGATAAAGCTAGATCCAACTGGCATATTATGCTATATCCTACACTTTGGGCATTCAGGACGTCAGTGAAAACTGCAACTGGATTTACTCCGTTTCAGCTCGTGCACGGGTTGGAATATGTATTTCCTATTGAATGTGAGATTCCTTCTCTTAAGTTAGCTGTTGAACTTCTTCCTGACACTTCTAGTCTTGAAGAATGGCTCCTTCATCTGGAACATCTCGATGAGCAGCGTCGGGATGCCACCACGATGAATGAAGCGCATAAAAACCGAGTTAAAGTTCAGTACGATAAGGCGGTCAAACCCAGGGTTTTTTCGGAAGGTGACCTTGTTTTGGTCTATGCCCAAGAAAAAGATGCCCTGGGGGCAGGAAATTTTAAGTCTATGTGGTATGGCCCCTTCATCATTAAAAAATTCCTTAAGAAAGGAGCGTATACCTTGGTTGATTTTGAAGGGAACGAATTGTCGGAGCCCCGAAATGGGCTCTATTTGAAGAAGTATTATGCCTAGGCTTTGGCCTGGCATGTTGCTTTTGTATATAGTAGTTTTGTTTTGTACATATCTGGTTGATTTTCGATCTTTGATGAGTTGGTGATGTTTTTGATCTGCTTTGGCAGGTTGTGTTGGATGTCATGAGTCATTTTGGTTTGGCCGATGGTGCTAGTAGACACACCCGGAACTTAGCTTCCGCGGCTTGGGTGCTTCATTATCCATCCGGTCAGTTGTTAGTATCAAGAGGGGTCTGCATTGGTCCTGCTTCCAATAATATAGCAGAATACACTGCAGTTGTTTATCTACTCTCAGAGGCAATATCTTTGGGTGTTGATTCGTTGGTAGTTTTCTTGGACTCTCAGCTGGTGGTGTCGTAGTTGAACAATACTTATCGGGTTCGTGACCCATTTTTATTACGGTTGTTCTTGAGGGTACGTTTGTTACAAAGATCATTTCAATTTTTAACTTTCATTCATATTCCTCGAGCTGAAAACTGGTTAGCAGACTCATTAGCTAATCAAGCAATTGATTGGCATATTAATCCTTCCATACAATAAAATTTAATCATAAAAAACATCATACATTTGATACATTTATCACATCACATCAAATATCACTGTATATATATCATCAGAGTGTTCAAAAACTTTACAAAATTTGGATCCATAAGGTCATACAAAACTTGGGCTTATGCTAGATCATGTTCAGTCTCAAAAAAGAATATACAGTCATCTAATACATAATATTTGTCTACTCCTGAGGTCCCTGCCCAGAATTCGTGTTCCTATAGAACGTGACCGCGGTGGCAACTCGGCGGAATAATCGTACCCAGTCTCGGGGCACTCCTACCACCCGTCTCTGGATGGCTTCCGGCAGGTCTTCCACGGCAGCCATAGGTATTTGGCGGGTTAACCCCTCCAAGTTCCTCTGCACAGCCTGGAGGGTCCTATCTGAATCCACTGTATCTGCTTCGCCCCTGCGACACTTGTGGCGCGGGAAACCCTCAGGTCGCACTGGTCCAATATCTGTATCATGATCATGTTTACATTGTCAGTCATTATGAATCCAATCAAAAAACATGTTTATTTTCATTTTTTCATACATATTTGAAAAAATCCAAAAAAATTATATAAGTCAAAATTTTTTGCAAACTTACCGACTGTGCCCCATGCTGTGCCTGGTGGAAGAACTAGATCTGGATCTCCACGAAAGTCCATCCCGGCATAGGGATAGTCGTCCACTGCGATGATTTGTTCTCCCCACCAAAGGAAGAACTCATCATCCCAAGTGGTCTGGGGAACTTCACTTCCCCCTAATCTCTTCATCATGTCCGCCCAACGGGAAATTCTTGGGTCTCTCGGGCTGCTGATGGTAGAGATAACTCTGGGTCTCAATGCTGGTATCTTCTCAAAGAAGAATGTCATCAAAATAGTACCGTACCTAAAGTGTTTGGTCTTTGCTTGGCAGATTGAGGTTAACTGTTGCTTCATGTTCAGTAAAAGGGCTGTGCACCAATCATACACATGAGTCAAGCATTCCACTGCTATGCTCATTTGCGTCCTGGATGCCTGATGTAGGGAGGCAGATCCTGCCACTCTGCCAATGGTGAAAAGGAGGATTTTCATGTGCAAATCCCGTAAATATTTAATAGCAATCTGAGTTCCAACTTTCTTGGAACCCTCTACGCAATACACGTGGACATAATCTTCCACGGTTAGCCCTCCCAGGGGCTTCCCGTGCAAGTCTACTGGTTCTCCCCTCCGGGAGAGTCCAGTGATAAAATATATGTATTCCACTTCAATGCATATTGGCATCTGATCTATAATGAAGCAATCTTGGTCTGGTTCCCAATAATTGACGAGCATTTCTAGCAACCGGACATTGCTTTTCATATTTGGCATTTTGAAAAATTTGAACAATCCGCAATTTCGAAGAATATTTTGCGATGCTCGATCTTGCATGACCTCTTGATCAATTGCGCTATGTTCACGCTCCCTCCATGAGATTGTCATCCTGTCAAATTTCAACAAATCATCCATTAGCCACGCATTTTTTGATTCGGACCTGTGCATACGTGACTTTTTCTATGCACAGTCGCATGTATACACGACTTTCCTATTACCAACCCGCGTATGCGCAAGTCCGAGTTTTTTAGCAAGGGTTTTAATGGTGAAAATCACTAAATTTTAATTTCCAAATGGACAAAATGATTTGCAAAGATGATTGAGGAGCCTACCTGACAAATTCGATGCGATTCGACGGTCGGTTGTTCCTGATTTGACGAAAGAATTTTTTTGCTCCAGAGCACTTTTTTCCAAATCAGCAATGCAATAATGAACCAAATATGAGGTAATTTGTCTATTTATGCCTAAAAAGTTGAAAATTTTCACAAAAATTTGTTATGCTCATTTTTTCGATCTATCTTAAGCTGCATAACCCGGATGCTTGGAAGTGCCCAGTTTGGTATGTTTTCAGGTACATTTTGACGATTTTGAGATTTTTCCCGATTTTTGATCCATGATTACTGACTCGTCACGGCAGGTATATGATCTTCACTGGCATATAGGTTAGGGAAATCACTTTCCGTTGCATCTTGCATACTAGCCTCCATACTGATCACTTGCCATAGGGTCGATCCCATCAGGTCATGACTATTACACCTATTTCACTCGCCGATTATTTAATCATGACTTGATGGTAGAGCCTTCCTTTCCATGGGCTTCTTAGTTAGTTCCTCGCTATCACTTGTTGCCCATGCTGCGTTTTATGTAGGCTCGGGAGTCCTCTTTAGTCCCGCCATGACTTATGTGTTGAAGCTTCATTCTTCTTCTTCATCACTATCATTTTTTCTGGCTTTTACCCTAGAGGCTCCCCGGTGTCGTTAAGTTGTATTACTGCATTGCATATTGGCTACTTGTTTATCCTGGCCTTTAGCCGGCTTCATTTGGACTCGATGTTTAAGCCAACTTTTGACCTTGACTTTCTGTACAAGTTAACCATTGCATGCACTTAGCTATCACGACTTGACACCTTTGTACCTATGGATGGAACGTTCCTCTGAGTATCACTGACCAGTTTTCGCCACCTTGCATTGAGCATAGGATTGTTCCAATCCCCGGAACTAGTGCATCTGCTTTCTTGATACTCGTTCTATCCATTGTATCATAGCATTCTTTTATTCTTTTTCAGGCTTATTATATGAAAAAGATAAAAAAATCAAATATAACAAAAAGAGCGGGAACGGGATGTATCTTCGTTATTTTGATGGCAGTACAGAGTCAGTTTGTCGCCCTTGAACAAAGCACATATACTTCTATATATTTCCTTCATTTGGGATGGTTCTAGTTTTGACCTAGGTTCAGCCTTTACCATGTTTCACTTGTCAGTTCTCCCCCGGTTGGTTATCTCTTCCAATCATATGGAGAGTTTGTTTTGCCTCCTGCATGACAGACTTATACAATGTCACTTTTTACTGCCATGGTCATCACGAGTCGTGCTTTTGTTCAAGGGAAGTTTAACCTGAGTCGGCCATTCTGCGGTGTCTCTTGACTCATTATTCAGTCGGCCTTCCCGGTCTTGTCAGTATCATGTTCTATCACATCAGATGTTTTGGTCTTCTGCTCGTGCTGGTTTAAGAAGGTCCCCATTGACTTCTTGCCGGCGGGTTTGTCTCTTATCGACTACGACACATTGCTCTGAGAGCAAACCTAGAGCCGCACCTTGGGCCTATTTCCATCATTGATAGGTGACCTCGTGCTCAGCATTTGATCATCATCATGGGTCTTTGACTGAGTGGTTTCCCCCGTGTTCAACGTCAGCACACATTATCACACTTGGGATTCGTGCAGTACCTGGATTTCCATTTGACCCTATCGGTGGATTTCTCGCCTCTGTGTCAGATTTCATTATTGGTTGGTTCAGAGGGTTTCTTCTGTGCGCTAGCTTCATCTTGTGCACGTCGGAAACGTACTTCGGTTTTGGTTCCATCACTCTACTTCGTCCGATTCCTTCCAAATCTTGGCCTGCGGGTTACACTCGCGCTGGACTGATGTGGGATGCCTTAATGCCTTCCTTCCAACAGATCTTTTCCCATCGACTTCGACTCATTGCTATGGGAATAAGGTCTAGAGTCTTTTTGTCAGTACCTTAGGGTTTGCAGTCATCAGTGGCAGACTCTTCGCTATCGACAGTGGGGATTCATCATTGCCTCCTGATTGGTAGATTCTTTCAAGTTTTCGACTTCAACTCATTCATTCGCACTTGTCAGATTGTACTGGGGCACCTTGACACTCATTATCATTATCGGTGGGTTGTCTCGCGTTGGTTAACGGGATACATCATTGCCCGGTAATCCAACGATTTCTCACATGGTCGACTTCACCTCATTTATTCCCATTGTGTAGAATTGTGCCATAGTGATCGGTGAAGACCTCGGGTTGCATCAGCATTTCTCGGTTCACTTTTGACAGTCCATTCAGTTTCTGCCAGTGATGCCGTCCACCCTTATATGTTGCAGTTTAGTACAACAGCATCCTATATGTTGGCTCCCGAGTTGCGTGATTGTACCGTTTGTTCCACCTCTTATGATTCGGTACTTGGAGATTCAGTTACTTATATGATCAGACATCCAGTTGCACCATCCTTGATCAGCTTTCTATATGTGATACTTGGACATTGATTCAAACTTACACTTCCGGGCCATGCTCAGATGATTCATTGTGTACTTTCAGTTCAGCTATACTTGTATACATGTTGGATCTATTCACTACTTTCTATATGATGTATTTTTGACTGAGCATGGGTATGCCCGCCTCAACATGAGTTGAATCTCTGTTTTCTTTCATTGGTTTTTGGTAGGCTGAAATCTGGTGAAGTCCTCTCTTGTCCTTGCGAAGTTCTTTCTATGTGCATAATACATTTCGGCCATCATGTACCCCTTCTGACCTCATATATTAGGAGGCATCTATTATAGCATCATTTCTCACCTTCATATGATTCATGATTTCTTTTATGGCTTTGGGCACCCATTCCTACAGACTTGGACAAATTCACTAAAAAACAGTGTAAAAATCCCCATACGCGATTATGCCCAGACTTTTTCGCGTGTATACGCGAGTCCACATGCACTTTTCCGCATATGCCATTAAAATCATTAAAAAATATATAAAAATTCCCTATTTTCGGGCTGGGTTGATGGTTACTCTGGTAGTTCAACCACCCCAGCACGTGGCCAACTGTTTCCAACTGTTGAAACTACTTTGAGGGAGTATAAAAGCACCTCATGTGTATGTCCTAAGGGAGAGAGAGAATTTATTGATATTATACTCTGTTGGTATTCCCTATCCAAGTTTGAATTCCCGTGCCTCCTGCACTTCCCAGTTCATTATAGGAAACCTTTGTTTCCTGGAGATGCTCATCTCTTTATATGTCATCTCGTTTGCACCAGTTCGGAAGGAATCTTAGCGAGGCAAGGGTGGGACGGATCCGGACGACGGTCTGCTCGAAGATCGTGGAAGGATTCAGGTGATCTCTCCACTTGTTATTTCTGTACATGCTATTTATAATACAAAAGTACCATCTTGTTCCCGAAATATACGTGTTAGTGTCTGCTTACATATATGAGAATATTGTTATTTAAGCATTCATTATGGTTTATCTAATGTTTCATATGGATTTCACTAACATTTAGAGTAGATATATGCTGTACAACCAGATCTTTGTGCTTGTTTCTTCTTGTCTTTCAGGTTAAGAAGGAAGAAGGGTTGCTGGGGGTTTGGACCCCGCGGGATCTGCTTCAACCGTAGGACCTACGGGTAACTTCCTCGATCTACTCTATTTATTTTTTCATGAACATGTATGGTTGTGTGAGTCCTTCTTAAGTAGCATGCCCTCGCTCTCCGTGGAGGTTTAAACCCAACAACCTTCTAGGGTGAAATTCTCTCAAACACTATCACAACAATCAGAGTGCACCCATGCAACCTTGGTACACCCCCACTCCTCTATCCTGGTCTACACCTCCTACTTGGCCTTACAATCCTTCATATCATCCTCGGCCCGTAAACCAACCATTTCAGCAGTATGTTCCACAACAACCTCAGTGGAACAATCGATCCCAAGGGTGGATGCCTCCAAAAAATCAACCACCTGCTCTAATGCCTCCACCCCAACCTCAACTTGAGCTTACTCATGCTACTCCACCTAGTTTACTTATACTTGCACAACCCAATCTAAACCCAAACAACAGACATGCACAAGAGGCTCCCAGTGGAGAAACATCCTATCCAGCTTATGTTTTCGAGATACAGGAGGTTAATTTCAGGTAGGGAGGAGGACTCCCAGACAACCATCCTCCATCTCCACCTGTATAGGTTGAGGAAAAGGTAGAAGGTAACACTAAGATCCAACAACCTCCTTTTCCTGAGTGCTTGATCCATCCTAGTCAGCACACCCTAGAGGAGATTGAACTCCTTGGAGAATTGGAAAATTTGTGTGTAAATATACCACTCCTCCATGCCATTAAGGATGTCCATATCTAAAATAGGCTCATCAAAGAAAATTTCTTCAAGAAACCCGGGAGAAGGAAGAGAGATGCCCCCACCATTAATGTGGTAGGACAACTATCTAACCTAATGCTGGGAAGGGTGATATTTCCGAAGTACCTAGAACCTGGTAGTCCAGTTGTTGATGTGAATGTAAATGGTGTCATAGTACTCGACACTCTGATTGATCTAGGGGCTACCATAAATTTCATGACCAAGGAAACCATGTTGAAACTTAATCTCCAAGGGACTTTGAGGAAAACCACAACAGTTATGCAACTTGTAGATCGGTCCATAGTAAATCTGGAAGGAATTGTTGAGGATGTTATGGTTACAACTTAAGCTTGAGAGTATCCTACATATTTCCTTGTCCTACAACCAAATACCAAGTTTAATTTTTATCCCCTCATCTTAGGGAGACCTTGGTTAGCCTCTGCAGATTCCTATATTAGTTTTCGGGCTGGAAACATGACTATAAAAAATGGGCCTTTATCTAAACAACTGGCGTTATATCCTCCAGCCTAGCCTTCCATTGATCATGATCTCCCTATATGGTTGGAGGATGAAGAAGACGAGTTATATAACATTGCCCTTATATGTACCATAGATGTTATTCTTAGAGGGGGGCAGCTTGATGAAGATGAACTCATCGACCATGGCATCCAAAACCAGTCCTCCACTAACATTCCACTCGAAACCCTAGTCAAAGAGTCTGAAAGACAACCTTGCATGGAAGTGAGCTCGGTTGAGTCAACCTTTGAATCCACCAAGGCTATTGAGTTTGGGCCATCCATATCTCTAAAAATCAACCGAAACCTCTCGAATGAAGAAGAGAAGAAGTTATGCCATCTTTTGAAATAAAATCTTGAAGCATTTGCTTGGGACTACAAGGACATGAAAGGGGTGCATCCTTCAATACTTAGACATCACATACACATTAAAGAAAGCTGCAAACCTGTGAGACATCCCCAAAAAAAGGATGAACCCGTATATGAAGGACATATTCAAAGAAGAGTTGCAGAAACTATTGGATGTAGGGTTCATATATCCTATACCCGACAGTGAGTGGGTATCCCCACTTGTCCTAGTCCAAAAGAAGAATTGAATGTTGTGAATTTGTGTTGACTATCGAGAACTTAAAAAAACCACCAAGAAAGACCATTTCCCTTTGCCCTTTATACACCAAGTCATGGATGGCCTTGTGGGGTAGAATTTATTTTCCTTATTATATGGGTTCAGTGGATAAAATCAGATTCAAATCAGCCATGAAGACCAGCATAAGATTAATTTCACCTGCCCTTGGGGTACCTTCGGTTATAGATTCCTACCCTTTGGGTTGTGCAATGCCCCAACTACCTTCCAAAGAGCTGTCCTAAGCATCTTTTCTGAGTGAGTCCATGACTATATCAAAATATACATGGATGATTTCACACCATATGGGGATGAATTCCAGTAAGGTCTCTGCAATTTGGGTAAATTACTAAGCAGGTGGATTGAGATTCATCTCTCCTTGAGCCCAGAAAAGTGTGAATTCCTAAAGAAAGCAGGGGTTTTATTAGGACACTCCATATCCCAAGCATAAATATAGGTAGACCCGAACAAAATCACTATCATCAAAAGGGTACCTTCTCCTCAAATGCAGAAATATGTTAGGAGTTTCTTAGGCTTAGCTGGTTTCTAAATAAGTTTCATCAAATATTTCAGGAATATGGCTTTGCCATTATTTGGGTTATTGGCCAAATATTTCGAGTTTATTTGGTTTGGTCCTTGTTATGAGGCTTTCAAGCTCATTAGGGAAAAATTTGACTACTTCTCCCTTCCTCTGAGGTCAAAATTGGACTCTGCCTTTCCACATCCACACTGATGCATCACACAAAGTTGTAGGGGAAGCATTAGGAAAATTAGAGGACAAAATCCCTTATTCCATTTATTTCATCAACAAAAATTATCCAAGGCCAAGATGAATTATATCGTTACTGAAAATGAGATGTTATCCATTATCCATGCTTTGAACAAATTTAGGAATTATGTAATTGTATATCAGACCTTTGTTCACACTAACCATGTAGCCATCAAGTATTTAATGAGAAAACTAGATGTTAATGCTGGGATAATTAGATGGTTGTTACTTTTGCAGCAATTTGATTTGACAATTGTTGACAAAACTGGAAAGGAGAATGTTGTCGCAGATTTTTTGTCCAAGTTAGCTCTCCCTGCAGGTGAATAAGGAATGGTGGATGACCAGCTGCCAGATGAGAATATCCTTGCTATATCATCACTCTCACCATGGTTTTCTAATATAGCCAACCACATGGTTTCTGGGATACTCCCTCCCAATATTTCATTCAGGGAGAGGAGCAGAATCATCGGAAAAAGTGCCCCTTTCACATGGATTGGGGGAAACCTTTTCAAGCTAGGCCCTGATCAAATCCTAAGGAGATGTGTGAGGGAGGAAATTTTTTTTCATATTCTCTCTACATGTCATCACAGCCCATGTGGAGGCCACTTTGCTGCAAATATAACTACTTACAAATTTTTCTAGGGAGGGTACTACTGGCCTACCCTTCACCAAGATTCTAGAAGATACACCAGCAAGTTTGATCAGTGCCAAAGGATGGGGAAACCCATGCAAAGGGATGAGATGTCTTTGCACCCTCAAGTGTCTCTTGAGCCATTTGAAAAGTGGGGCATGGAGTGAAAACCTCTCTGAGGCACCCAAAGCAAGCTTGTGGGTTGAAAACGTCGATGGAGGCAGCTCACTTGCTCTAAAAATAAAAATAAAAAAAATAAAAATAAAAAGAGAATAAAGGTCCATGGGTGAAAACTTCTCTAAGGTGCCCAAGGAAGGTTTGTGGGTTGAAAACCTCCATGGAGGCAGTCCACTTTCTTTAAAAAAAAATAAAAAATAAAAATAAAAACAAAAAAATATACATCTGCATGTCTATGTTTTCTATGTTTGTTGTCTTGTAGGTTATTAATGGTTTCTAGAAACACATGGAAGCATTCATTTTCTTTTCACTTCTTCTATTTACCGTCCATCCCATCATTCACTCCATTCATTTTCATAAAATTCCTCCATCACCTCCATACACCACATTCCTCCATTCCTAAGCACAATGTAGCAAGGAAAGAAAAACACAAACTGCTATAGACATCAGGGAATTCTTACAACGCAAAAATATGTTCATTAAAAATAAGAAATAACAAAGAGAGGAGCTGATAAAGCAGACCCCATGAAATACAAGAGTGCCACACATGGAATCTAGAGCACTGCGCATGGCATTTATAATGGGAAGAAACATCAAGAAAGATTAGAAACTCACTCAGAGATTTTCTCATTCAGCAAGATGCTCACTCAGAAAACAATAAAATAAGGAATAACACAATATATAAGAGGCTTGTCTACAAATTCCAGCTCTTTCAAATGCCTTTACACCAACAGGTAAACTCAGGTGTAGCTTCTCACCCCTCGCTATGCATCCATAATAGCCAGAAATAATTAAATTTGTAGACTTATAGTTTAAGGGGCAGAAAGGTCACCAGTTAGCTTTGCTAGCATCACGAAGTATGACGAGGGAGAACTGCAAAATCATGCCACCTAGGCATGCAAAATAAAAAAATTAAATCAAGTGGAGTAGAGGAGGACAAGGGTAGGAGACGCACATTATCATCCAGTTAACAAGAATAGGGTCCAACTGTCTACAACAAGAACTAGAGCTAACCCAAGTTAAATCAGTGCTCCAAAATTATTTGCGCAATCTAATAAAAAGAGATCCCATCTCATCCAAACCATTGAATTGAAAATTTTTGAGGGAAAGAGACTGAAGGGAGCCCATAACACAAGAGTACCAAGAGTGGGTTGTGTATTTGAACAGCGTGCAGTGGCAAGAGTAGGAAAACATCACCAAAGCATAGCCGAGGCTAGCTTCCAAAGTATATTTCATATCAGAAAAAGTAGCAAGGGACCAAGGGAAGCTTTTCTCCTAGCCTTAGAGAAGAAAGAGAATAAGGAGAAGAAGATCCAAAAGAAGAACTAGAAAAAGAACCAGAAGAATAAGCACCAGAAGAGGAACTCGAAGAAGAGGAGCAAGAAACAGAGGGCCAAGGAGAAATGAAAGAAATGGAAATAGATACAGAATTCATAAAGGTAGCAGAAAGTGAGAAAGAAGCAAACTCACAGCACAAAGCCACATCCCATAAATATAAAGAGGTAGTTGCCACCTTAGTTCCTCTAAGCATAAAGAGAAAAGGGCAGACCTCTATGTATTTTATAGCTAATAATATTTAGAGGATAAGTCAAAGAGAGACAGAAACTCCTCCCACGAGCCTGATTATCATTGAATAACCATCAAGGGAGGAGGAAAGAATCGAAGAAACAATTCTAAAGGTGCAACTGTAGAAGGCACAAGTAGAGAATGTAGCACTGATGAAGTAATTATAGCAAAAAGGGGAGCAAGTAGCCACCATGGTAGACTTATGCATAAAATCCCTTCAGTAGATATTCCCTTCTAAATCATATGCTATGTACCTCAAGGAGCAATGGCTTCGATTTCAAATCAAAACTCTAGCCTCCCATGGATCACTACCTTTCTGAGATTCTAGGTGATTCATAGATTTATACAAGCAAGATAACATGGTTGATCAGGAAAAAATGGCAGATTTTTTTGTGCATAACCTTGTGCTGACAAATCTAGATACTTGGGACCCTAATTCCACAATGAGGGATATAAAACTAATGGCTCTAGCATCTTGGATGATGAATGAGGACACTACAGAAAATGACATATGGAGGGTCATGGGAAGAAGAAATAGAGAAACCTTATATATCATACCACAAATTTTCAGCCCAAGAGGAGTCATCCTTAACCGTCGAGAGATTGAAAGGTACTCCAAACTAGTTGAAAGCTACCTTCAAACTCAAATGTAGATAATAGGCCTCTTTGATGATGTATATAGGCAGATAAAAGATAAGTTCATTATGGCCAACCAGAGAAGATGGAACAACCTCCCTCACAACCTCAGGAATAGGGAGTACCATACTCCATAAAGGCTGAGAGGTGCACTGGAAATGGGACCATTATACAAGAGGGTCATGCAGGCCAAAAATATCCAATGATTAGGACTAAAGCTCAACCCAACTTTTCTACTGGGGTTGAATGATGAAAAGGACATAGATGCAAAATATAAAGAATGGGAGACTGCAGAAAATAATAATGGTTTTTACCCCCCTTGGGGAAACTCCCACACTTATTCTTCAGGAAATTAGGGGGGTTGTCAAATCCTTGAAGGAAATGCAGGAGGAGGATTGGTTTCTCAGAGGATGAGTAATCATTCCATAGGGGGTAATGATGAGCTCCATCATTATACATATTTGGAGGGTTTAATGGTCACCTTTTTGCCTTCTTTGATCTCTTTTTCTTGAATTTTTATTATTATTTGGTTTTATGATGCTAGTATAGGTGGTGATTAAGTCTAACATACTCTGAGTTACTAATATGAGGTTGAGTACATAAAATCATGAATTATTATCATTTTTATAAGGATTTTATCATCAAGACATGGAGGAGACAACAAGGAGAAATTATAGGAGGATTTTCTACCCTCCTTAGCTCTCAAAGGCAACCAAAGGGTCGCAAATATTCTCTCCATAAATTTGAATTCCAAAGGCAGCCAAAGGATCCCTAGGGATTCTCTCTAGCAATTAGAGTTCTAAGGGCAGCTAAGCAACTCAAAGAGGAGTGCACTGAATCTTTGTTTAGTTGGAGTCAAGTAGACTCAATCAATATTTTCTAAGGATTTGTTGGTATTTGCCCTGTAGAATAAATAGAGCAATGCTAGAGCTAAGAAAGGTTAGAACTTTGTTGCAAGCTATTGAGCTTTTTATTATTTTACTCAGTGATCAAACTTTCAGAAATGTATGAGGCTATTCTTTTATAAAATGGGCATACTGATTTCATTTTATTGATTTAAGTTTCAAAGAGATAGGCTTGTGAATTAGGGCCCAATCCATGTGCCTCAGCCTCTCTATTGTATTTGTTCTCTTCTTTCTATCATTTCATTAGTTCTGCTTCTGATAATTTCGTTTATGTTTCAAGTTGTTGTTTAGTTTTTCTTTCAGTGTGCTAATGTAGGTTTCATTTTCTTGTGAGTAATAGAATAGAGGAGAAAAACAAAAAAATTGTGGATCAAGACCCCCTTCTCATCTCTGTCAATAGAGCTCAAGGAGGGCGAACCTTCCCATAGACCCAAAAATTGATTTCTGTTCATTGTTTTTGAGATTAAAAGTAGAGTTGCATTACCATTTTCATTCTTCCTTTGCACTGTATTTTTATGCACTTGTTTGTTCCTTTGTGTATAATTTAGCAGGTTGTTTGCAAGAATTATTGCTAAAACCCGAGAGCAGCTCCATGGTGCCTCCCCACTTCATTCTCCATCTTTGTCTTCACAATCTGCACACTGCTGTTACACCGTCCATTTACGCTTTTTCCCACTTATTCTCACTACCAAACCCATCTTCCTATTCATAAAAACACTTAAACCATCCAGCCCACCTTATTCCTTTGTTTTCATTGGTCACAGTTGCCTTACCTTTTTTAACGCAAAATGCTTGAAAACCATTAAAATTCGAACTCCACCTTTCCTCATTGAAACTCCTGCTACCGTACTTTGAAAATCGCAAATTGCACTGCGCGACCTTTTCCCTTTGTATTTGAAGACTTCCCACTCCAAACATCAATTGTGATAACTTCGCCCCATCACACATCGCAAATCACATCTTTTCTTTGGTTTCCATTAACGCTTACCGCTCTAACAACTGATTGCGATAATCCTCCGTGCCTTGCCACTACACGAATCACAAATCACATTTTTCTTTGGTTTCCATTAATACTTACCGCTTCCAAATGCCGATTACGATAATTATTCATACACCGCTGCATTGCAAATCACTTTTTGCACTTCACAACCTTTTCATTTTTCCTTTAGGACTTGCTGCCCCCGACACCGATTGCGATATTGTCATCACACTCTGCCACCGGTCCTACTTCCATGTCACCCGTCGCATTTTGCACTTCACAAATTTTTCCCCATCACATTTCTCACTTCGCAACTTTTTTCGCATCACATTTCACACTTTGAAACTTTTACCTCATCGCATTTTGCATTTCGCAATTTTTATCCTCATCGCATTCCACATTTCGCTCTCGCTCCCGAACATCACTTCCGCTACTCCTCTAACTTTTTGATATTGTGATTTTTATATCGCATATCGTATATCGCACTTCCATCTGCCATCAAAATTTTCAAATATTATGATCCAAAGAATTTTTGGGCTATAATAAAGTTTTAATAAGGTTTAAACCCATATTTTAAATTCTAAACATTGTTTTAGGTGTTTATCCCTCCATTAGCACCTTTACCACTTTCTTCTCTAAGATGCAAATAAATACTTTTTCAATTAGAATTAAGTCATGGATAGCTTAGCTGCATGGATAGAAGCATGGCAGATAGAGCATAATATAATTAGGGTGTGTTTAGCTGATTGACCAAGTTAAGTGTGGTTTAAATTAGTTTCCTTTCTACAATTTAAATTGGTTTCCTTTATGCCATTTCTTTTTCAGCAATTTATATTAGTTTCCTTTCTGCCATTCCTTTTTGCAATGTAGTTTAGTTTCCTTTCTGTCATTTACTTTCAGAAATTTAGTTTAGTTTCGTACTTATCATTTCCTTTCAGAAATTTAATTTATTTTCTTTCTGTCATTTCCTTTCTACACATTAAATTAATTTCATTTATGTTATTTCCTTTTTGAAAATTAAGTTAGTTTCCTTTCTATCATTTTCTATCAGCAATTTAGTTTAGTTTCCTTCCTATCATTTATTTTCATCAATTTAATTTATGTTCTTTCTTTCATTCCCTTTCTTCACGTTAAATTAGTTTAATTTCCATCATTTAAATTTTGCAAATTAAGTTAGTTTCCTTTCTATCATTTCCTTCCAAAAATTTACTTTTTACTTTTTATCATAGTTTAAGAAATATCACCCTTTCGTAAAGCAGAAGAGGATGACATGAAAAGAATGCATTTGTTGTGTATATAACACTGTCACCTCCGAGTTTATATGAACCCTAGGTTGATAAAGTAAAGTAGGGAAACCCTTGGGAATTGCGACACTCTTGGTGCAATACCAGGGCTCACCAGGTGGCACGAGTAGAACCTGATGTATTGTGCATATAACATTTTCACCTCTTAATTTTTTCTAAACCTCGGGTTTATAATTAAATTTGGTAGCCTTGGGAGTCTCAACATTCTTGTTGTAATACTAAGGCTCATCACCTACCACACTCAAGGATGCAACCTTATGTTGGTTCATGGAGATAAGGGGAAACACCATTATAACATGGGATGAGATGCGTAGGAATTTCCTTAAAAGGTATGAATAGTATTGTAAGTTACATAATTAAGGGAGGAAATATTTAAGATCTCATTAAAATAAGATGAAAGCTTGTAGGATTACCTTGACTGATTACTCTACAATCTACAAATATCTAAAAAAAATAAGGTCGGCCAAGACACATTCAAAACTATTTCCTTGAGGGTGTCCTAAATTATTCCATAAATGTTTTAAATTTAATGGGATCTAGGGATGTCTCAAAAATTTATTTAGGAAAGATTAGTGACATGTGCAGGGAGTATTCTCGCAGGCAAGCTACACATGGTATAAGAATGAGAGATATTCTTTCTAAGAATTCAAATTTTGTGACAAAAAGTGTAACTAAAATTGAATTAGGACACTTATTAGAAGGCTTTAAGAGTGATATTCCTGAAAGTATTAACTTAAAATTACACACTTTACAATGCAAGAAAAATCAAGAAAAGGAAAGAGAAAAATTTCAATATTTTTTTCTAAGTGTAGACATAATCACCCTTTGCGAGAATTTCCTTTAGATGTTATTAATTCATGTTTTATCTGTGCAGGTGACTATACAACACAAAATTTTCATTCTTCAGCTAATGTCAAGGTAATCTATTAGGAATAAAATCAAAAAATAGGGTAGTTGTATGCACTTGCATCAAAGAAACATTGGACACTAGGACCCTTAGGTATAAATTCATATCAAACATCTCAACCTTCTCACTCTTTTCCTGGAAACCAAAATTCATTTTAGTTCTTGATACCTCCTATGCCTTGTTATGCATATTCTCCATAAGTAATCCTGTTAGATGTCGTTTTTCCACAATGACACTTGACGGTTAAAATGGATCTCTCGCCATCCATACACATGTTTCAATTCACTCCCTTGCAAGTCAAACATTTAAAATCGTTGAATAAATCATGAATTTTGGGTCACATGGCCTTTTAACATGTTTAGCATGCACACATTTCCTAGTCAATTTCTGCGCATGTGTAGTTTCTTCCATTGAAACCTGCACAGAACTGCACTCTGTCTTCCATTACAGATTGCACACATGACAATGAAAATTAAAAATAAAGTTATAGAAGCCTTGTTGGGAAATTATATCCCAACTAGAAGCTTCTTGGTAAAATATTTTCAAGCCAAACCCCTCAATACATGGAGCTAACTCCCTTTAATCAAGGAACCCTAATCCCACTATTAATGGATCTCATCCCTCTTTTATGAATTTTAAACCTCCTCTATTTGTCCTATAAATTGAGTAGAGGCTAGAGGGTTAGGAGATTTAAACAAAAGGTAGTCTTGTGATGGTAAATTTGTATTGGGAAGCTTATCATCCAAGCAGACGATTTGAGGCATTTGGTAGGGACCTCATGACATTAAGGCATGGTTTTAAGGCTCTTCTTTTATCTTCAAATTAATACAAATGAGTCCTTTTTCTCATTGAATTGTCTTATTGAAATGATGATGATTTATGTTTCTTTATGTATTCATTAAGATAATTTCAGTTTCAAATCCCCTTGATCATTATATTAAGCTTTTTTTAAATCATTATATCTCATATGCCTTTGATCTCTTTTATGTATGTGATTGCAGGTCTTATCAAAGCCTTGAGGAGATTCATCAGGACAAATCAAAGATCTCCATCAATAATTTCATAAATATGTAAGGGCACCACTCTCCTTCTCTTGTTTTAATGATCTAAATGAATTTAGATTAGGGAAAGAGTTATTCAATTGTATGTTTGTTTCTAGTTTTCATTTAGGTATCTAGGGAGATCTCTCTAGTCCACAAGAGGGATTTGTCCACTTAACAAATTGGCAACTCTGCTGGGGAATGTCTTATGTCTCTTCATTCTCCTTGGTTTTGAGTATTTTCAAGATTATGAATTTTTAGATCCTCTAGGTAGATGTCCTTCCTTCCTTTAAAAAAAAAAAAAATTTCCTCGGCCTGCGCAGTTCTATTTCAGCAATAAAGCATAAATTTTCATAGTTTGCTTTCAGCAATAGATCACATGCTCACTAGATTTAACTGTCTACCTACTGAAGCCTTTGTTTTTTTTTGAAAAAATAAAATTTCTTCTGGTCAAAATCTAAATTTTTATTTCTGAATGGTCTTTTTTTTTTGTTTTTATATTTAGAATCTTTTTGTGACTTTGTTTGAATGCCATAGTGAATTCTTATTGGGAATTCAGGCTGTTCAAAATTTTTAGTAGGGTTTTCTCTGGGTTTTTTGTTGATTAATAAAAAACAGATTGGTTATTGCTTAATATCACTTTTGCCCTATATTTTTTCTATCAAATACACCATATTGGTTATTAATCTTACTTGTTTGAGAAAAATACTTCGCCTATTTGTGAAGAATCTTCTAGATTAGTGAAGTTAGAGTTTTCTCAAAGAAGTAGCATTTTTGTGAAAAGTGCTTCTATTTATTGAATATTAAAAGAGATTATTCCTTTTCAGTTCAAAGTTTTCATAATTTCACTTGTAGACATCATTAATTAGGAGCATTCGTTGCGAAATTTTCATTTTTAGAGTTTTATCGATTTCTCCACAAAATTTGAAGAATTGTGAGTGAGTAATTGTGAAAGAGGCTTTGTATGTTTATTTGACTTAAAAGAATTGAAATTTTCATTTAATTTCTACAACTTAATAAGTTTCAAAGTGAATTTGGCATTTCATGAAAAAAACATTATTGGATTTACAATTTTGCATTTATTTTGAAAATTCAAAGAAACTCTCACTCTTCCCTAACTAGAAATTCATCGAAAGGAAAATACCGAAATTTTATTTTTAAGTGCATTAAAGTATTTTGAGTCGGTTGAAATATCATCAGTTTCATGTCCATAACCCTCTCAGTAAGTAATAGCCAAATAACACAACATTAATTAAAATCAATCTAATTTTTTTTTACATTTTTAGGCCTCATTCCACCAACAAAGATCAGGTTAGTGCTTTGGAACAGGGAAGTGATTAAAATTTCCAAATATATAAAAATAAATTAGAATCTTGTGGTAGGGAGTAAATCTAGTTATCACAATTTTTCTCTGGGAATATCTTCTTACACAAGATTTAAGGACAAGGTCATATCAAGTCGGGTGAAGTAACCATACCTACTTCATTGGCTTCGGTATAATATTTGAACGCATTACAAATGGTGTCGAAAGGTACTTGAGGTCACTTGGAATTAAACCTCATATTTACCATGTTGAGGAGCTTTCAAGGGGATTGAGCTTTGTTACTAAGATCTTGCATGTACGATGGACCTATGACTGTCCTCGTAGGTTGAATTGTTTTAATTTGTAACCTTAGTGACCATAATATCAGGGATTTTTCTCAAGGTAATGGTGGATGGAATGCCTCTACTGTACCTAGAACAAACATTAACTAGATTCACTTGGAATTTTTGGAGTGTAATCTTCACTCGAGATGGCATAAGTGAATTTTATTTCACTAGATTGTTTCATTAAATAGGTTTTTAGGGTAAATGGTTCCATCCGCTTTACCTATATATTTTCACATCGATTTATGCGACGTTGGATTTAATCATCCACTTGTGATTTCACTATGAAAAGACGGTTTATGTGGTTTGACTCTTATATTTTCTAGTGCATAATAATTTGTTTATTTTTACTTTTTTGAGTCTTTAGGTGCGATTTCTTGATATTTTGTGATTTCATAATTAAAGTTAATCGTGGATGAAATACCATCAAAATCATGAGGATGCAAGGTAAACCCCTGAGTATAGACCAAGTCATTTAGATAACATTAAGGCTAAAAAGGAAAAATCAACAGGATCTGGGTGTTCAGATCAACCTGAAACATTTACTGTGGTACAATATAAAGTTGAAGTGAATCAACCTCAAGGATTTGAAAGAGACTTAGAACAAATTGAACCCATATTTACTGAGACTATTATTATAGAATCTGTCACTGGTGAAGCCTCAGACACACAATTAACTGAGCCATAAGTTTTTGAACCTGAGTTTGATGTTTTAGAACCTATGTCTCCTTAAAATGTTATAGGCTCTATTCTTTCTCTGCATTCACCAAAATCAAAACCTATTATTACCGAGAATCTTCCTACTAATATCATTAGTATCAAAGATATTACTGAAGACGGTGAAGAAGAAACTCCTAGTAGTCCATTTTTTGCTAGTGAATGGGGCTTTCCATTAGACCTTCCTATTTATCCTTTTTGACTAGATACTTAGTATCTTACACCTTTTTAATTTTTACGTTCATCTTCACGTGATCGCATTCCTTTTTACTCTTTTCCCAAAAATAATAGATCAGAAATCAATTCTAGAAGTATGTATACCAATGCATACATTTTTTTCAAATTCTACAGAAACATTTTTATATGGTAGTTTGTCAGTTCCTCCTGGATAGTAGTCACTTACTTAAACTTTTTCTGGGGCATCTCCTTCTTCTCAAATCTCTTTTGTGTCAACTATTTTATCAACTTCTAATGCCCCAAACTTGACCTCAGACCAATACATGCATATGCTTTCCGATGTCTATAAATTATCCAAAGGGATTTAAACTAATCTTGTAATGTACTAAAAAAAAATACTGAATCCTTCTACAAATTTGTAGAAACCAAATTTGGTCACAAAATCACATAACAAGTAAGATAAATAAATTTCCAATTACATTATAAAGATGTATCCGGGGAAATAAATTGCTCAAAACCCCACTATTTGTATATTGCATAAATTCAATACAATGAAACAATACAATGTTATTTCCATCAGTGAGAAACCTCTCCACTCTACTGAGTATCTCACTCTGGTCTAGGAAAAATCAGTCAAATAATTAACCAGTTCTCAGCCTTTGTATGACCAACCTTTCTCACGCATTCCTGGAGGAATTATATTATAAGGAAATTCCCAAGAATTTATTGTGTATTTTCTTCAAGGCGTCCTGATGAACTCATGCATGACAAGTACAATTTCCTAATTATACAATTGATAGTTATATTCCCTTTAACTTCAATCTCAATTGGGCCTTCCTTATAACTGGCATGCACCAACTATTTATAGAAAATTATCAATTAATTGATTGATCACTACTTGTGACTTAAATCAAATTTAATTCACCGGACCTATCACTAGCTCATCTCTTAGTTAGAACTAGTTAAACTGATTTTAACTCAATTAATTGATTTAACTAATTACAACTCACAAATAACTGTAACTAGACCCCCTAAAATCATGGGAGAACTTTGCATGCCCCCTCTATGATGCTCAACTCAAATTTCCTAAGCTAACTAAGTCTTCTTGACTTAGTTACCTAATACAAGTTGTCATGAGATGAAATTACAATTTCTCTTCCAATTTAATTAAGGGAAAAGTAAATCAGAAGCCCCCTTGGGTGCCATTTCAACACTCCCTCTCAACAAGAAAGGGATTATCTGCTACCCCGATCATGTCTTTGTGGAACTAAAATTTGCTTCTTGCCAGTGCCTCCATCAAGATGTTTGCATCCTACTCCTTTGTGGAAATGTACTCTAATGACATAATCTATCTCTACACACAATCTCTGAGATGGTGATATCGAATATCAATATTCATTGACCTGTCATGAAAAAATGGATTAACTGAGAGTTTGATGCAACTCTAGCTATCACAATAAATCATTGTGAGATCCATATGTTGAAAAAACAAACCAAAAAGTATCTTCCCCATCTATATGACCTCACATGCTTCATGACTGGACGTGATGTACTCTGCCTCTACTTAATTGAGTGCAAATGATCTGTGTTTCATGTTGTACCAGGAAAATGTTGTTGATCCAATGTTGAAGATGCCCCCTAATGTGCTCTTCCTTTTAGATGGACTCCCTGGGAGATCTGCATCAGTGAAGCCTTGATTCTTCACTCCCTTTGTATGTTTGTACCATATCCCACACTCTGTAGTACCTATGAGTTATCTCAACAAATAATTTCCTACCTTTCAAAATAGTTTGGTAGGTGATGAGGCCCATCATTAGGTATACTTTAAGGGGTTATAGTGTCACCTTTGTAGCTTATTTACTCTCTCACACACATTTGATTACATTCTATCATATTTTTCTTAGTAATAAAGGTGTAAAAGGATTATCATGAATTGAAGCCTAAAATGGTTTAATTGCAAGAAATAAAGCTATTTTTTAGTAAAATTCCATGTCAGGGTTCAGAGTAGACAACAAGGAGAACTTATAGGAAGGTTTTCCACCTTCTTAACTTCCACATTCAACTCAATATGTCCTTAAATCCTCCTCCAACAGCTGGAAATCAAAGGAAGGCAAGCAAGAGAATTTTAAGAGGGAGCCAACCTCCACACCTCTCGAAGATCAAGGGAAAAAATGCCTACTTTTTAGGGAGTTGATGGTAGTTTCCCTTTAGCATAAATGAACAAGAGAAAGATCTCATTAAGATTCGATTTCCAGAGACAACTAAAAAACTCTTGGATTTGTAGTAGAGATATTTTGACTATCATTTTTAATGTAAGAGACTTGTTATGAAATAAGAATGAGTAGTTGGTCTATTTCTCACTGAGTTGATTTCATAGGATTGAAGTTGGTGGGTTAGGTCCCAATCCATAAATTGTAGACTCTCTTGTGTACATGTGTGTTTCCCTTAAGCTTAAATATTTTTGTTGATTTCATTTCATTTTAGTGCCATCTGAAACATTAAAATTATGTTGATAGTACCCCTTTCTCATCTCTTCCATTGGAGCTTGAGGAGGAAGGTATCCCACCACAGGACAAAAACCTTCGGTTTATTATTTTTTGGAAAATATAAAATATTTTTCATTTTTTCTATCATCAACATGATGCATATTAGAGGTTAGATTTATGATTTAGGTGAATGAGTAGCTTAAGTTAAATTTAACTCATCTTTTCCACTATTTTACATGATAAGTTGTTAATGATAAATGCATGAGTGAATGTACTAGTTTCAGGTTTGGCTACAACATCAGAGAAGGATACCCTTTTCATCACCATCACTTTGGACTTCAACCCTCCTTCAGTTTACTTCCATTCTACTACCCACAACCATGTTTTGAATACCATCTTCACAACAATGAGAGTTCTTGGTGCAAGATAGGCCTTGCAAAGGATCTAAGCTTGGCCAAGGGATTTTTTCATCCCCCACCCACTTAGATCAACCTTACTGTTGTACCTTAAGAAACAATTCCTTAGCTGTGATAAGGAATCCATGCTTAAGACATTATCTGATTATGTCACTAAACATATATATCTGTCTCTGTTTGTAAACCCTTAAACAGTGATTATGTAACCTTTAAATATCAAATCCATGCATGTTCTGCAATGCTATATTCCACTGATGCTGAAATGAATGAACGTAAGAACAAAGAGAAGAGAATTTAAATCTGATATGATGTTTCAAACAGAATCTATCATTTTAAAACCCTGAAGAATTAAGTAAAGTGAAGGTAAACAGAGGAGCGCACATTAAGGTTGATTTAACTCTTAAATACACATGTATAAAGAGACCTGCTGCTCAAATTACTCTATTTTAACCATAGAAATGAAAACACAATGTAAACTAGATAAATTTTCAGCATAAACAGAATGATAGAAACTTTCATACTTCTTTCATTAATTTTCTATTCTTTAGTACAAAAATTTGCCTTCAGGGTTCAAAAACTCGAAACCTTCTCCCTTCTCGGAATTCTCTTTAAATACAAAATAACAAAACAGTTTTTAGCAATGAAACTAATTCTAACTGCTTTAACTACTTGGAGTTACGGAGGCACATGCCTCAAAAAGGTCCTATTAAAATTTACATGATTTTAAGAAAACAACATAGCAGGAAATAGAAATTTCCTAATCTATAAGAATAGCCGCTTCTGATATGGTTACTGAGTCAACGACTACTTTTTGTTGAGATGCTGGAATTCCTTTTGTTGAGTCCATTGAGAATGTTTTTCACTTTTTCCATATCTCACTTTGGGTTGTTGAAGAATTTTTGAAACTATGATATTCCAATTTGAATGCAACAATCTGACTGTGTGTAGGTATTTATGTGAAGAGAGTCTTGACCATCCATAACAAATTGAAATGTCTTTGTAAGAAATTGAACACGGTTTCCCCCTTTAAGATCTGCATCTTTTCATGTCTGTTATGCGCCTTGCTTTTTGCCGATACTAATGAGTCTTCATAAAATTTCCATATCAGAATATTTCCTTTCTCTGTCCAACATGAAGGTAAACCTGTCCTGATCAATTTATCAAATGATATATCAAATTTCCTCACTTTCTCTTTGATTTCTAGTACCCTCTTTTCTGCAACTCTCCAAAGATCATTTCTAATTATCATCTTATTAACCTCCACAGCATAAAAATATCTATCTTGTATTTCCATGTCTTCTAATTCCTCATCTGACTTGGAATTGATAAAGTCTATGAACTTCCTAGCCCAATTGGCTCTTTTAATTACCGTTTTCTTATCAGATAGCATCTCGTCTTCATGTTCTGAGATAAGGCTTTTCTCCTTTGCCACTATATTAAAGAAGTTACAATTGGACTTCATCTCTGATATAATCTCACCCCAAAGGATATCTTTAGCCTTTATAAGTGAGATGTTTCCTTTCAGTTTCTCTCTGAGATCTTTAATCTCGGCTTCAGCCTTTTGTAACTTCTGTTTATTCTGGTCAACTTCGTTTTCTAATGATCGTATGATCTTTGTGGCCGTTTCTAGTTCTGACTGAGCTTGCTTCCGATCTCTTTCTACCATCTTCAGTTCTAGGTCAAGTTGAGCAATCTGTGCTTGGGGATCTATATCACCTGTAGGAAAAGTAAAAGTACAAGTATGATTCTCAATGTGATCTTGTAAAGAGATGGCAGTCTGATTTACCTTAGATAATTCTTCCTCTTTTTGTAACACTTTCTGATGGAGATCCTCTTTCTCTTTCTCCACCTCTGCCACTTCCGCAGCCATTGAATGCTCTGCAGCAAGTAACTTTAGCTTTTTCCTCAGGGTGCATATCTCTATGTCAGCACTCTTCATGAGCTTCTGTACTGCAGATCTGTCATTAGGATCTACCCCAACTTTTATGATAATCTTTTTCAATTCCTCATTTTGACCTGATAAGGCCCTTGAATTGGCCTTCTCCAATTTGAACTGCTTGATAACCTTTTCTAACATATTTTCAGCTTTAACAGCCGTGGCATTGGTCTTAGTCAGATCATTGAAAATTAATTGTCCAGTCTACATGTGTAGATTCATCTTATCCAACAGTGGGATCTTTTTGACATCCATAGTTATATTTACAGCATTAAAACTACTTGAAGATCCAAGAGACATCGTTGTTGGATGTGTTAAAGCCATTCGGAATTGATCTTTCTCGAGATCCATCACAGTTAGTAACCTAGACTGATTAGTAGCTATGTGATGTTCTGCCTGAGCCTCCACACTAGCTTTTATTCTTTGATTCTTCTCTTTAATCTGTGTAAACACCTGTCTGACTGAGGGCACCTCTTGGTAAAGCTCATGACCTCCAGGGGAAGAGGGAGCATTTTTCTCTTCATTTATATGGAAGGTGAACACTGGTGAATTTGAAGAATGATCTTCAGCCAACTTAGTTCTTTTCTCCTCTCTTGGTTCTTCACCATCTAACTCAACAACAAAATCCTTACTTATTTTATTTATCCTTACAGTTATAGTAGGTGTCTGGATGCTTGTCTTTGCTAAATTTACTCCCCCAGGGTTTGCCAGCTTCTCTTGCTCAGGTCTACTTTCATGGGTAAAAGCAGAATATCCATTTTCAATTCTTCGTTGGGAAATAACTCCATGAGGATCATACAAACATTTCTCACCCAGTAACAGATGTGTTTCTTCCAACAACTTGGACACTTCACCAAATGCTTGTCTTGTATTTACCACAAAGGGTCCTACACTCATGGGCATCTTATACATGATACCTTTCTTCATGGGAACTAAATGCACCTGATCTACATTGAGACACTGTCTGATGAACTCGAGGGCAAAATGCCTCATAGGCACAAATGTTGGAAGCCTGTAAGGCTCGATATTAGCTCCATACAATCTTATCTAAGAATATTCCTCAAACACAAACCGATCCCCAAACCTGCAACTAGGCCGCAACTGTAAAAAATCCCTGGCTTTGGGTAGAAAATAAGGGGGAGAAACCCCATTCAATAATCTGTAAGCAATTGACATATAATTACTAGCAAACTCAAACATCCCTGCTTCATTTCCCTCTCTTCTAATTATGTCAGTCCAAAATATAACCGACTTCTTATGTTTATTGACATCCACTATATTTAGCCCCAAACTCATAAACTCCTCAACATTCTGATATAAGAATAAATAAACAATTAACGAGAGGAATTTAAAGTAACCTGTGAGAGCAAAGCTCATCAATTGAGAGTTGACAATTTCTTGCTAGAAAGACGGAATATCCATAACTATTCCCAGTTTCATAATTATTGTGTACATTCCTAATACTGATTTATCAACTATATGATCACTATCCTTGCCCAAAATTTCTGCAATGCAGCTCAAGACTGGTCGACTCTCAGTATCAAAAATCTCCAAATTGAATTCTTCAACTTCTGGTTGAAATTATTTTGAATTCGGTCTCAAATAAAACATACACTGATTAAATTATTCCCCTAAAAGGTTTTCAAAATAACTTGCCAATGAGATTTCTGAGAATTGAAGTCATGATTCGTCTTCGGGGAAACAAAATTCTTGACGAATTAGCTCCGTCGACACCTGTAGCACATTCTCCCCCTGCGAATTCATTATAAAGCACTTACCAGGATACATCGAAGAAACCAACCAAAAGATAAATTTAGGAAAGAAATGAGCTTTTGGGACACATGTAGACAGGACACCATATTTCCTCATGGCAGAAAAGACTGGGGAATTTTCAGCATTTAGGGTTACTTGATGATAAAGGAAGGGGTGGTTCATGGAAGACACAGTATCTTGGATATCTTGCTCACTGTCCATGAGGGAGATGTGGCTAGTCGCACCAGGTAGAGAAACTCGCTTGGCCATGGCTGAATAGACAATAGGAGTTAACCGTTGGGTAATGGGGAATGGAAGGGTGACGATGACACGACTCAAAGGGAGAAAGCTTTCAAATGACTTGAAAATGAAATAAGGACCAATTTAAGAGCTGCGCAAACCCATATTAAAATCCTGAACTGACATGTAAATAAAAACTGTTGACAAAGCTTCTCATGAATTACAGTTGTCATCCACATGGCTTCATGATGTCATCGCGGATGCTGTTGGAGTACGGCAGCAACCCTCGGCTGAACCCCCCACAGTGAATCCACACCATCGATCGTGACTTACCCCTCGGTCAAACAAGTCAACTGCGGGGGCACATGATTCAATAATGCCCGAGCTCTTTGTACTTTCGCATTTGATCATCCGGGTACAATCCTCAACACTTCACTACTTCCGCTCAGGGACTTGCTTGGCGCTTAAACACCAAATCATAATATACATCCAAATAAAGTTTAATAATAAACTTAATTTGCAACGAACCTCATAAATGCTTCTTTTTTATGCTATAGTATAAAAACATTATACCATAGCATATACTTTTCAGAATTTCAGATTTTTTTTTTATATTTTCAATTTTCAAAATAAAATAGAAAAGGATATGCAGATGATCCACAACATCTGGCTCCACCTGGGGATAGTGTTTTTGCCATGAAACACTAAGAACCTATAGATCAGTGCCTTCACTTTGGGCATGGAGTCAAAATTTCTTGATGAAAAATGTACAATGACAAAACTGGATATATATAATGATGGTGAAAAAACTGCTTAGTGTCGGAAATAATGCTTTAGATATTGCCCATTCACAGGCATATCTATTACTTCGCCTTCAATATTTTCCTTCATGAAGGTACTATTCATCCTGGCTTCACTAATTTTGAACGGACCATACCACAAGGGATCAAATTTGCCATGTTTCCCTTTGTCTTCTTTCCGAGTATCCCACCTTAATACCAGATCTCCCTTCTGAAACATGATTTATTTTGCTTTCCTGTCAAATATTGTCTTCATTTTCTGCTGGTAAGTAAGAAAATTCTCTCGAACCTTATTTCTGCTTTCACTTAACTCCAATACATTATTCATTCTTCTAATCCTGGCATTAGGTTCTGCTTGAGCATCTTGAAGGAAGGAAACCACAGGTTTCATCAACTGGGTGGGAAACAATGCCTGAGTACCATATACTAGTTCATAAGGTGACTTACCAGTGGATCTCCTAGTGGTCATCCGTGTTTCCCATAGAGAAAACACCAGCTTCGAATCCCAATTCTTCTGGTTTTCATTTATTGTCTTCAAAATATTTACCAATGTCTTGTTAGAGGATTCTGCCAAACCATTTCCTTGTGGATGATAAGCTGTAGAATGAGAAAATATCACATTATAAGTCTGACAAAAATTAATAAACCTGAGTGAGTTGAAAACTTGGGCATTATCTATCACAATCTTTACTGGACATCTAAATCTACTAAATATATTTTCTTCTAAAAACTTCATAACAACCAAATCATTTGCCTTCCTGGTAGGGATTACCTCCACCCATTTTGTAAAATAATCTGTAGCAGTAAGGATCCACTTAAATTTCCCACTAGATGGTGGATTGATTTCCCCAATGAAATCCAATCCCCATTGCCTGAAAGGCTCTTCAACAAAAATAGGAAGAAGAGGTAAAGGAGCTAACCTTTTCTTTTCTACGAACACCTGACATTTTTGACAACTTATGATTGTTTTATATACATCAGCAAACACAAAGGGCCAATAAAAACCTCATTTGAGAATTTTATGAGCAGTGACCTTCCAACTGTAGTGACCCCTGCACAAACATTCATGATATTCCTTAATTACTTTTGAAACTTCCTCCTCTGTCAAACATAACAATAACACACCAGCAGGATCTTTCCAATATAGCTTTGCTTCAATTATGACATAAGGTTGAGCTTTGAGTTTTAAAGCTCTGTATTTAGCTCTATCTATGGAAGGAGGACAAGAAATAGAGCATAAATAGTGAATAATATCCTTGTACCAATCTGAGCAGAGGAATTATACTTAATTATCCAGGTCATACTCTTGGATTTTAGCAATCCACTTGCCTCTTTTCCCTTCTACATCACTCTGTACTAAAACATCCTTTACAGCAGAATTAGGAACGTATGCTAAAATTTTGGACTGGAGAATATAGGTCCTGAATGCTTTCAATGCTTTCACCAGAGCATATACTTGTTTCTCCAATATATTATATTTTAATTCTGCATCTCGGAGCACTTTACTGAAATATGTTATAGGTTGTTCACATTTTTCTTCATTTCTCTGTAATAACACAGCAGCAATTGTTGAGAAAGACGCAAATGAGAAAATTTCAAAAGGCTTCAGATAATCTAGACTAATTAGAACAGGTGCTTGCTTCAGAGCTTCTTTAATCCTTTGAAAATATTATCTCGCTTCTTTGTCCCACTTCACCTCGGCATCCTTTTTCAACATATCTGTTATTTTCTTGACAATATCTGCGTAATTAGGAACAAATATTCTCAGAAAATTAATTTTTCAAAGAAATCTCTGAATATCTTTCTTACTTCGGGGCAGTGGAATCGATTGTATGGCTTCGACCCTTGCTGGATCAATCTTCACTTCTTGTTTGGACACAATATGGCCCAGCAGTTTGCCTTCCTCCAGTGCAAACAAATATTTTTTAGGATTCAGTGATAACCCATATTTCCTACACTTCAAGAAGGCTTTTTGCAAATGCTCTAAATGTTCATCATCAGAGTTTGAAAAAATTGTGACATCGTCCAGATAAATGACCACAAACTTATCTCCCACAAATTCAATATCCATTGCTCTTTGAAACGTGGCCCCTACATTCATTAGGCCAAATGGCATCCTAGCATACATAAATGTTCCCCAGGGTGTAGTGAAAGCAATTTTCTTTTGGTCTTCCTTTTCAATAGCCACCTGATTATACCCTGAAAAACCACCTACCATAGATAATCTGCTAGATCCAGTCACTTTTTGCAAGAAAAAATCCATCTTCAGCAGAGGATAATTATCTTTCAATGAAGCCCTATTCAAGTTCCTGAAATCTACACACAGCCTTATCTCTCCATTTTTCTTTCTGACTGGTACAAGATTGGAAACCCAATCTGAATATCTGAGGGGAACAATTATTTTAGCCTGCAATAATTTCTTTACCTCCTTTTCAATTGGGGCCAACAACAACAGATTGATTTTTCTGAGTTTCTATCTATGCGGTTTGACTCCCTCCTTCAATGGGATTTTATGCTAAATGATATTCTTATCATAAGTCTTCAAATCATCATATGACCAAGCAAAAACATCCTCAAATTGTTTGAATAGATCTATGTATCTTTGTTTGTAGTTCTCCGGAACACCTTTGAATAATTTGACCATTTTAGGCTCATGTTGAGTTCCCAAATTGCAATCTTCGACATCCTCATCCTAATGTGCCTTTTTCTGGTTCACTACCACATCATTAGCATCAAACAGTCTTTCGAGAGGTACCAAACCCTTTGGTAAAATATTTTCTTTCAACTGAATAATTTCCTGATCACCAATCTTCTTTTTCAGAGTCTTAGACATCTCAGGCAAGTCATTTTCATCAGTTTCCACATCAATTTGATCATCTTCAAAATCTTCAATCATCAACAAAAATTGCTTAATCTATTCATCATCTTCAAAAACCTGCCATTGTTTGACATTGTCGAGAATCGAAGGCCTATGTCTCATCTTAATTTCATACCTTAGTTTGGGATTAATCAGAGGTTTGAATGTACTAGCTGCAACTGCTAAAGAATCATCCATTTTGTTCTCTTCTCTTGGGATAAACTCTAGGTTGAAAGCTTCAAAGTAGTTTTCAATTAAATCCCATACCTCATTCGTATATGTTCTTAGCCTGGGATGTTTAGTTTGACACAAATTCTTGATTTGTATTATGATTAATTCAGAATCACCAAACATGGTCATAGACTGAATTCCCATTTGCTTAGTTGTCTACAAACTAATGATCAGTGCTTCATACTTAGCTACATTATTAGTGGATTCCAACTCTAACTTAAAAGAGAAAGGTACAAGGTTACCTTCTAGAGATAAAAAAATGAAACCAGCTCTAGTGCCCTCTTTAGAAGACGGACCATCGAAATAACACTTCCAAAGTTTATTTGAATGTAGCTTCTTATGTACAATGGTGGAAGGGATCTGCCCTTGCGACTCTTCAGCAAATTCCGCATCTTCATGCAGCATGAAATAAGAGAGGTCATCCTTCTCTTGGTCATAAATAGGTGAATTACCTGCATCGTTCTTGGTAGCAGTTTTTTGAAATCTAGTTTCTCTATACAACCTCCTTTATTCCCCATTAAAAACAGGAATGATGGCATATGTAAAATCTAACTTCAAAACTCCTCCAAGCTTTGCCCCCCAAGATCTAGATAATAACATACCAAATCTGGCTGGAATATTTACTACTACCACATCCATCATAATGCTCTTGGCTGGGATTTGAGCCAATGAAACAACCATATCCTTAATAAGACCCACACACTTCACCATTTTTGAATCAAAAGAATAAAGGTCTCTGTATGGCTTAGTGATTTGTAAATTTAACTCTTTCATCACACACAATGGCATCAGATTCTGGGATGCGCCAGAATCTAGCATACAACTATGAATAACAAAATCATGTAACAGAAGTGATATATAAAATGGAGGGATAGACGAATCTACCTCTTCAACATGAGGTCCAAAAGTAACGATTGGTTTTTATTCTTGCAGATTTACTATATTTCCCACTTCATCGGACTGAGACAAATTGATAAATTCTGTAGTCTCCTTATTATAACTAGGTGTTTTGATTAATTCAAGAAGAGGTATTTGAATTTTCACTTTTTCCAACTCTTTTGACAAACTGAAAGTTTGATTTTTTTTTGTCAACTTTTCAGGTTCTTCTTGATCTTTCTTGGAATTTAAACTTTGATTAGAAATGGTAACAACTTTCTCCAAAAGATTAGGATCTTTACCTTTTGTTTGAGAAGCCTCAGCTAGCCGTCTTTCCTTCTCTTTTTCTTCATTCACGGGCTGCTTCCCCTTATCTGACTTCTTATTCTGGTTTTTCTGTGATGGAGTCACCATTGGAGCAGGTGATGATTCTGATTCTTTTTCCTCATCATCTTGAGTTCTTAACCTCTTCTTTGACCTCAAATCATATTTGTTATGTAATTCTGATTGCATGAAATCTATAAATTGTTTACAATAATCATCCATCTCTTCCTGATCGAATGAAAGATCAATTTCTTCATTTTCTTCCACTCTTTCTTCCTCGGTTTCCTCTTTTGTTTCATCATCTTCAAAGTAGACAACAGAAATCTGAGCATCATCTTCTTTCTCATCATCATCATCTGCTGAATGGGATGGAGCTGCTTCTATATACAAAGGTGCTTGCACCTGATCTTGATATTTCTTTTATATTTGTAGAATCTGCAAGGGCTGTCTTTTAAATTGAGGATTAAAAACCCCTCTACTTTGTCTTGCAAGCTTATTACTATCTATTTACAACTTCACCAATTTGTTAGAAAAAAATTTTATGACTCTAGTCATATCATCAATTCTCTGATCTTGAGACGAGGCTTCTTCCTTAGCTTTTCCCTTATCCTGAACTTTACCAGCAGCAGACATGTTAGCCTCAATCTCCAAAGAATCAATTTGAATCTGCTCCAAAGTGGGAGACATTCTTTCCCTCAACGTGAAACTGAAATCTAGTTCGAATGCACCAGCAAAAACGTTCCTTGCTCCAATAGGAGGGGGTTTCATTTCCAAAGGCAAACTATTATACAATTTGTTAAATCTTTTCACAAAATCATTCATATTTTCGTCAGATTTCTTCTTTATTACATTGAATTTTGTCAAAGAATAACCATGGTCCCTTTTTTTACCCCATCTCTCGATGAAGCACCTTTCTATTCCATCCCAATCATTTATTGAACCATTAGGCAATCCTTTGAACCATTTCCTTGCCTCTCCATTTAGAGACTGAACAAAAAGTCTCATTACAACATCTAAATGCTCCACATTTAAATTCTCAGCAAATGTGCAGAACAAGGGAAAGTGTTGTTCTGCAGTTATTTCATCTTCACCAGTAAATATAGGGAGTAATTTGAGATACTCCTAAGGCATTACATTTAGTGGCTAGGGTAGATTTAATGGTGCATATCTATTCATCAAGATAGCAGGGGCTGCCATGTTTATTCCCTGGTTTACTGCTCCTTGAGCGGGGGTAAAATGAGTACCAGTTGTTGGTGGGGTTCAATGAGGTGGAACAACCGATATAGGGATTGGTGTATGAACGATTGCAGAAGAGCTGGCAACTGAATGAGATTGAGCTTCTTTAAGAGGAAATGACACAAACTCCAAAGATTGCTCTTTTAATGTAGGTTCTTGGAAATGGATGGGTGATGGTGAGGCTTCTTTTTCCAAGAAAACAAGTTTCTTGGAAACACCTTTAGATGAGAAAGTGTGTGAACTGATGCCTGGTGCAAGCAGTGTAGTGTCTGGTGTATCAAATATTTTCGGTTTTCGGCCCTTCTTTGAAACAAGTTTCTCAGGATCGGACAAAACAGGAAATATTTGCTGAGAGGTATCCAACCTCGTGTGAGGTTTCTTGGGAGCCAGAGCTATTTTAAACAAACACAGCTTATTATTTCCTCCTCTTTGAAAAACCAGAGGAAACGTCAAATAAAACCCAGGGAAAATCTTCGAATATTCATCCCCGGTAACGACGCCAATTTATGTTGTACCTTAAGAAACAATTCCTTAGCTGTGATAAGGAATCCGTGCTTAAGACATTATCTGATTATGTCACTAAGCATATATATCTATCTCTGTTTGTAAACCCTTAAACAGTGATTATGTAACCTTTAAATATCAAATCCATGCATGTTCTGCAATGCTATATTCTACTTATGCTGAAATAAATGAACAGAAGAACAAAGAGAAGAGGATTTAAATCTGATATGATGTTTCAAATAGAATCTATCATTTAAAAACCCTGAAGAATTAAGTAAAGTGAAGCTAAACAGAGGAGCGCACATTAAGGTTGATTTAACTCTTAAATACACATGTATAAATAGACCTGCTGCTCAAATTACTCTATTTTAACCATAGAAATGAAAACACAATGTAAACTGGACAACTTTTAAGCATAAACAAAACGATAGAAACTTGCATACTTCTTTCATTAATTTTCTTTTCTTCAGTACAAAAATTTCGCTTCAAGGTTCAAAAACTCAGAACCTTCTCCCTTCTCGGAATTCTCTTTAAATACAAAATAACAAAACAATTTTTAACAATGAAACTAATCCTAACTACTTTAACTACTTGCAGTTAGAGAGGCACATGCCTCAAAAATGTCCTATTACAATTTACATGATTTTAAGAAAACAACATAGCAGGAAATAGAAAATTCCTAATCTATAAGAACAATTGCTTCTGATACGGTTGCTGAGTCAATGGCTACTTTTTGTTGAGATGATCGAATTCCTTTTGCTAAGTCCATTGAGAATGTTTTGCACTTTTTCCATATCTCACTTTGGGTTGTTCAAGAATTTTTGAAACTATGATATTCCAATTTGAATTCAACAATCTGATTATGTGTAGGTATTTCTGTGAAGAGAGTCTTGACCATCCATAAAAAATTGAAATGTCTTTGCAAGAAATTGAACATTGTTTCCCCTTTTAAGATCTGCGTCTTTTCATGTTTGTTATCCACCTTGATTTTTGCCAATACTAATGAGTCTTCATAAAATTTCCATATCAGAATATTTCCTTTCTCTGTCCAACATGAAGGTAAACCTGTCCTGATCAATTTATCAAATGATATATCAAATTTCCTCACTTTCTCTTTGATTTCTAGTACCCTCTTTTCTGCAACTCTTCGAAGATCATTTCTAATTATCATCTTATTAACCTCCACGGCACAAAAATATCTATCTTGTATTCCCATGTCTTCTAATTGCTCATCTGACTTGGAATTGATAAAGTCTATGAACTTCCTAGCCCAATTGGCTCTTTTAATTGCCGTTTGCTTATCAAATAGCATCTCGTATTCATGTTCTGAGATAAGGCTTTTCTCCTTTTCCACTATATTCAAGAAGCTCCAATTGGACTCCATCTTTGAGATAATCTATCCCCAAATGATATCTTTAGCCTTTATAAGTGAGATGTTTCCTTTTAGTTTCTCTTTTAGATCTTTAATCTCGGCTTCAGACTTTTGTAACTTCTGTTTATTATGGTCAGCTTCATTTTCTAATGATCGTATGATCTTTGTGGTTGTTTCTAGTTCTGACTGAGCTTGCTTTCGATCTCTTTCCGCCATCTTCAGTTCTAGGTCAAGTTGAGAAATCTGTGCTTGGGGATCTGTATCACCTATAGGATAAGTAAAAGTACAAGTATGATTCTCAATGTGATTTTTCAAAGAGATGGCAGTCTGCTTTACCATAGATAATTCTTGCTCTTTTTGTAACAATTTCTGATGGAGTTCCTCTTTCTCTTTCTCCACCTCTGCCACTTCCGCAGCCATTGAATGCTCTGCAGCAAGTAACTTCAGCTTTTTCCTCAGGGTGGATATCTCTATGTCAGCACTCTTCATGAGCTTCTGTACTGCAGATCTGTCATTAGGATCTACCCCAAATTTTATGATAATATTTTTGAATTCCTTATTTTTAACTGATAAGGCCCTTGAATTTGCCTTCTCCAATTTGAACTGCTTGATAACCTTTGCTAACATATTTTCAGCTTTAGCAGTCGTGGCATTGGTCTTAGTCAGATCATTGACAATTAATTGTCTAGTCTGCATGTGTAGATTCATCTTATCCAACAGTGGGATCTTTTTTACATCCATAGTTATATTTACAGCATTAAAACTGCTTGAAGATCCAAGAGACATCCCTATTGGATGTGTTAAAGCCATTTGGAATTGATCTTTCTCGAGATCCATCACAGTTAGCAACCTAGACTGATTAGTAGCTATGTGATGTTTTGCCTGAGCCTCCACACTAGCTTTTATTCTTTGATTCTTCTCTTTAATCTGTGTAAACACCTGTCTGACTGAGGGCACCTCTTGGTAAAGCTCATGACCTCCAGGGGAAGAGGGAGCATTTTGCTCTTCATTTATATGGAAGGTGAACCCTGGTGAACTTGAAGAATGATCTTCAGCCAACTTAGTTCTTTTCTCCTCTCTTGGTTCTTCATCATCTAACTCAACAACAAAATCCTTACTTCTTTTATTTATCCTTTCAGTTATAGTAGGTGTCCGGATTCTTGTCTTTGCTGAATTTACTTCCCCGGGGTTTGCCAACTTCTCTTGCTCAGGTCTGCTTTCATGGGTAAAAGCAGAATATCCATTTTCAATTCTCCTTTGGGAAATAACTCCATGAGGATCACATGACCATTTTTCACCCAGTAACATATGTGCTTCTTCCAACAACTTGGACACTTCGCCAAATTCTTGTCTTGTAATTACCATAAAGGGTCCTACACTCATGGGCAGCTTATACATGATACCTTTCTTCATGGGAACAAAATGCACCTGATCTACATTGAGACATTGTCTGATGAACTCGAGGGAAAAAATCCTCATAGGCACAAATGTTGGGAGCCTATAAGGCTCGATATTAGCTCCATACAATCTTATCTCAAAATATTCCTCAAACACGAACCCATCCCCAAACCTCTAACTAGGTCCCAACTGTAAAAACTCCCTGGCTTTGGGTAGAAAACAAGGGGGAGAAACCCCATTCAATACTCTGTAAGCAATTGACATATAATGACTAGAAAACTCAAGCAGCCCTACTTCATTTCCCTCTCTTCTAATTATGTCAGTCCAAAATATAACCGACTGCTTCTGTTTGTTGACATCCACTATATTTAGCCCCAAACTCATAAACTCCTCAACATTCTAATATAAGAATAAATAAACAATTAACAAGTGGAATTTAAAGTAACCTGTGAGAGCAAAGATCATCAATTGAGAGTTGACAATTTCTTGCCAGAAAGACAGAATATCCAGAACTGTTCCCGGTTTCATCATTATTGCGTACATTCCTAATATTGATTTATCAACTGTATGATCACTATCTTTGCCCAAAATTTATGTAATGCAGCTTAGGACTGGTCGACTCTCAGTATCAAAAATCTCCAAATTTAATTCTTTGGCTTCTGGTTGAAATTATTTTGAATTCGGTCTCAAATAAAACATACACTGATTAAATTATTCCCCTGAAAGGTTTTCAAAATAACTTGCCAATGAGCTTTCTGAGAATTGAAGTGGTGATTCGTCTTCAGGGAAACAAAATTCTTGACGAATTAGCTACGTCGACACCTGTAGCACATTCTCCCCCCTACAAATTCATTATAAATCACTTAGCAGGATACATCGAAGAAACCAACCAACAGATAAATTCAGGAAAGAAATGAGCTTTTGGGACACGTGTAGAGAGGACACCAGATTTCCTCATGGTAGAAAAGACTGCGGAATTTTCAGCATTTAGGGTTACTTTATGATAAAGGAGGGGGTGGTTCACGGAAGACACAATATCTTGGATATCTTGCTCACTGTCCATGAGGGAGATGTGGCTAGTCGCACCAGGTAGAGAAACTCGCTTGGCCATGGTTGAATAGACAACAGGAGTTAACCGTTGGGTAATGGGGAATGAAAAGGTGACGATGACATGGCTCAAAGGGAGAAAGCTTGAAAATTACTTGAAAATGAAATAAGGACCAATTTAATAGCTGCGCAAACCCATATTAAATGCCTGAACTGACGTGTAAATAAAAACCGTTGAGAAGGCTTCTCGTGAATTACAGCTTTCATCCACATGGCTTCATGACGTCATCGCGGATGCTGTTGGAGTACGGTAGCAACCCTCGGATGGACCCCCCGCAGTGAATCCACACCATTGATCGTGACTTACCCCATGGTCAAACAAGTCACCTGCGGGGGCACATGATTCAATAATGCCCAAGCTCTTTGCGCTTCCGCATTTCACAATCCGGGTACAATCCTCAACACTTCGCTACTTCTGCTCGGGGACTTGCTCAATGCTTAAACACCAAATCATAATATACATCCAAATAAATTTTAATAAGAAACTTAATTTGCAACGAACCTCAGAAATGCTTCTTTTTTATGCTATAGTATAAAAACATTATACCATAGCATATACTTTTCAGAATTTCAGATTTTTTTTTTTTATATTTTCAATTTTCAAAATAAAATAGAAAAAGATATGCAGATGATCCACAACACTTAATCTCACCTTTCCTAACCTCCATTACAATGTTCTTAGCCTCAAAACCCTCTCGGTATGTTTCCTGTAGCATTATATGACTTATTATAGAAAAAAAGGATCATGTAGCAGCGTCCTCTAGCAGCGTTGGGAGCCACCACCTTCACTCCAAAACTACTTCTCTGCCTCAGCTGAACTTAGTGTGAACCTTGATGTACCCCTAGCAATGAATTCTTGGTTCAAGGAAACCCCCTAGGTCAACCAAACTTCTTCTTCTCTTGCTTCAAAACAGAGTAAATTGAGTGTGATTAGTCCATCATAGAATACATCATTAGTACAGTAGATAGCATGCAGTAGATAGAAGTTAATCTATCATATATGCAGTGTGTGTGTGAAATTAGATTAGGTCCCTTTTTTCAATTTAGTTGAGTACTCTAGAGAATGAATCCAATCTAATGTAATTTATCTTCTATTGAACTCTTAGTTAAACTGAGAGGGGGGGTGAATCAGTTTAACACAGTGTGGAGTTTTTAAACCTTTTATTCAAACTAACATACATCTTCATTTCATGTCCAGCTTAATATGTAAGTAATCTTAGAACATGAGCAGCAAGTATTAATATAATAGAATGACATACTTAATATGAGAGTAGGAGGTATTAAGCAGATGATATAAATCATATCAACACATAAAAATCATGCACAGAGACACTAGATATAAGTGGAAACCCATAAAGGGAGAAAACCACATATTATTATTGTTGTAATACAAAGGCAAGCTCCAACTCCCTCTCACCACTATTTTTCTATAGGCACCAACCTACAGGAGGCTCCTACCTCAATTCTGCAAGCTACAACTTGCAAGGAAGCACCAACTCCCTTCAATTTTCTGCAGGCACCAACCTATAGGAGGCTTCAACCCCAGTCAGCTACAACTGACAACTATCAAGCTGCAACTTGATAGGGAAGCTCCAACTTCCTCAATTTAACAAACTCAATGCTTGCTAATTTACCTCAGATATCAGCTCTGTTCTGTAGATTCTCTTTCTTCTCTTAATCTTCTCTACTTTAATATTCTATATTCTGAATTCTCTATATTTTCTCTCTCTCTCTCTCACTTTGCATATCAATATGATATTATTTATAGATTTCCTCACATGACTGTTTGTATTCTACTTTGACTTCTGCCTTCTCACTCCTTTTATCTGCTTATTCAGAAAATATAACTGTAGGTTTCACTTTAGCATTACAGTGGGAATTTTGTTTTTCCTCCAGAGACTTGCCAGTGCATGACAAACAATAAAACAATTAAAACATTTACATTCGAATTACAATGTGAACTCCAGCTCAACTCATTTCGTCTTTTGAATCACTATGCATTTGTCTTTTCTTTGGCTGTCATTGTCTTTTCTGTGACTATGTTTTATCTCCTTTCAGCTTTGTTTTATTTTCTGTCCTCTATGGGGGTGTAATTGCTGCATACGTGTAACTGAGCCTTTAAATATATAAAATGTAATTGCTTTCATTTAAATCAGGGCAATTCCAACCCTTTTCATGCCACAAGTGACTTGGTGATGTGGCGAGTTCCGCAGGCCGGAACATACATATATTACAATTGTATTATATTGATAATCGCCCTCCCCTTAAGCTGAGGCCCGTGGATCTACAGACCACACGGCTTATCGCAACAACGTTATATATATATATATATATATATATCTGTGTGTGTGTGTGTGTGTGTGTGTGTGACAGCGCGTTTTAATATATATATATATATAACCCAACCTTGTCTCTTGGCTTAATTATAAGATGATTTAATCATATACTCTGCCCTTTTTATACACCTTAACATACTCTCGGTGCATACAATAAAGCCTATTTTAAAACATATACAACTCCTTTCGGACCCACCTGACACGTTTTCAAATGCGATTGATCACAATCGCAAGTTTCTATTTGCAATAGTTTTTGTGCAGTTTCAACCAACTGCGATATTGCGATAGTTGCGATATTGCGATTTTTGTGATACTGTGGGTTCCGCCTTATAAAAATTTGTATTATGCGCTCCATATCACTTCATAAATATGCTTTGGACCTTTGATTCTTTTAAATTCGGGCTCCAGAACGTGAAACTTATATATAAAATGCCTTGAACTATATCCAAACCATTACAATATGTCGACTAACATTAATAGCCAATTCTTTACATATATTTCCGCTGAACCTTATATTAATGTTAATAAACCAAATTCATAACATAGATCTCCATCCCAGGCCCACAATACCATTGCGAATTCATACACCGTACCTGACTTATCTTCCACGCACCTTTGTTAATCCTCGTGCAAGTCCTGCGAGCGCCCACCATTGGATAGCCTTTCTCCAGATCAACGAACCTATATATTTTTCTCGACGTCTTCCATTGATCCTTAATGTAAGAAGGCACATGTTAACCCATTGCTTTACAATACCACCGGGACACGCGGCGGTTTCCCGATGGAATTGCTCCAATTCCACAAATACCGCCTGCTCCGGAAAAGTGATGTGAAATGGTAGGGTGGTTTTCGGAAATCCGCGTTCACTATTCATTGGTCATGGTTCCATTCTTCCTCATGGTTCTGCTCTTCTCCCTTATGCTCTGGTTCTGCCCGTTGGGTTCAACGTTTATTCAAATTTGATATAATTCTTTGTGCGTCTTATCTCCTCGTTCTATACTGCTCGTCTGATGAACACCACTTCCGCTATACGTGGGTTAAAGCCATGCCTCTGTTGTGGCTTATACTCGTGGCTCTATCACCCCCTTGTCGACAGTATCGACATTATTTACATCAATTTCGCTTATTGCGTTCACAACACCATTCATCACATCACAGGTTCTTAATTGTCACAGCTTCGATTATTATCCCATTAAATAGAGAGCCTCGTGCATACTTTTTGCTGGAGTTAAGTGATTCACGGAATAATATAATGGCTCTCTACCTCTGTCTCTGCCTCTGCTGGTTCTGTCACTCTGCCTCTGTGTCTACCTTCCGATAACGGTTCTTCGTCGTGCTTCTGTGACTGTTACATTTTGACATTCTTCTTGCTGCCTCCATTTCCTTCACTGTGCTTCAGCTCTTTCTCCTTTGCCATCAATGAAAACATTTCCAACAGTCTCCCCCTTTGGCATTGATGGCAACAGTCCACTTCCTCTGTTTTCTTTCTCCTTTTATTGTTGCTTGCTCTTCCTGTTTGCCGGTTCTTCCTCCCCCTTTGACATCAATGGCAAAGGGTTGCCTTTTTTATTTTATATGTTTTATAGCTATGTTTCATCTGTACTAGATTGCAGACAGGGATGATTCATTTGGCAATTGAAAGGTCCTTGTTTATTTTTCATGCTGAATGCTGATAATACTGAGAATATTTTCTTATAGCTCTTTGATCCTGTGAATCTATTTTATGCTTTCCATGCTGGCTGTTCTCCCCTGGAATGATATTTTCGATTTGTTCTCCCCCTGACATTATGCTTTCTCTTTATATTAGAGAGTAGCATCTGCAGATATTACCCCTAGTTTATCTCTCAAGTATTGAAATGGTTCTCTAGCAAGGGGTTTGGTAAATATATTAGCTGTCTGTTCTTTCGTTGGTACATATTCCAGCTTTACTATTGTCTAAGCCGCTTGTTCTCAGAGGAAATGATACTTGATTGGAATATGTTTAGTTTTTGAGTGAAGTACAGGATTTTTAGATATACTTATAGCACTTGTATTATCACATTTGATTGGAATAGGTTCATTAATGCTTACCTTCATGTCTTGAAGAGTTTGCTTCATCCACATGACTTGTGTACAACATGCTGCTGCTGCTATATATTCTGCTTCAATTGTAGACAGAGATATGGATGATTTCTTCTTAGTTAACCATGCCACCAGACTTTCTCCTAGATAGAAATCACCTCCACTTGTACTCTTCCTGTCATCCACACAGCTGGCCCAATCTGCATTTGTGTATTCTGATAAAGTGAAGTTTTTGCTTTTAGGATACCAAAGTCCATACTGTGTTGTTCCTTGTAGATATCTGAATATTCTTTTTACTGCCAGAAGATGGTTTTGTTTAGGTGCTGCTTGATATCTTGCTACTAGTCCAACTGCTAGCATGATGTCTGGTCTTGATGCAGTCAGATAGAATAGACTTCCAATCATGGATCTATAGAGTTTTTGATCTATATCAGCAGATCCATCATCAGCACACAGTTTGCAACCTGTGGTCATGGGAGTTGACACAGGTTTGCAATCCTCCATTTTGAATTTTTTCAGCATTTGTTTTAGGTAATTTTCTTGAGAGATGAAGGTGTCTGTGTTGTTTTGTTGAATTTGCAGTCCCAAGTAGAAACTGAGCTCTCCAATCATAGAGATTTCAAACTCATTTTTCATCTCATCAGCAAACCCTTTTGCTAGTTCATCTTTGTTGCTTCCAAACATAATGTCATCAACATATACTACAACAATCAGGAGTTCATTCTCATGGGCTTTTATGTATAGATTGTTGTCTACTCCACCTCTCTTAAAACCCTATTTTTGCAAATGTTTATCCAGTCTTGAGTACCAAGCACGAGGAGCCTGTTTCAGTCCATATCGGGCCTTCTTCAGTCTGCATACATAGTCTTCTTTGTCTGTCAATGAGAAGCCTTCTGGTTGTTCCATGTATACTTCTTCTTCTAGATCTCCATTAAGAAAAGCAGACTTTACATCCATTTGATATACCTTGAAGTCTTGGTAGCATGCAAATGCCAAGAACATTCTGATAGCTTCCATTCTGGCTACTGGGGAAAATGTTTCTTCATAATCAAGTCCTTCAATTTGTGAGTATCCTTTGCAGACCAGCCTGGCTTTATTCCTAATTACTTGTCCTTGCTCATTCATTTTGTTTTTGAATACCCATTTTGAACCAATGATGTTCTTCTCAATTGGTCTAGGAACTAGTTCCCAGGTATTGTTTTTCTCAATTTGGTCCAATTCTTCATTCATTGCTTTTACCTAATACTTGTCCTTGTTGGCTTCTTCAAACTTCTTTGGCTCTATTTGTGATAACATTGCTATGTATACTTATTTTGTCTGTTCAGCTAGTTGCCTTCTTGTTTGCACTCCTACATTCTTGTCTCCTATAATTTGATCTTGCGGATGGTTCTTTTGAGTGTATCTTGAGGGGGTTTTTGAGTTCAGTTCTGTATTTTCTGATGTTTTGGTTAATTCTTCATCATCTTGGTCCTCTTCTTCATGATTTTCAGGATGGCTGCTGCAATCTATATCTCTTGTCTTGTTTGGGATTTCTTCATCAAATCTTACATCAATAATTTCTACAATTTTTCGAACAGTTTTGTTGTAGCATATATATCCTTTACTCTTGGATGCATATCCTAAGAATATTCCTTCATCTTCTCTTGCATCAAATTTCCCCAGATTTTCATCATTGTTCTCTATGTAGCACTTGCTGCCAAAGACTCTAAAGTGCTTGATTGATGCAGGTTTACCATGCCATAGCTCATAAGGTGTCTTATCACTGTTAGGTCTTAAATGAGCTTTGTTTAGAATATGTACTGTTGTGTGCATTGCTTCTACCCAGAAGGTTTGAGAAACATTATTCTCTTGCATCATGGCTTTGGCAATTTGTTGTACAGACCTGTTTTGTCTCTCTGCTACTCCATTTTGCTGAGGTGTCCCTGCAATGGTAAAGTGTTGCTTTATTCCATGTTCATTACATAGGTCTGCAAAGTCATAATCTGTGAATTCTCCTCTTCTATCTGATATGATACATTTTAGCTTGCATCCAGTTTGATTTTCTGCTAATGCTTAGAATATCTTAAACTTTACTAGTGCTTCTGATTTGTTCTTGAGAAAAGCAACCCATGTCATTCTGGAGAAATCATCTATTATCAGCATGAAGTAGGATTCTCCACTTGGTGTCTTGGTTCTAGCAGGTCCACACAGATCCATGTGCACAAGCTGGAGTGGTCTTCTTGTTGATAGCTCATCTTTAGATTTAAAGGATATGCGAGTCTGTTTCCCTAATTGACAAGATTTGCATATGGTATTTAAAGGCCTTTTTATTTCAGGCATATCTCTGACAACTTTCTTCTTACTCAGTCTTATGATATGGTTGAAGCTGAGATGTCCCAATCTCCTATGCCATAACCATGACTCCTCAAGTTTGCTAAGATGGCAAGCTTCATCCTCCTCCTTCACTATGTACACATTACTCTCTGTTCGGACACCTTTGAGCAAAGTCTTTCCTGTTGTGCTTGATCTAACTTCACAGTCTTGAGCTCTAAAGAGAACTTCACAACCTTTGTCACACATCTGACTGACACTCAGTAAATTTGCTTTCAACCCATCTACAAATAGTACATCTTTGGCCTTTCCTCTTCCACTATCTATGCTGACTAAGCCTTTTCCCTTGATCTTACATGATTTATCATTGCCAAAAGTAACATTGCCAGATTTCTTTTCATCAAGAGTAATAAACTTACTTTTGTCTCTTGTCATGTGTTTAGAGCAGCCACTATCCAAATACCATTGAATTTTCAGATCTTGAGCAGTTAGAGCCAGGTCACATTTATTCACCTTCTTTATCCACTAGAGGCACCCTTTAGTTTTGTATATTTTGTGAGGTGATAACCTCCATCTTCTTAGAGGACATTTGGAAGACATATGTCCAACTTGATTGCATATATAGCATTTGATTATAGTTTTTGTAGAATTATGAGTATGAACAAAATTTCTTTGATTCATAAACCTCCTTGAGGTGTTAAACATCAATATTTGTTCATACTTTCTACATTCAATGATTTTATGACGAAATTCCTTACAGTAAAATCAGTAACCATAGAAGCTATTTGCATACTTGATGTAAGGTTGTCTCTTCCATTTGTTTTCTTGAGGCAGTCTCTTCAATGTTTGCATCTTTAGCTGGTTTGAATTACTCCTTCTTGTATGAAAATATGTAGCAATGTGTCCCAACTTGTGGCAGACATAACAGGTGGCATTCTTCATTGGAGGGAAGAATCTTCTTTGATGGTTTCCAAATTTTACATATTCAGGGGTCTTAGTATTTATTACATTCTTTGCTACTAGTGATTTCTTCTGATCTCTGTCTCCCTTATTGCAGATTTCTTCTTTTTTAGGAATTGTCTGAGCTACTTCATCATTCTTCCTTTCTTTTACAAAAATAATCTCTCTGTCAACCTTTTCCTTTCCTTTAGTTGATTTTCCTTCGTAGCCTATTCCAGTCTTTATCATAGGGGATCTTTGAGCAACCAGAATTTCATTCAACTTACTAGAGCTTGTTGTTTGAGAGGAATTTATAACCACTCTCCTTTGAGAATTTTCTAGGTTCTTCCTGAGACATACTACTTCTTCTTCCAGTTTCTCTTGTTTAAGGGTTTTATCCTTGATTTGCTGAAGTAACATGTCTTCTATCTTCTTAGCTTCTTCAAGCTCTACCTTCAGCTACATGAGGACTTATGAGTTTTTTTCTTCTCTTACATACTTGAGAAGAATATCCTTTTTTTTTTGCACTTCAGTTTGAGTTTATCAATCTCCTCTAGTGCACTTCTTAGCTCCCCCTCAAGGTCGACTTCCCCTTCTTCTTCTTCATCTTCTAGTAGGAGTCCCTCAAGATCTTCTATGGCCATCAATAAAAATTCTGAGGTTCCTTCTTCAGTTGAGGATTCATCTAAATCTTCAGATGTACTGCTGTCTTGTTGGGCATAGAAGGATTTTCTGCTGAACTTCTTTCCCTTCTGTCAGTTCTTTGATTTATTTTTCTCTGACTCTTGAGCCTGATTCCTAGCTTTCTTGTGAGGACACTTAGCAGCATAGTGTCCAACTCTTCCACAGTTAAAGCACTTGAAAGGAAGTTTACCTTTATATTTACCTGAGCCTCTATCCAGTTTCTTGACAAATTTTTCTTCTTCTTCATCTGAGCAAGAGCATATTTCTTCCTCTCCTTTTGTCTTCTTTTCTGTTTTAAAGGCTACTTCCCTCATACTTGGCTTCTTCTGTGGGAGTCTCATTTCATAGGCTGTTAGATTTCCAAGTAGCTGATTCATGGTCAAGGTCTCCCAATCAGCTGCTTCTTCTATTGCAGACACCTTTGGATTAAACCTAGATGGAAGAGATCTTAGAATATTTTGCACAATTATACTTTCTGACATTTTTTCTCCAAGAGCTTTCATTTTGTTAATAATTTCTGCATCTTTTAGGAAGAAAATTGCAATGTCTTCATCATCATTCATTTTTAAGTTTTCAAACTGGGCTCTATATACTTGAAGTTTGGCAGTTTTTACTTTTTGGTCTCCCTCATGTATGTTCTCAAGAGTATCCCATATTTTTTGGCAGTGTCTTTGTGCATTACTTTAATAAACTCTGATTCACATAATCCATTTAGGATGGCATTCATGGCTTTTGCATTAGCCACAAAATCTTGTTTTGAGTCTTTTTCTGTGTAATTTTCTTTCGGGGCATATCCTAATTCCACAGCAGCCCAGACTTCTATTCGCAGAGACATTATGTATGTCCTCATTCTGATTTTCCAGAAAGCATAATTTTCACCAGTGAAGAAAGGGGCTTTATTGGCTGAGCATCCTTCTTTACTAGCCATCTTGGGAACCTAGGATCTTCTTTCAGTTGTTAGACTTGTACATGGGAAACTTTCTTTGATACCAATTGTTGAACTCTTAGTTAAACTGAGAGGGGGGGGGGGGGGGTGAATCAGTTTAACACAGTGTAGAGTTTTTAAACCTTTTATTCAAACTAACATACATCTTCATTTTATGTCCAGCTTAATATGTAAGTAATCTTAGAATATGAGCAGTAAGTATTAATATAATAGAACGACAGACTTAATATGAGAGTAGCAGGTATTAAGCAGAAGATATAAATCAGATCAACACATAAACATCATGCACAGAGACACCAAATATAAGTGGAAACCCATAAAGGGAGAAAACCACATCTTATTATTGTTGTGATGCAAAGGCAAGCTCCAACTCCCTCTCACCACTATTTTTCTGCAGGCACCAACCTATAGGAGGCTCCTACCTCAATTCTACAAGCTACAACTTGCAAGGAAGCACCAACTCCCTTCAATTTTCTACAGGCACCAACCTACAGGAGGCTTCAACCCCAGTCAACTACAACTGACAGCTATCAAGCTGCAACTTGATAGGGAAGTTCCATCTTCCTCAATTTAACAAACTGAATGTTTGCTGATTTACCTTAGATATCAGCTCTGTTCTGTAGCTTCTCTTTCTTCTCTTAATATTTTCTGCTTTAATCTTCTATATTTTGCATTCTCTATATTTTCTCTCTCTCTCTCTCTCACTTTGCATATCAAGATGATATTATTTATAGATTTCCTAACATGACTATTTGTATTCTACTTGGAATTCGAAATGGACAGTCATGTCTCTTTTCCTTCTGCCTTCTCACTCCTTTTATCTTCTTATTCAGAAAATATAACTGTAGGTATCACTTTAGCATTACAGTGGGAATTTTTTTTTTCCTCCGGAGACTTGCCAGTGCATCACAAACAATAAAACAATTAAAACATTTACATTCGAATTACAATGTGAACTCCAGCTCAACTCATTTAGTCTTTTGAATCGCTACACATTTGTATTTTCTTTGGCTGTCATTGTCTTTTCTGTGACTTTGTTTTATCTCCTTTCAGCTCTGGTTTCTTTTCTGTCCTCTGTGGGGGTGCAGTTGCTGCATACGTGTAACTGAGCCTTTAAATATATAAAATGTAATTGCTGTCATTTAAATCAGGGCAATTCCAACCCTTTTCATGCCACAAGTGACTTGTTGATGTGGCGAGTTCTGCAAGCCAGAACATACATATATTACAATTGTATTATATTGATAATCGCCCTCCCCTTAAGCTGAGGCCCTTGGATCTACAGACCACACAGCTTATCACAACAACGTTATATATATATATATATATATATATATATATATATATATATATATATATATATTTGTGTCTGTGTGTGTGTGTGTGTGACAGCGCGTTTTAATATATATATATAACCCAACCTTGTCTCTTGGCTTAATTATAAGATGATTTAATCATATACTCTGCCCTTTTTATACACCTTAACATACTCTCGGTGCATACAATAAAGCCTGTTTTAAAACATATAAAACTCCTTTTAGACCCACATGACACATTTTCAAATGCGATTAATCGCAATTGCAAATTTCTATTTGCAATAGTTGCTGTGCAGTTTCAACCAACTGCGATATTGTGATATTGTGATAGTTGCAATATTGCAATTTTTGTGATATTGTGGGTTCCGCCTTATAAAACTTTGTATTATGCGCTCCATATCACTTCATAAATATGCTTTGGAACTTTGATTCTTTTAAATTCGGGTTCCGTAATGTGAAACTTATATATAAAATGCCTTGAACTATATCCAAACCATTACAATATCTCAACTGACATTAATAACCAATTCTTTACATATATTTCCGTTGGACCTTATATTAATGTTAATAAACCAAATTCATAACATATATCTCCATCCCGGGCCCACAATACCATCGCAAATGCATACATCATACCTGACTTATCATCCATGCACCTTTGTTAATCCTCGTGCAAGTCCTGTGAGCGCCCATCGTTGGATATCCTTTCTTCAGATCAACGAACCCTATATATTTCGCTGGGCATCTTTCGTCGATCCTTAATGCGTGAAGGCGCACCTTAACCTATTGGTTTACAATACCACAGGGACACGTGGTGGTTTCCCTATGGAATTGCTCCAATTCCACAAATACCACCTGCTTCGGAAAAGTGGTGCAAAATGGTAGGGCGGTTTTCGGCAATCCACGTTCACTATTCATCGGTCATGGTTCCATTCTTCCTCAAGGTTCCGCTCTTCTCCCTTATGCTCTGGTTCCGCCTATTAGGTTCAACGTTTATTCAAATTTGATATAATTCTTTGTGCATCTTATCTCCTCGTTCTATAGTGCTCATCTGATGAACACCACTTCCGCTATACGTGGGTTAAAGCCATGCCTCTGTTGTGGCTTATACTCGTGGCTCGATCACCCCCTTTTCGATAGTATCGACATTATTTACATCAATTCCGCTTATTGCGTGCACAACACCATTCATCACATCACAGGTTCTTAATTGTCATGGCTTCGATTATTCTCCCATTAAATAGAGAGCATCGTGCATACTTTTCATTGGAGTTAAGCGATTCCTGGAATAATATAATGACTCTCTGACTCTGTCTCTGCCTCTGCTACTTCTGTCACTCTGCCTCTATCTCTACCTTCTGATAACAGTTCTTCACCGTGCTTCTGTGACTGTTACATTTTGACATTCTTCTTGCTGCCTCCATTGCCTTCGCTGTGCTTCAGCTCTTTCTCCTTTGCCATCAATGACAACATTTCCAACATCTTCTTGTAATTAGAATAAGTGTTCATATTTTTCATTATAAAATTAGACATTAATTAAATGAATGAGTAAAATATATTATAGTTTATAGTCTTTTAAACATAGTAGTGTTCATGGTTTACTTCTAGTATTGAGTTAAAATTAGAAGTGTGACAAATTTTCTAGATTAGTAATAATTCCGAACACCTCACAATAGAACTAAGATCAGGATGGCATCAGTAGAGCTCATATGTTGTGCATATAACATTGTCACCTCCAAGTTTTTATGAATCTTAGGTTGATAAGTAAATTTGAGTAGCCTCTGGGAGTTGCAACACTCTTGGTGAAATACTAGGGGTCACCAATTTTTGGTACTGTTGTCAGGGAGGTGTCTAAGTAGATGATTTTTTTTTTCTTAAGAACTCGTTTCTACATTTTATTTTTCATTCAGTTTCAAAAATATTTAAATAAAAAAAATTACTTTCATGCCTCGTAGGAGTAGGGAAAAACAAGGGAAGTTTATGCTGAAAACCCCCATTTCCCCACACATTCACCCTTCATTCTTCTTTAGTGACTATGAGATAGAACACCCTCTAAGTGAGAAACCTAAAAAAATTGAAGAACTTATTGGGGAAGAAGAGGAACTTTCTTCACCAGAGGAACCTACTTCACCTTTTCAAGCTATGGCTGAAAATAGGACCCAAGGAGCCTTTCCCATCACAGAAACCAATGGATAGACTAGAATGAAGAATATCAACCCTTCATCCCTTCCACACTTCCATGGCTTAACTTTTGAGGACCCTTCTACTTTGTTGTTTGAGTTTTTTGTCATCTATAGGACTTATGACTATGCCTCAAATGAAAAAAAGTTAAAAAAATTTCCCTCTACCCTAAAGGATGCAACCTTGCATTGGTTCATGGGTTTGCCTAGGAACATCATCACCACCTGGGTTCAAATGCAAGAGTCCTTTAACAACAAGTATAGAGACTATAGTAGGTCCAAGGAAACCAAGGAAGAAATTTTTAGGATGACCCTAGGGCTTGATGAACCTGTAGATGATTACGAGGAGTGATCCAACTAAAATACAAAAGGGCCAAGTGCACCCTTGATCTTGGATCACTCAAGTTAGTTTTGTTGTGAGGAATCATGGAAGAAGTTATATAAACCCTTAATGTGTTGCCTAGATTATATATCTATCATCTACCTTATGAGGACATCAAGACTATATTCACAAACCCGTCTAGGGAAGTCAGGAAAAAAGGTAGAGATAGTCATAGCCTAACTAGTACCCCATCCTCTTCAACCTCCATTAAGAATGATATTGGAAACTTGTTGGAGGATTCTAAAGTGATATTTTGCAAAAAATTTATTTACAACTGGACACAATTCATATCAAGAGGAAACAAGAGGAAGCATAGAGATCCTTAGCTATCTTTTTCCCTAGATGCACTAGAAAACATCCTAAGAATGAATGTCCAATCAATGTCATACAAGTTTGCTCAGTCTGTGAAGAGAATCATGTAATAGACAAATTTCCTTCCTTACCTATCCTCAAAGTTGTATATCAAGGTGTGGAAGGAGGACCTGAGCAACTCTACTTCATAAATCAAAGAAGGATTCAAGGGCCTTGGCCATACCAATTTGGCATGAAAGGTGCACCTTATTCTTACTACCATGCAAACCAAAATGTGCCCTTGCAGCCTTGTTATTCTTCCGCTCCTCCATCATGGCCCACACCTCCTTCTTGGCATTATGCCCCTCCATATGATCCTTATTTTGTCAATCAACCCTTTTAGAAATATGTTCCTCAACCACCTAAATGAAGCAAACCATCACAAGGGTGGAGGCACCGACTCAACCAACCCCCATCTTTACTACCTCCACCCCAACCTCAACCTCAACTCACTCATCCTACTCCCCCTAATTTACCTCAGATGCCTTCCCATCCAAAGCCGAAGTTGAAAAAAAACCAGGAGCAACAAGTCTAGAATGGAGAAACATCATATCCAACCTATGTTCTAGAGATCCACGAGATTAACCTTAGGTCTAGGAGAGTGCTCCAAACAACCATCCTCCATCCCCACCTAAAGAGGTTAAAGAGGAAAGGGAAGAAATCACCCCTCAAATAAATCCACCTTCTTTTCATGAGCGTCTGATCTACCCTAGCCATTGCACCCAAGAATAGACTAAACTTCTGTGAGAACTGAATGATATGTGTATACAAATACCCCTTCTCTAGGATATTAAGGATTTCCTATATATATAATATTATAAAATAAAAATATTTCAGAAATCTTGGGATAAAGAAAAGAGACACCCCCACCATAAATTTTGTAGGTCAATTATCTGATTTGATGTTGGGGAAAGTAATTTTCCCAAAATCTCTAGACCCTGGGAGTCGAGTAGTTGATGTACACATTGATGGTATAATTTTCCCTCTTACATTGATTGATCTTGGGGTTGCCATAAATGTGATGACTAGAGAAACCGTGCTAAAACTCAACCTCCAAAGATCTTTGAGAAAGACCACTATAGTTTTGCAACTTGCAGATAGATCCATAGTATCTCTGGTAGGATTTGTTGAGGATCTTATGTCCTCCATTGACTCCTGGGAATATACCATTTAATTCTTGGTACTTCAGTCTAAAACAAGGTTTAATGGTTATCCTCTCATTCTAGGAAGAGATTGGTTGGCCACTTCCAATGCATATATCAGTAGTAGGGCTAGAAACATGACTATCAAGAATGTACCCTTCTCAAAATAATGGGTATTTTATCCTCCTACCCATCCTTCCATTGAGCAGGATCTACCTTTATGGCTGGAGGATGAAGAATAAGATGAAGTGTACCATACCACAACCTACCCTATTTTTACCATAGATATTTTTATTAGAGGGGGGCAACCTAATGAAGATGACCTCATTAACCATATCATTAAAATCCAACCCCTGACTTCCATTCCACTTGATGACCTCATGAGGGAACATAAAAGAAACCCTTGGACCTAGTTATGCTCAGTTGACTCAACCTATGAAGTTGCCATGGTTGTATAATTTGGTCCAACTAAAGCAACCCCTCTCTCTCAGCCAAAGAGGAAGAAAAATTGTGCCAGCTTCTGAGAGAGAACTTAGATGCTTTTGCTTGGGATTAAAAAGACATGAAAGGGGTGCCTCCCTCAGTTTACACACATCATATTTACACAAGAAAGGGATGAAAGCCTATGCACCAGCCCCAAGGGAGAATTAAGCCAACCTTAAAATATAAAGTAAAGGATGATTTATAGAAGGTGCGGCATGCAGGCTTCTCCTCTTCTCTTAGTCCTAAAGAAGAATGGGAAGTGGAGAATATGTGTTGAATACAGAGAATTTAACAAAGCCACTAATAAATACCATTCCATTTTCCTTTCATTGATCGAGTCTTGGATGATCTCGCAGGAAAAAAATTATTCTCTTTCCTGGATCAATTCAGGGGGTACAATCAGATATATATCAGCACTGAAGACTAAGACAAGACCACATTTATATGTCTTTGGGGCAGCTCCACTTATAGAGTTCTTCCCTTTGGCATATGCAATGCCCCTGCCACTTTCCAGAGAATAGTATTTTGGGAATTTTTGTTGAGCTTGCCCATGATTATGTGGAAATCTACATGGATGATTTCACTCCCTATGGTTATGATTTCCAAGAGGAACTCTCTAATATGGGTAAGGTACTAAGGAAATTCATCTTTCTCTAGGCTGTGAGAAATGTGAATTCTTTAAAAAATAAGGGATTGTCCTTTGCTAGTTCATATCTCATGCAGGCATACAAGTAGATCCCAACAAAATTTCCATAATAGAAAGAGTACCTGTTCCTCAGAGGTAGAGAGATGTCAGAATTTTCTTAGGCTTTGCTGGTTACTATAGGAGATCAATCAAGGACTTTAGCAAAGTGGCTTCCTCATTTTTTGGATTAGTAGTGAAGGATTCCAAATTTTGTTGGTCAAGTCTTTGTCAAGAGGATTTTTATATCATCAAGTAAAAATTGACCACTGCCCCTATACTTCAAGGTCTTAGTTGGGCCCTTATTTCCATATCCATACCAATGCATCAGATAAATATTTAGGGGAAGCCTTGGGAAAATTCGATTATAAACTACCCTATGCAATTTATTTCATTAGCAAAAACTTGTTTATGTTTGAGCTAAACTACACTGTCACCAAGAAAGAGATTTTAGTTGTTTTATATTCTTCGAATATGTTAAAAAATTATATTACGGGGTATCAAACTTTTGTGCATACTGACCATGCAGAAATTAAGTACTAAATGAAAAAAAATTATGTAAATGCTACAATCATTGGATGGTTATTGTTATTGCAACAGTTTGATTTGACCATTGTTGATAAGTCGGGGAAATAAAATGTTGTTGCACATTTTCTGACTAGAATCACCTTGCGTATAGATAGGGATTATTGATGATCAGCTTCCAGATGAACACTTATTTGCTATCTCAGTACTCTCTCCTTGGTTTACTCACATAGCCAACTACCTATTTGTGGAGAGGTTTCCTCCAAACCTTTCATCCAAATAAAATAACATAATTGTAAGAAAGAGTGACCCTTTCAATTGGATTAGTGGAAATATTTTTAAATTGGGACGAAATAAAATCCTGAGAAGATGTGTCAGGGAAGAGGAACTATTTGAATTCCTCTCATCATGTCATGATGGGCCCTATGGGGGTCATTTTGTGTCTAAGAGGACAACTTTCAAAGCCTTGCAAGCTGGCTACTATTGGCCTAATATCCATCAGGGTGTGAGGAGATACACTAGTAGATGTGATTAATGTCTAAGGATGGGGAAACCTACACTTAGGGATGAGATGCCTCCACAACCTCAGGTGTCCTTGGAGCCATTTGAAAAATGGGGCATGGACTTAATTGGACCAATTGATCGACCATATGGGAAGAAGAGATACATCATAGTGTGCACAAATTACTTCACCAAGTGGGTTGAAACAAAGGTTTCTAATGCAGCAATAGAAGAAAAGGTGGCTAATTTTTTAGAGAGAATGTGTTTTACAAGTTTGGATATCCCAGGGAAATAGTCACCGATTAGGGGGCTCAATTCCCATCCCATCTAATAGAAAATATAATGAGGCAACATAAGATCAAGCACATGAGTTCTACCTCCTATCATCCTCAAGAAAATGGGACGGTGGAGGTGACCAATAGAGAATTAGAGAACATCCTTACCAAGGTTGTGAGAAACATAAGAATAGATTGGGAAGACAGACTGGTGGAGGCCAATTGGGCTTACAACAGCACCTAGAATACAACTACAGGGTTTATTCCAGATGATCTAGTCTGTGGGAAGAAATATTTTCTTTTTATTGAGTTTGAGTATAACACCCTTAGAATGGCATCTCAATTGGATTTGGATATCATAGACGCACAAAGAGAAATATTTCTTCGACTAGATAGTTTGGATGAATTTAGGATGCATGCCCTATTTCACACTGAAGTAATATAGCTACAAAGGAAAGTCTGGCATGACAAGCACATCAAAGAGAAGACATTTCAGGAAGGAGACTAGGATCTTCTCCATGATTCCATATTAAGGACTTCAAGGAAAATTTAATGGCCAGACGGATAGGAACCTATCAGATAGAGAAATTCCATGACAATGGAGTTGTTCAAATCATAACCATAGATGAGGAGGGGATTTCTCTACTTATCAATGGTTACAAATTAAAAAAGTAGAAGAGGCCACTGTCCAAGGCATAATTAGTCAACACAATCAACATAGGTTGAATGTAATTGGGAGCCTCATAGCATCCAGTCTCTCACTCTCCTAAGAAAGGAATAAAATAAAGAAATAAAGAGGTTTGGGTGAAAACTTTTCTCAGGCATCCAAGGCCAACTCCAGGATTGAAACCTCCATAAGGAAATCCCGGAGAGGAAAATAAAATTAAAAAAAAAACTGAGAAAAAAGAAAAGAAATAAAATATCCTTGGCTGTAAACCTCTTGGAGGTGCCCAAGGTACGCTTGAGATTTGGAAACCTCTTCTAAGGCAGCCCATTTGTCTTATAAAAAAAACACAAAAAAATCAAAAGAATGAAATAGAACCAAGGAAACTAACCTGTCTCTCTTTTATATATTGATGAACAGTGGCATAGCATGGATGAGGGTGCAAAATTCCTCCATCTCCCTTTCTCTCCTATATATACTCACACCACATCCAACTCCAAAACTCATACCACCATCAGATTCTACCACCTTGTGAGAAAGAAAACTTGAATTTCCTCCTGTCCCTATAGTGCTATAGGATGTCCTAGAAAGATATACGAAATCCTATAGTGACAGGAAGTCCTAAACACCTACATGAAGAAAATTTAAGGCCAAAATCATTCACCCAAATCTCTCTAATCCTAGGAAGGGGCATGAAAAGTGTCATGCTACCTATGCCTATCAACCCTAATCAAAATGCCATCACATGCATTGATATTTCCTTGTCTAACCCTCTATTTTTCCATTGTCGTTAAAAATGTTTTTACATAAAAACAAGGCCTTTTATTTCATGTTTTTCCTAAACCACACCACTACCATAGCATCCTAACACCACCTCTATCATTTCCACATCATCCCATCAGCACCTCATGTCATTTTGGGAATACTTCTATTGGAAGATGATATCTTCTCGTAGCACACTTGTCCAAGCACCAGAACTATTCGACTATGGCTTGGCAAATCCAAAGTGTTAGTAATTAGTAATTTTTTCTATTTTTAGACGACTAAATAATTTTCCTAGATTTCTAAAAACAAGATTCATGAACATTCTGAGTTTTAGAAATCTCACTGCCTTCATTATCCTTAAACCCAAATTTTCACTATTTTTCTACTCTGAAATTCCATGGTTAGAATACCACTCCTAAAATACCCCTCATGGGCTCATGCCACTCATATTTATCCTATTTTCCCACCTATAACGTCGACACTCTGTTTTTGTTTTACCTCACCCCTCCACTTTCCATCTAGGATTACCAAACAACCTGCTCTTCCCCATGTTCATTAGATTCCTCAAGCATTAATGGTCTCAAAAATATCTTTGTAGGCTCTTTAGATAAATCAAGTACATTGGATTTTGGATCTTCAATACATCAATTTTTCAAAAACTCCATTTTTTACACTTAAAGACCCCAAGCCAAGCTTTCAGTCAAAGTGTAATATCCCAAAATAGGGAAAATCTGCAATACTGGGAATATCTTATAATATCCCAAGATTGGAGATCCAGCAATACATGAGCACAAAATTGGAAATAGAAATGAATAAAATCATACCAAAATGTATGGAAACCATGGAGCCATTTTATTATGTAAATCAACAGCAAACATGTACAATACAACTCAAATAGTCAAGGCAGATGAGCCTCCCATGAATACATATGCCAAAAGTGGAATGCTGCTATATTGCAGAGTGCTCATGAACATGTACAACACAGTCATAGATGGTACACTGCTACATGGGAATGTGAAATAACATAAATCTACAAATAGATGGCTCATACAACATCAGGAGTGAAGATCTAAGCTCCCAAACACAATTTCAAGACAATCCTGGAAGGATTGGCTGAAATATGCAAAAGTGAAAAAATGCCAGAGTTGTAGTCCTAGGACTGAGTAGCAGCTGCAATTGAAGAACTAGATGGAGATGGTTTAAGATGAAAAATCAGATAAATATAACTCCTCCAATGGATCTCCCAAGTGAAAGGCTAATCCTAACACTAAAGATCTCACCCTCCAATCAACATTGCAAACCCTCACTACAAATGCTCATTGAAAAAAACACAGTCACTGAGGGATACTGCACTGTAGGTGCAAGAAATTGAGTTGGCCAAGTGTCAAGATATGAAATATGCTCCAAGGGCTTCCTAACTGATCTCCCAAAGGAAATAAAGCTTTCTCCTTTGAAAAATAAGCTCAGGAAGTGGTGTTGAGAAACCTCCATTGCAACACCCTACAACAAAACCCAGCTCTAAACAAAAAATGTGTTTTAGCTAAAGGAGGTAGCTTGGCCTCAAGCTTGAATGTGGAGAAATGAAGTACAATATTCCTCAATAGTCCTCTCTTGAAAGGAGAAGGAATTCCTAAACAAGAATTCCTTGTGCTAAGAAGCACAACAACTCTGCTAAACAACAAGAGAATGCACAAAAGTCTAATCACACCAAAAAGTCAATAATCCATAACATGTCTTACTATGGCTACCTTGCCCTCCTTTTATACAAATGGAAGCCCTCTCACCATGGGTCCCACTCATTAGGGTTCCCCCCACCAACGAATCTTCCTCCCACTATCTCTGCGTTGTCTCACAAGATGATCTCCACCTCCTATCCTAGCACTGTTGACTTGGTCAAAATTGACCTTGTCCACATGAAAATGCCCCTTTTCACACATGAGGGTGTGAAATCTAGCTCTTATGACTATCCATTTTCACACTATGAGGGATTTTATTCATATTTTGAAATGTATGGGCCTCCTTACCCATTTATTTATCTCCTAAGTGAAATCAACAAAAACCAATATTCCAATTAGCTGCATGCTAATTTTGGAATATTACAGTCCTCCCCTCCCAAATGTTGCTTGTCCTCAAGAAATTTCAAGGATATAACTAAGAATTTTCCCCTCCTCCTGTTGTAGCATCCACATGTGATATTCTCCTCCAAAGAATGAGATGTTGTCTCATCAATAAATCTCCATATTGCCTCTCCCAAGCATGCAAGTTAGCTAAATAGCTATCATCGTGAACTATTAGAGTACTCAAGAAGGAAACAAGGTGTTGTGCAGAGGTCCCTTTGAGGAATGGGATCTGAAATGTAGTGGGAATCATCATTCCCATGTGGATCCTCCATCCCCAAGCTATCTTCCATACAAAATAAGCAACCCTCCAAAATGGTAACTCATACAAATCATCCTCCACCTTGAGCTCCTGCAATGTGGGTGGGCTACAAATATGATCATGGTAGACAAAATAGCCTACCCCACACTTTCGTCCTCTCCACTTATGATCAGTGTAGAGTAGTTTCTACTTTTGGGTTGCAAAAGTGTTGCATCCAAGTGCCAAGAAGAAAACCGGATCTCCAAATATCTTCCCTCCAACGTTGTGAATCATGTCGGCCCAAACCATCCCATATATTATAGGAAATCACCATCATATGGCATCCAAGTGAGTGGAATACTGAAGGTTTCATGTAGAGATGAAAGGTACCAACAGTTTTCCAAGTGGTCACAAGGAAATTTTCCTAATTTCTATTGCACAACATGACATGGCAACTGATAGAAAATATTCTCCCAATGATTTAGGAGAGTCATAGCCCAAGTGCTCCAAGCAATCTCATGGCCCACCTCATAAAGAGACAAGTGTTTTGTTGTGGTGGCCAGATCACCTCCCATGCTCCCATTAGAACATGTGCAAAAGTGTGGGAATCCTCCTTCCCAAGGGACACATCCAACCAATGTGTCTCCCCAAAACATGCTCCCAAATGAGAACAACAACAACATAGGGAGCCATAATGAGAATCATACTTGCTACCATATGTAGAAAGGGAGAAGGGAAATGGTCCCTAAAATGCTACCAATGCAATTTGACCCTCAAATGCAATAGAGAATGACAAAAGGTGTGGTTTCTCAACCACTTTCTTGTTACCCCAATCTCCTCATGTGTTTGGAGAAAGTGAATGATGTATGGTACAAGGTAAGTATGTTCTCCATGAAAAATCTCCTCCCCAAGTTCTCCTAGGGAGTGGCCATCAAAACTACTCATGGCCTCAAGTATACCATGAAGTCTAGAAGGAAGAATTCTCCTCCTTTGAGAAAAGTCCTGCACATATATGGTTAAGGGATGCATATATAAATTATACAAGTAATTATGCAAACAAAAAATACCCTTACCACATGTCTTGCTCATGCAAATGGAGTGGCTCATAGATGAGTCTCCTCTCATCCTCAAGGAGAAAATAGGTGGTTGTGCTAACTCTCCCAAAGATTTATGTATCTCCTCCATCTCTACATAATCCATGCATCTCCTCATATGTTGATATATATCCTCCTCAAAGCCTTCCCAAAAATACCCCTCCATGATGGTGTGGTATGCTCTCATAGGATAAGTGTGGCTCAAGAGAAAATCCTCATGAGCTACTAGTAGCAACTTCTCCTTGAGCTTGGAAGCTCCAGATAAGAAGATCCTACCATGGTAGTAGATGATCCCATGTCTGACTGAATATCCCTCCTCATGCAACTAGTCATCTAATATCATGAAAGCAAAAAGATCCTTGGAATACTCCACCAATACATAGGAATTCCAATATGGATCTATCCTGCATAGTGACAGCACTGATGAACTATCATGAAGATCATTTGTTATATGGTTGTCTTTTTCTTTAACATCCCCCATGCCAAAGATGCAAGTTGGAAGGATGCTATCCTTCCCCTACTGCATCTGCCACAACGCAGAATCTGAAATGGGAGTGGGTAAAGACAATGTTGAGACAATGCCTCTCTCCTCCTTGAGTCTACCCAATACTCCCAACATTGCACCAAGCTCTCCCAAGGTCTCCACTCCTTTGAAATAAATGCGAGGTGCCTCGAAATGTGAAGCATCCATCCCCCTCTGCTGACTTGGTGGTCTCCCTGGTGAAATGTATCCATGCAATGAGACATCATCACCAAGAGTAGACTACATTTATGGATGGAAAGAGTTGTCCCTACCCTCACTGTGCAATCCAATATCCCTCTTAGGTGCATCAACCTCCTGAAATAGATATGGGTGTTTGCTACTTATCACATGATGCTGGTCATCCTCCTTATCTCCTCCTTTTATCTCCATAGTTTCACACCCTATCATCAATGGCACATGTAAATCATGAGTTGTGCCTTGATCTCCACATGTGAGATCCTAGGGAATTCCTTTTAATGATACAAGAATCCCTCTAGTTGGAGCAAGAGCTCCCTCTTCCTCTTCATGAGGTGCTAGATAAACTCTATACATGATAGCGTTGTTGACCTCACCTTCATCAATATGTATGGGAAACCTCTCAAGAATTGGATCCTCTTTTGAAAAATGGATCTCCATACCCTCTTTCTCAAGAATATGAGATAGAGGTCTTGCCTCTAACAAGGTGTGATGCAAGGTTTCAGCCTCCTCAATGGTTTTTTGAAGTGGAATTGAGCTCATAGGTTCCCCCAATACATGCAAGGTTTATGTTTGTTTAAGTTTGTTTAGCTCTACCACATGTGTTGCAGAATGTGGCTTATCAAATATTTCCACCAATGTCTTAGTGAACCTTGCATAAGATGAAGTATTTTCATTATTCAAAGAAAAAGACTCAAATATCCACCATGCATAGGCCTTACCTTCAAAATGCAGCGCTACAACTTTGATGGCTTCATCTTCATAAATTCGGTGCTGCTGCAAATAGGTGTCTAGCTCCTCCACCCAAGCTCTTGCTGAACATGTAGGTGAACCTTCAAAATTAGATAAGAGAAATCTACCCCTATCATATTGCTTGCTTCTCTTCACCTTGATCTTGAAAAACTCTAGAAAATTAATATGATCTCTAAACTTTTGAGTTTGAGATTCATATTCTTGCAGAAAATCACTAAGAGTTTCCCTCCTAGTCAACCTCTTCTTCCATCTGGGTATGGGACTGCACTGTGCATCATAGTGTGTGGCTGCATGCTCACACTCATCATAAGAAAATATATATTTTTATTAAGATTCAAACCCTCTTGGAGATTTTCTACACATTTCCTTCCTCATCTTCTTAGGATCTTCATGAATGCTAGGCAAAGTTTGGGACAGAAACTTTGGAAGTTTCTCCTCCTTTCTTACTCCAAGAATGGAGTCTTATTTATGTTCATATTTTCTTCTTATTGTCTTCTAGATATCATATTGGCTGAGATTCCACAGGTTGAGCCAAGATTGTGCTCTGATACCACTATAATATCCCAAAATAGGGAAAATCAACAATACTGGGAATATCTTATAATATCCCAAGATTGGAGATCCAACAATACATGAACAAAAAACTGGAAAAAAAAGTGAATAACATCATACCAAAATGTATGGAAACCATGGAGCCATTTTATGATGTAAATCAGTAGCAAACATGTACAATACAACTCAAATAATCAAGGCAAACAAGCCTCCCATGAATACATATGCCAAAAGTGGAATGCTGCTATATTGTAGAGTGCTCATGAACATGTACAACATAGTCATAGTTGGTAAAATGCTACATGGGAATTTTAAATAACATAAATCTAAAAATAAATGGCTCATACAACATTGGGAGTGAAGATCTAAGCTCCCAAACACAATTTCAAGACAATCCTGGAAGGATTGGCTGAAATATGCAAAAGTGAAGAAAAGTTGGAATTGCAGTCCTAGGACTGAGTAGCAACTACAACTCAAGAAATGGATGGATATGGATGAATCTGCAACATCAGATAAATAGAGCTCCTCCAATGGATCTCGCAAGTGAAAGGCTGATCCTAACACTGAAGATCTCACCCTCCAATCAACACTGCAAACCCTCACTGCTGCTGCTCACTAAAAAAAATGTAGTCATTGAGGGATACTGCACTGTAGGTGAAATAAAATGAGTTGAACAAGTGCCAAGATCTAAAATATGATTCGAGGGCTTCCTAACTGATCTCCCAAAGGAAATAAAGCTTCCTCCTCTGAAAAATAAGCTCATGAAGTGGTGTTGACAAACCTCCACTGCAACACCTTGCAACACAACCCAGCTCTAAACAGAAATTATGTTCTAGCTGAAGGAGGTAGGTTGGCCTCAAGCTTGAATGTAGAGAAATGAAGTACGAGCTCCCCCAAGAGGCCTCTCTTGAAAGGAGAAGGAATTCCTAAATAGGAATTCCTTTTGTAATCTAGATCCAAGGTATGGATGCAGCCATCCAGAGAGGATCGATAAATAGACTCAGGTATGGTCACAGCCATCCAATCAGTGAGTCATGTAACTAATCATAATAATCCACAAAATTGCAGCCTGGATTACAACAGAGACAATCCAGGGTCTTGCGCTCCATCTCCACCCAAACAAAGTACAAGTTCAAGAATGCGAATATGTGAGCTGAAGTCGAACATGCAAGAACATCGTCTGATTACCAACCAATGATGAGAGCTGTTAACAGACGCGAGAGGAACCACCAATAATGACAATGGCCCTCAAGGTACTATAGGTACAATCTACGGCGTGCCAACAGTGAGCTGGCGTCGAACACTCGCAGAATCACTCGATCGGAGGCCAATGATGAAAACCTCACGTCGAATGCGAAGAACCTGCCATTGAGGCATGCAGGCTCCAAGGTACCAGAAGGAGTCTCTAGATCAGCTTCCCGGATAATGAGCTGAAGTCGACAAGAAGTGACCTCGATCGGAGGTGAGCCATAATGTTTCCCACATCATCGACACGAGACAGAGGAACATGATGTTTTTGTTGTGAATCAGCATCGTAAGAGAATCAGAGGAAGGTTGATATTCGCAGAGGCCAAATTCTCTTGAACATATAAATGACATGACAGTGGACTTGGCAGTATTTGACATCAACGGATCAGAGGTCATGGTGACGAGGAAATGAGCAGAGGAGAGGTCAAAAAGGATTACCCAAACCCACGGAAGCAAGTGAAAAACGAGATGAGATGTCCCCAACCCGACACGAATGCAGACAAGTGCCATGTTCAAGAGAGACATACTGCCGACATGACAATGAGGATGGTTCCATTTTCCCCACCATTTCGGTGAGTACCTCTTTATTTTTACACAAGCTTGAAGAGGATACCATATGCTTGTCATATAAATTTGTCCTTCAGACGAATCCATCCTAGTACATTTAACGAGCCCTAGGAAGGAGGAACTCGGAGAACATCATTTCGACTGAATCCAATGTCATCAGGGTTTAAAGAGTCTTACAACGGAAGAACTCGGAGTCTTTTCATATTTAGAGAGTTTGAAAAGAAAGCATAAAAGTAAACTCCAAAGGTCCCTTTTTGTAAATAGTTCCTTAGATCCGAAAAGGTAGAAAACTATGTCTGAGAAAACCTCCTAGTCGCGATAGGCTAGGGTATTCCTTTTTCGTAAATAATCCATCCCAGCCCGAAAAAGGGGTAAACATATACTGGGTAGATGTCGTTTCGCAGCCACTTTAACGAGATCAAAATGACAAGCGACTCGGCAATATTTTCATGTTTAGAGAGTCAGAAAAGAGCTGAAAGGTGACTCCTCCTGAAGGAACGAGTGGTATAAAGGGTAGCAACTGGTTCTGGTAATGGTGGAACTACTCAGAACAAGTAAAGGTTAAGAGGCTGGCTAAAAATACCACTCATCACAGTGGTTCCTCAGGAACGAGTAAAACAACCAAGTGAAGGCATATGATCGGCCCAACAGATAGTGACGATGGAGTGAGAAAACCAAGGCTCATCTGGCAAAGACAGGCTGATAAAATGGCAATCACAAAAAGTAAAATGCGAATGGTTTCATTTTTACACAAGCTTGAAATTAGGAAACTCTGCTTGAAGTTGGTTTCATTTTTACACAAGCTTGAAACAAAGATAAACTATGCTTGAAACCGGTTTCATTTTTACACAAGCTTGAAACGGAAACAAACTATGCTTGACAAAGTGAGCATGCCCCCCAGCATGGTGACTCAATTTGAGGTACATGCCCCCCAAGCTTCAATCCATATGAAAGGCAGATGGAGTGAAGGTTCAAGTTACGAGATCTAAGAAAGACTCTACTGGGATTTTACGAGAACTTATCAAAGACTCGAATTGAACAAGAACGTGTTTCATTATTTTAACGAGGTTGACACATTAAAAGAACTATCCTCAGGACACCTTGTTTCATGGTTTAAGGAGCTTGGCACAAGACAAGGAACTTTGCTCTGACAACCTTGTTTCATTTTTTTAAGGAGCTTGACACAAGACAAGGAACTCTGCTCCAACAACCTTGTTGCATTTTTTAAGGAGCTTGACACGAGAAAATGAACTGTGCTCCAACCGGCTTGTTTCATTTTTTAAGGAGCTTGACACAAGAAAATGAACTGTGCTCCGACCACCTTGTTTCATTTTTTAAGGAGCTTGACACAAGGAAAAGAACTGTGCTCCGACAACCTGATCATAATGAACAAGAATTCATCGCTTCCAAGAGTTCCACTCCTGATGGAAGGAAAACATCTTGGAAGTCAGGACCCAATGCCCCCAGCACCTGATGCACGACGGCATCATCACTGAGTACAGGCACGGGGTAGGTAGCCACATAGTTGACCTACGGTGAGGCAGATACAAAGGGTGGATAAAAAATAGGAAGGGGTGATGGTGGGCCAGCTGCCACATCAGGACCAAAGAACGAAAGCTGATCAATGGTCACGATCCATCCTTCATGTGGAAAACAGACCACATGAAAAAGGGAGGAGACAAGAGCTCCCATGGCATAGGTGTAATCGCGCCCCAAAAGCAGATTAAAATCCAAGAGGCCTGGAACAACCATCACGTCCATATGGACAGTTTTACCACCCAAAGTAATAGGTAACCTTGGAAGGATCCCTAACGGTTGACTCGTTCTTCTGTTAAATGCCAACAGATTCTGCGTAACAAGCGCAAGCGGCGGCGAACCAAAAGCTTTCCAGGTAGTTGAGGATAAAATACTAATAGACGCGCCTTCATCTATAATGGTGCTGGGTACGACCAGACTAGAAGCCTGTACTGTGATCTCGAAAGGCACATAAGACGGAAGGCGGTATCCCACAAATCGACTCCAATCAAAGGAAGCAAACAAACTACTCGAAGGGGCTACCATCGAACCGAGATGGTCTTCCCCTGGTGTTACAAAAGAATAAGGAGCATCCTTCACGACCTCCATCTCGAAGGTGGGAAGGGTATCCTCCGGGATCTCCATCACGAGAGGTGGAGGAGCAACTTCTTGAGGTATAGGGACAAGAGAATCTTTCTCCAAGTCCGAAGAATCTGAAGAAACAAGAAGAACCTGAGGGATGTGAGGTCCACTCTCAACAGAAAAGACCTGGTGCACCGTAGACGGGGCCAGCTCAACCAATCCCACAACCAATGGTTGGTCAGGGATGGATTCCTGAATTCGAATTTTTGAGTGAGTGGGATTGACCAAGGATGATTCTTGACCAATCGTAGGATCAACTAGCGGAGGAATCAAAGAAAGCTGTTTGTAACCAGCCAGGAGGCATGGTGTAGAAACAGTTGAGTTGTCCAACACTCTTTTGGCTTCATCCATATACGGACAAAGGTGAATGGCATGGTGCCCTTCACACAAATTACAGGGATTGGTAATCTTACCCTGCTTCTTAGGAGCCTTACCAGCACCAGTTGAAGACGTGCCCCTAACCTGACCCCCAGTAGTCAAAGGCAACGGTGGGCGACCATTGGACCATGCTTCGAGTACCTTGGGAATGCCAGGGCAGTCTCGAAGGAGATGGTCTCCCGTGCACAACATGCAAGGGAATTTGAATTTCCGTGGAGGGTTGGAAGATTTATCAAGAGGAGGTGTGTTAGAAGCAGCAGTTGCAGCATTAGCCTCTCTTTTATCAGACTTCTTCTTCTTTGTCTTCTTCTTCTTCTTCTTAGCCACCCGATTACTCGAACCCAGGCTTTCACCAGGCGAAGTAGAAGATGAGGATGCAGAAATAGGCGAAGAAGGGGAGAGGTCCACCTTGGAATCAACATGATGTTGTTCAGGCGGAGGAACTGATTGACCAGTAGCTGAGACATTTGGGACCATAGAGGTTGAAAACAACCAAACAGGCAACCCAACAGTTAACCCAGGAAGGGACAACGTTGCCATATAAGGAGCACCAACATTTCCAAAAGGAGGAAAAGGACTAGGATTCCCTTCGAAGGGGATTCCTTGGTTGATGAACTCCGGAAAAGTTGCCATTGGAAGAGACCCAAAATAACACCCTAAGGAAACTAACTTTAACCAGGAATATTTCGTGGGCAGTTAATTTTTAAAACATTGAAACAAAACTCTACCGTTTCATATTTTAAGAGTCGAGAAACGATAAAAGGTGACTCTATCTCTTTCAGATTTGACACAAGCGTGAAAGGACAAGCGCTTGACGGTCTTTTCAAGTTTAGGGAGTCAGAAAAGACCAAATGACTGCTCAGGAAAAACTAGGCACAAAGGGTGTACCAAATATCCGTGAACCGCAATATACACCTTGGTTTCAATAATGAAACAGAAATCGACCAAGGACTTTCCGTACGTGCAGGTAGTCTCCCCGAATGCTGTGTTCGGTGTATCACGGGTATAGGGCGGCAGACTCGGCTTCCTGTGGATAAAGGATTGAAAACCTATAGGGGTATCCCTTTATATACGCGACGGTACGGGGAGCGCAAGTCCGTACTAGCGCTGTCTAAAGCCAACAGGCGAACGACAGCTGCTAGGTTTAACGACGCCGGAACACGTCTCTAGCCTAGACCTTTCTAAATATGTTTCGTTAAGTTCCAATGCTGCCTTAGGTTAATTGAATAAATTTTATGGTTGATCTTCAATTATGTTTCGGTTTCAAGGCCCTACCGTATGTCATATGACAATCTCCTGTATGCAGCTATATGAGAAAAGAAAACTTTTCAATTCAATGAATGCTATCTAGTTAAGGGAAGAGCTTCAAACAATGATGCGACATAAAACAACACTGCAAACGAAATCTTTTCCAAACTAGATGACTTTCACTATCCAAAAGTAATTTCAAACATTCAACGATGCGAATAATGCAACGTAATCTATGCAAAATCCTCTTTTCCGAAAACTATGCAATTGTAATCTATGCACAATTTCCTTTTCTTTTTCAAATGATAAGAATGCACTCAATGCATTTTTCGATGAAATGAGAATCTACTTAATGCATGCTTTCAATGAAAGAGAATGCACTCAAAGAGATTTTTAGTTTTCAATCATTAAACAATGTGATCTAAGTTCAATGATAAATCTCAAAACTACTTTTCGATGCGATGTGATCTAATTCATTAAACGAAAATAAAACTATGAGATGAGAACTAAAATAATGCAAATCTCCTTAAATAAGGATGAATGCAAAAGAGATGTAAACAAACACTAAGAATGTAATCATTGTTTCAAACACTTTGTCACGAAATCCCTCAAAAGGCGACAAGACATATGCGGTCAAACACAAAAAGGACTTCCAAAGCAAGAGATCAAAACAAGGCATTCATTCCCTTTTACATCAAACAATCATAGAAAGAAGACATTCCAAATAATGAGCAATGTAATCTATTCTCATACAGAGGAAAGACCCGAAGGGAAAGACACACTGGTGAAGGATTAAGGGAAAAAATCTCAATTTTTATACACCCTGAAATTGGCACAACTTTTCCATTGACAACTAGCGCCAATTGGCACCAACTGGTGCGACTTGACCACTGACAACTAGTGCCAATGGCTAATTGGCACGGGTTGCTAACTGACAACAAGTGCCAATGCCTGAAAATGAAAAAAACAAAGAATTTCTCCCAACCAAGACCAGACTTCCCACTTCAAGCTGAATCTAAAAAAAAACCAGAAGCAAAGTACTGACCAAAAGAAACTTCCGAACAAGGGTAAACCTACCACCTACAGGAAATGGCGCGACTGTCTGGCTTTAATCCGCGCCAGACAGGGGATGGCGCGAGTGATGAACTGGAAACCAACGCCAATTAGCGCAACTATAAGGCTAGAAACCACGCCAATCAAGCCAACCATTAAAAGGTGAAAATTCAAAAAAGCAGAGGTCAGATCTAATCCTCT